>VZRE01009143.1:0-15000 GCA_013396775.1 Cephalopterus ornatus
CTGAGGAGCCCAGAACTGGACACAGTACTACAGATGCAGCGTCACCTGGGCTGAGTAGAGGGGATCCCCTCCTTTGCTCTGCTGGCAGTGCTCTTCCTGATGCATCCCAAGATACCATTGGCCTTCTTGGTCACAAGGGCACACTTCTGGCTCATGGGCAGCTTGTTGTCCACCAGGACCCCCAGTTTCTTCTTCTTTCCAGCAGGTCAGCCCTCAGCCTGTGGTGGTGCAGGGGCTTATTCTTTCCTAGGTGCAGGATTCTGCATTTGCCTTTGCTGAATTTCAGACAGTTCTTCTCTGCCTGTCTCTCTAACCTGTTGAGGTCTTTCTCAAGTGCTGCACATAAATCTTTTCTTGAAATCTATTCCTGTTTCCCTTCTTTTCAAAGTAAAAATTCTCAAAGAATTTTTTTTCTTTTGAAAACAAGATGACTTGGATTTTCTCTAAATCAGCTTTTCTCGCTATGCTCTTGATTCAACAGCACCAGGGATCTGCTACTTCACTACTCTTTCTGCCACTTACTTTTTTCAGTGAGGTGCTGAGAGGTACAACCACAATGTACAGTTTCAAGGATGCAGTAATGGGTGGTAAGCTGCGGAAGGGAAGGGCAGATACAAGTGTAGCTGTGTGGGGAAAAACAGATTGGAGGGCATTCATAGTGTAATCCTAATGTCACCTAAGACTCAGTGGCTAAGTTGAGATTTATTTAAGTTTTTCCTGTGATATATTCTTGTCACAAATTTCCTGTGTAAGAAAACAATACCTACTATGCCATTCAGATATAGTGGTTGTGTTTTCCAGTGGTTATGACATTCTTGAAATACCTGAAAAAAAGTTCTCCAAAAGCTTAGGTGAAGCTTATGTGATTTTGAGTGTATAAAATTAATTCCTTCTTGTTAATATATTTTCATGAAACCCTTTTTATTATTTTTACATCTGTAACTTGGTCTTCCATTTTCCTCTTTTAACTGGCCTTTCCTAGTTGTAATTTCAGTTGCTTATTAGTGTTGCAAGTAATGAACAAGTGGATAAAACAAACAAACAGAAATTATGCTCCAAGAACCTCTCCTCGTTGTCTTTTTTTTAAATAATAAAAAAGGTGAAGAAAGAGAGCACTGTTCTTTCATGTTTTTCCATTTTTTGTCTGTGCTTCTGGGGCGTATTATCTACCCTGAGAAAAACTTGTGAGTGTGTGTGTTTATTTATGTATAAACAAACTTGTGAGTAAAATTGTGTAGGGTGGTAGTAAAACGTCTGCTTAGTTCAGTGTATCATGAAGCACAAGGCCAAAAGCTGAATGATTCTAAGGTGTGTATACAACCACATGTATCTTAAGGACATTTGATTGCATTTTTATTTTTATTTTTTTATGCTTGTGCAGGGTGTAATGGGAAAAAAAATTCCATCATTCTTATACTCTTCTGAAGAGGCTTTGCTGCACAAGCCATGTTGATTTCAGGCCTCCTGCTCAAGTTTGCTGAAACTGCTGGTTGAGACTGAGAAAATCATAACATTTATGAACTTGATTCCTCTTAGTTATGCATATGCAATTTGGGGTACCTCATTTGCAGCCAATGGATTCACAGCTGCATCAGTGTCAAACTGGTGGAAGCGCGAACAGAATCAGATTTACAGGATCTTTGAACTCCTCAGTGATTAATGAAATTCTTAATTCTGAAAGTGTGACAGGAGGATAATCTTGACAATATTTCCCCCTGCTTTCTGTGGGTGGAGGGATTTGAAGTCGACAGTGGAAGTCAGGGGTCCTGACCTGTTCCATTACGGTGATTCACTTGTTCAGGCTGGAATCTCCCATGTAAATCCCTTTTCATCTCCCACATGCACCTGTACCTTGTGCTTCTGTAGCTGAAGGAGGTCTATCGTGCTTGAGAGTTAAACTCTTCTTCCCCCACCCAGAGTCTGGCCAAGAACCAGAATATTCCCTTATTTTAAGCTAGTCCTAAAGGAACACTGCCAATTCCCAGTGCCTTTAACATTGCTCTTGAAGACTGGGAATTAAAAGACCTGAACTCTGTTACTGTGCCTTAGCTTTTGCACTTGTAAAATTAAGGTAGCAGCACTTGCCTTTCCTTGTTAAAGATTTTGAGATTTTCTTACAAAAGAGCATAATATAATTTTCAAGATGACAATCTTGTAACACCGTAGAGTGGCTGATGAACACAGAAAGGTGGTCTCAGTTTTGCTGTTTGGTGGTTTTTCCGAATAAACCTTAGTGTGGAAGGAGGTAGTGCCTATACAGCAGTTCTCTCTTCTAGTAACTGCTGTGCATACTGGTAGAGATAACATGTAGTTTTTAGACGGATCTACGCAAATTTCTAATTACACACAAACTCATCTCCGTGGTTGAGAGTTTAGGTTCATGAGTAAAAGTTAGATCAGTAGTTACCATGATGGGCCTGGTCCTTTGTTGTTAATGGGTGGTAATATGGTTTTTTTAGGAACTGGTAGCTGTGCCTTTTATTATATGCATTATGACCAGCCGTGCAACTGGGACTCTCAGGGCCCTTTGTGATTTGTATTTAGTGAAAACGAGCGAGTACAAGCTGCAATTAATAAGTTGTGAAGAGACTGATTGTTGCGACTGAAATGGTGAAGTGATGTAGTTACCCAAAAAAGATTGGGAAGCGGTGACCTAACTATCACCCCATGGAGAATGAGGCTGGTCTTAAATTTGTGAAATATCCCTGTTTTACAACACTGACTATAAGAAAGAATTCTGTTAAAAGTTAATGGAGGAGTTCCAATGGAACCCTATTAGATTCTTCCTCCATTAAATGAGTGATACAGACTTTTAATGGATGTTTTAACTAGGCATTGTTATCAAAAGGACTATTGCACAAATTAAAACCAGGCCCATAATCAGTGAAGAGAAGCTAGATTTACTCCTCTGCCTTTGGCATGGGGGAGTCTGTGTGTGTTTGTATATGCAAGTGAAGGGATGGAGAAAATGTTGAAGGAGAGGAAGATGGTAGAAATATTACTTTCAGAAACACACTAAAGTTGTCCAGTGAAAATATTATATAGGTAAAGTAGGTGAGATATGCTTAAATTTTATCTACTGAGCAAATTTGGGGCAAGAAAAGGGGAAGAGTCTCCTCTCAAGATCCTGCAAGATACTGAGTGTCCTGAACCTCCCTTAAATTGAGAGTTGAGGGGTGGGCTTACTTCTGAGAAAGCTTGGACATCATGAACTCATCTAGTGTAATTCTGATTCTGTGCAGGTGGCAGTATCTGCAAATTCTGAATATAAGGCCACATTTTTGGGCAGCTGCAGAAAAGGTGGTTTATAGTAGAGTAAATGTGAATTGATTTGGAGCTGTCTCCCATCTCCTGCTATGATGGCAATATGAAGTGTTTACATGAAGAGTAGAGGATTTGACATTCTCTTTCAAACGGAGATGTTGACTTGGTGTGATATTTTAAAGTTTTCCTTTAAAAAGCATCAGGGAAAGAGTTTGCTGTCTCTGAAGTAAAAGCCAGTGAAATTCTGGTTTCTGACATTCTTTTGCTTTCCCATGCAGGGTGCATGCCTTTCTGTAGTGCCCCTGCAATGACCTTCTCTCTAACCTGGATAGATTACCCATGAGGGGTCATTTCGTTTTCATCCTTGTGTAGCCTTGGCCATCTCATTTAAAGGGACCCTGCCACATACTTCTTTAAGCCCCCTCTGTGGTACAGTGACAGTTATATATATTCTGTTAGCAGATGACATCTTTGTTATTTCCCCCATCCTTCCAGTGAGTCGTAGTTGTGTTAAAAAACCAGAAAACAACTCAAAAGGAAAACACAGCAAGGTAGATCATTGCTGTCACTCGATGTCCCATGTGCAAACAAACTGCATGTATGTGGGGCAGTTGCCGTGTGTTTGCCTAGATATCTTCATGCAGGGGATGTAAAACAGTAAGGTCTTTTGCTGTTCAGCCAGAACTAGCTAAATTTATATCATAGTGTTTTGCTTTAGAACAGTCATGGTGATATTTGTTTTCTACAAAGGAATTTTCCTTTCCTTTCCTTGCTCTTACAAGGCCCTGGGTGTAAGGCTCCTGTTTTACTTGTCTGAATCCCTCATATTGAGACACTTTAGTACCTCACAAAGTGACCTTTCCGGCCTACTTAAATGTGGGGCGTTATCACGATCCATTGTTTGATCCTGCTCTCTGAATCGTTCCAGTGTATTGCCATTTTCTAGCAAATCCTCCGGTGCATGCTGCTGACAAAAGGAAGGTTCAAACCTGGTGATGGCCCCCTTGGAGACCTTGGCATCTGGCCTTCTTGAATGTCACAGGCTTCTAGCAAAGACTGTCAGCTATACGCAAATGGCTTGAAACACATTTTATTTTGTGACATGGGTTATTGACCACCAGAATAAGAACAGCTGAGCCTTTTCCTCTCAGTTGTAGTAAAAACTTCAGACTTGGCATAAACTGCAGTTTTTTTTGAGAAGGGCAGGTCTAGATCTTTCCTCTCTAAGGCACTGAACTGGTTTAATTGAAAGAACAATTTGATTTGCTGCTGTAGCTGCTGCTACAGTAAAATAAGTTGGAACGCTAGCAAATTTTTACTTCTCTCACCCAAATCAAGGATTTAATACTGGCAGGTGGACTTCTGAAGGCTGCTATCAAGTATACAGAGACAATAACTGTCTTGGAGGTGGAACTTTGTCAATATTTTTTGCCTTGGGCCAAAAAACATTCACAATAATGGAGTGCTAAAGCCCTGCTCAGAAATGTTGCAGCTAGGGAAAGAGGAATTTATTCCAAGTTTTAGAGTGCAGTATTTTGGTAGAATGTGTGGTTTCTTAATCATCCTTATGTTGAAGCATCAACCATCAAGACATTTGGGGGACACTTAAAGGTATGCTTCTTGTTCAGTAAGAGCTGCCCTTAAGTTTGAGGTTATGCAAAGCTGGCTAAATTACTGCCCTTAAAATGCATGTCGTCATGCATATTTGAACCAATATGTCTCTTCCTGTGCTCTGTAACCTGGGCAGAGGATTGATTTTTTAATTGTTTTTAAATACCTGTAGTGGGATAGGGGAGAGAAAATTCCAAACACTCAGAAATTGAAGAGATGTTTACAAATCTGCTTTGCCTGTTTCTCTCTGAAATGATTATGAGATGATAATCATAAAATGATTTGGAGAATAGATAATAGAAGCCTCTTGGGATTGTTCAGATAACATGAGTATTTTATAGTGTCATAAACAGCAAGCCAACTAAGCTCTTATAAACTTATTTTATTAATGCACATTGATTTATAATTATAATTATTAAGCCCAGGAATGCAGACAAATGTATGTTGTTTGAAAGCAGGTGAACAATTAAAGCAGCAGCTCTTAGCAGCAATGGGCAAAAGCAGGCAAGAGGGAGGGAACTCTCTGCTCCAGTGTGTGCCAGCCCCAGGGTTGGCTTTCTCCTCGTTAATGCTGTGGTAGACTATGCAAATTGCTGTCTCTTCCTCTTTACCTGTATCTGAAATTAAAGATTAACAGTATTAGACAACATCTCTTTTGAAAAAGCTACTAGGTTCAGGGATCTCAGTTTTTATGGGCACTGGTGGGGTTTTTTGCACTGTGCAAGTGCAGGAAGACCTTGCCATACAGGAAAATCTCCTTTTTACTGATCCAAGCTCTGGCAGTCAGCTGAATTCTAGCACTGATACCAGTATGTGAATGCAGATGTAAACAAAAAGGGACCATGTTAGTTTCAGCTGTTTCAAATAATCAGCAAAGAAATACCAGTAGATGGTATTTTCTAGATTAAAAAAACCCAACCAAACCAAAAAAAAACCCACCCCAAAACTAAAAAATCCCTTCAAAACCTGATCTCTCTTTTCCTTTAGTCTTTTAAGGCAGAATTAAAATAATAGGATGGCATTCTCTTAAAGGCATGAAAAATTAACATAAACATTATGTGCATGATACATTATTTTTACTGAGTTCCAATACTGAATTTTTTTCAAAAGGAAGCTTATACTCCAGAAGCATCACTAGAACAGGATATTTGGTTTATTGTGTATTATGTTTCAACCAGTTTAGGAAATTCTAGCTTTCTGTAGTGATCTCTAATAATTTGGAGTGTCCAGTCCTCATTTTGTGTGACTTCTAATGTTGTTAGTGAGGCTCAGATCTTCTTTTGCAGTGGTGAACCCATCTGTTTGTGTTCTTCTGAGGTGGGTATGAGTCCTGTTGACAAGTGTGTACGCGTGTCAGAAAAACAGTAACTTCATTTCTTGAAGGTTAGGCATATACCTTTCTTTAAATGTATGGGTATTCCTACTGAATTTTAAATTTGTGCCTAGATTGTAAGTAAATAATTGATTTGAAATCTGCACCTTTAAATCTCAGCTGTGTATCTTTAGGTTGATTACAGGAAAGAAAGATCCTGACCATTAGTGGCAGTCAGCTTTCTGATACACAGAGGAGTTCACTCTAGAACTCCTTGGTGTTTTCCTGTGAATGAAACAGGCATTATGGTGTAGGGAGCTTGGATGAGAAATATTAATCCAGCCAAATTCTGGTGTCTGTTTAACACTGTATGAAACATCTGGAGGTCTTTTGGCTGTAAATGCAGTCCCATCCAAAGAGTCAAGAAGTGCATTTTATTAGATATCCAAAGTTTTCTACTTTAAACGTATCTGAGTGTGTGTCATGAATCTTTCATAATAGATACAGTATTGTTTGTTATTCCTTAAGTAATGGAATATCCAGTATGCAATGTTGTATTTTTCTTCAGATACATAAAAACAAGTCATAAAATTTAGGTTTTATTTTCCATTACAGCTGCAAATTAGTGTCATGTATATGTATAGTATTTTCTGTAGGCAAGTGTGAGATTTAAATATTTTTTTGCAGGTAATTTGCTTGTTTACTGTTTCCCAGCTAAGTAGGAATATTCTTATAATTATTGATGAAAACTGAGTATCCTCTATGGTTTCATGACCTCTTGTTTTAGTATTCTAACGTACTTACGGGGTTCCCTGTTTAAATATATTTGTGTTTGGATCAGAAAACACAAACCCTCACGGATTTGCATTTTGCCATCCACACGCTTGATAATTTTTATGAAAAGACCAAACAGCAAAAGGCAAAGCCTCGAGGCCTCCCCTCACATTTTAGCGAAGATTTAACAGCGGGATGACATAGTGAATAAGGGCCTCCTTGTGTGATTTGCTCAGTACCTTGTATGATTTACCCTTGGTGCCAATAAGGACAGGCAGTTTTTTGCAGAGGATGTGCAACCCACGGTAGAAGCAGGTCTTAAGAGTTTTACAAGGCACACTGTGAAGTGGCAACAGAAATTGTAATCTAAACATACCCACACTTATCCAAATAAAATGAAGAATTGTGTTTTATATTGTGGCCTTTGCCTTTTTGCTTGTTTGTATAGATTTTTTTTTTAATTGCTGTAGCTGATGTATGTGCTACTTAACTGTATTGAACAGTACTAAGTCCCTCAGCCGTCGCTGAAGATCTGGGGGACCCAGCCGAGGACATGCTGTGTGCACTCCGGAGAACGTTCCTGTTAGTGAAAACATTCCACTGCAGGGCTGGATGAGAACTTGCTGTGCCCCTGCAGCAGGAGGGGAAAACACTTTGATAAGACCTGTCGTGCCCCTCTCCTTTACCTGCAACTTCACACGTTTTTTCCCCTGCATTGTCAGTGCCTGTATTCTGCACTGAGGAGCACATAGATGCCAAGATTGAACTATTAAAATGAAACAGTATTTTAGCTTTTCAAGCACGAAGTAACAAGTGATGAAAACACTTTTTCTGCTCATTTCCTTTAATGTTCACCCACTCAAACTAAAATAATTGTAAAAAAAATTCTAACGTTTCTTTTGGAACAAGGAGATGATTTTCCTCTTTCTCCTTTCTCCTTTCACACAGATGATTTTAAAGATCTAAGTCTAGACAGCTCCGATGAAAGCTATTTCTCAAATGTTTGTATGGCACTGATTTTACATTATTGGATCTCTTGTCTTCTAACCTTGTATCTTTTTTTCCCAGCCTGGTTAGGGGAATAGTTGCTGGATCAAAAAGGTGCAATTACTGGGCCAAATTATTTCCTCTCTTATACCCATCTTATGTGAGGAGAATCCATGAGTTCGGACCTGTTTTAGTGAATGTAGAATTAGATTTTACTTTTATCTGTTTTACTTTATTCATTTACTTTTATCAAACTATATTGTGTTTATGCACAGGTGTCAGTTATCATACCAGTAATTTTTCTTCTTTGTTGGTTTTGGTAGCTCTAGGAGCATTTGCTTGCACATGGACAGCTTGCTGCTGCTGTTTCTCCTGCTCTTTTCCAGATAGGAGGTCACATGAGAAAACAAATCACAGCATGTTTTTGTGATACTACTTTTTCGTTACCTATTGATATGCTTTCCACAGGTGTTCTATATGAGTAAAAATGTGACTAAACTGAAGTATCAGAGGTCATACATCCACAGGGGATAATGATGTCTGGTCATAATGCTAACAATAATAATACTTACCTGGGACACAGTAAATTAGAATTAAGTTAAGAGTGAGTACTTTATATCTGTTTAGATGTCTGTTCAAGATTGGGATTTGACTCCTTATTAAGACATGGCTGTGCTACAAAAATGTTCAAGAATTCATGTTCTTCCTGGTATTTGATTATTCTGTTCATAAACTTCTGAGAAACATCACCTGCCGTAAAGTCAGGTGAAAAAAAAAAGATGGAATTAAAGAAAACCCCAAGCTCTTTCAGCCTGGCTCCAACATTCTGCATGTTGTTTCTCTACAGAAAGGCTCACATATTCATCTATCAAAAAAACTGTTTGTGAATAAGTACATACATGTGCTATCAGTTTCTTATGTTCAGACAAAGATGACTGGTTTGATTCAGAAGCTTTCACCTGCCTAACTAAACCCTGACTACATAATCAATGGGGAAGTGAGACCTTCTTAGGCAGAATTAATCTCCAGGTTTATCATTACTAATATCAATAAATATTTTGTTATTAATATATGAAAGTGTTTAAAGTGAAATAAAATGCATGAAATTATAGCAGAGACATTTTTGGTAAACATTATAGCATTTTAATGTTAATCTGAAGCAATTAAAGGCCAGATCTCAGATGAAAGCAGTATATGTCTCCAGTGTTAGAAGACAAGTTAGTTGAAAATGATTTCTGAAAAAACCACAAGCTATTGATTGTGTTATTTGTGAGCATGGTTATTATGTGCATCTTAAACGCTATTCCGTTTTCCTGTCCTTAAAGCAAACACACAAACAAAACCACAGGCAATATGCAGGAACTTGCTGCTGCTTTCACTTGGCAATGGTGTTTCATTGCAGCCTTTTTGTGGTTAGAATAACTGAGTTGAGGGTAATGGCACATAAAAGAAAAGCTATGAAAGGCCATGTCTTTTGAAAAAGAAAACAAAAAGTTGTAAATGGAAGACAGTACTGAAAATTAAAATGATAAATTGTAAAATAATGTGATTGAACTTTTTCTAAAAATGCGGTTAAATTTGCTGCCATTGTTTAGGCTGCAGCACTATGAACAGTGACTTTATTTGGGAGAAGAAATGCTAGGAATTTTATTCCTCTGCATTACCTATTTGTTTCCTGGCATCTTCTGATGACGTTTTTCTCTATTTTTTACATTATTATTTGCTAAATATATTATGACATTTTATTTACCTTGGTCGAGAGCTTTGAGACCTCTGTGTGGCTTCCTCATTCTAGCAATTTCACAAATAAATCACCGATTGTTTTGCAGAAATATCACAGTTTACATGAAGACAGAATAATTTTTATGGTAGAAGAAGCAGGTTTATATTGGATAGTTGGATTACTACATCTGTAGGTATGTGTGCAGAATACACCCGCTTGTATCCTTCTCTTTAATTAGCACTTAGTAGTTTTTATTAAAGCAATGTGTTACAGAGGAATTTTGGCAGTACGGTGGTGGAATCTACATTCTTCAATATGACATTTTATTTTATGGACATCAGTTATTTCTGCATGTGCAAAACAAGGATACGTTGTTAGTCTTTTGTTAATTTCCAGATAATTAAACATTATTATCTATTTACCAATGAATAGATGTGATCTGTTTACAATATCAGAGATGTATATAAAGCACCCAGCTATAGTTGAAGGTCTAATTAAAATACATCATTGTTTGTCATGGTTTTAAGGCGAAAATTAAAAAGCGTTGCCAAATTAATCTTCAATCAAGAGTTCATTAATTAGCTAACCTTCTGTAAATGGGCTGCAGTTTGATGACAGCTCACTAAAGGACCATTTAAATGAATTCCTGATTGTATCAATCAGACAGGGGAAAAGAATTAGATTTGTGGCTCTTTTGCAGTAGCTCCTGCAAACATTTTCCTAACATTTAATGCACACAATGGATGTTAAACTATTTTAAAGTGATGAATCCTTTTTATTACTGTCCCAAACTCTGTTACTTCTTGCTGTATATCAAGAGCAAATGTATAAGGCTGCCAAGGTTTCATGATCCTGAACAGAATATTGCAGAAGACTATGCTTTATAACATAGTAATAAGCAGTTGCTTGAAATAACATCATAACTTTCCATGAGAAAAATGTTTTGAACAAATTATCGATTATATAATAGTCTTTAGTAAAATTTACTTTGCATCTGTCATGAATTTTAAAATACGAGGGCTTAAGTGGTCAGGTACTTCAGGTGCTTTTATGCTGGCAACATAAAATTTCTGGACTCTAGACTATCTGGAAATGCCTGCCATGAAAGTGACAAATTAAAGATGTTAGTGCTAGATAAGAGTATATTTCTGTGCTACTTTAATGCATGCAGTATCTATCTAGACCCATCATGAGGGTTAAAAAAGAAGTTTAGAATGGGTTGTAGAAGTTAATACATGATTTGGTGACTCCTTTTGTGATATATAGGTGGGATTGGTTTTGATTTTTTTGCATACATTTACTCTGTATGTATGCCTTTTGTAGTTCCATGTGAACATGTGTTTTATGAAAAGTATGGTCAAAATAACAGTCTCTGTTTACTCTTGCCAAAAGTTCTTCTTCTAAACTCTGCATAAACACACATTTAGTTAACATTTGGGTTGGTTATCATCTAAGTGAAATAAAATAGTTTAAATTTTTTTGGAGGGTGGGTGCAGTTATTTAGTCATTAGATTCATATACTTGAAGCTCTTTGAAATGAAATCGTTAATTAAGGCCAGGAAAGATAGAGTGTCAAAGCACTCAGTGACATATTGCATTTCATGACACCTTAGTGTCTACATATTGAAAAGCCATGGTGATATTTTTTTCACCTATAAAAATATTTCAATTTGTTTTGTATAATAGATACTGATATTATTTACCAGTTATCTGTAATTGATACAATATTCTCAGGTATTGTAAAATACCTGCTTGTCTTGTTTATGTAAATTATAGAATACAAACTTAAAATACAACTTAAAGTGAATTATTGTTTTTCTGACCGATATAGCATTGTACATTTTTGTTATCACCTGCCATGAGACAATAACCTTGTCCAGCACTGCTACATCTATTAAGTCTATCCTGCCAATTAAACCACAGAGCTGATGTGGGTTTTTTTCCTTAGTCAAGGTATTTATATCAAGCATTTTATACACATACAGTAGTCTAGTGTGAAGGAAAATCGGTGAAATTTTTTTTCCTCTGTGCTGATTTGCATATGCGTGTCAAATCCAGTTATGCCATTTTTTTTTTGGAATTGAGGAAAACAAAATGACCTTTACCTAAGTTCTTAATAGTGGAAGGTTCTTATGTTCTGAATTTTCAGGTGGTGGAGGGAAGAGCCTGGAAGAGCAAGCGTTTGCTGATTACGCCACTGATGCTCACAACAGCCTGATATAGTCTAACACAGTAGAACTCTCTATGTCTTCCTGTTATAATTGCGTCTCTGCTCAAGGCTACTATAGTTAGGCTACATTAAATCTCATTGTCAGTCAGGCTGCATAAAGCTCAGGAAGCTCATGAGCTGGAGCTGGGCAATGTGATCTTCCTCAAGAGCAACTTCTCTCACTACTACTTGCTTGTCTTCTTGCAGACTGCTACATTACTCTGTACATAATGGACACCCCTTACATAAATTATGTAACTTGATTTCTCCCCCTGTCTGACATACACGATTTGCTTAAAAATAAATATGAGCCTGGCAATCTAGGTTGACCATTCTCCTTTTAGCTTGCTGCACATGTTATTTATCATATTGAACAAAAAGAAAAAGCAAAAAGTCGCTAGTTCGGTTTTCATCCAACATAGAGCTCACATGTTGGAGGTGGGTCATGTACCCTTCACATGTATGATAAAATATAGGAGCTTTCAGCAGGGCTTCTATCAAAATAATTATCTGAGCAATTATCTGTGCTATTCAGTTAACTTTTGCATGCAATGGTGTTTCTGTGCTTTTGTGTTCGTCAACCTTACTGCTTTGAGTTCTCTTAGGAACTATTAGACTGACAGTTTTCAAATTGTGCAGAAAAGACAAAGAGAAAAGAGCTTTTTATAGAAAATTGTGCCTTTATTACAGGTAGTTAATAAGCATTAATATCGTAAAAAAATCAATGGGTTAAATGCAGTTGCATGATTTTAACTGGTGCACAGATTTCGATCCTGTGCGGGTGGCCTGCATTTTCAGGAAGTCATCTTTAAGAGTCTCAGCACTGCGGTTCTTTTCCTCCCAACTGCAACACTATGTATGAAACAGGAAAGGACAAGCAAACTCTGATGTGCCATGCTTGTTTGAATTTTGCAAACAGATTCCTGATCCTGTAGGTTGATACAAGCAGGAACATAAACAAGCTATCCCTGAAGCGTGCACTTCAGGATCATTTTGTCATTAAACTCCATAGTAGTAGTAGTAGTAGTAGTAGTAGTAGTAGTAGTAATAATAATTTTTAATGTTGTGGCTTGTTGGCTTCTGTGTATATATATATAAAATTAGATATGTTTTAATTCTATGGTTTTCAAAAGTTTGTTGATGAGCATAGGCTTCTGGTAATAGTATCTATTGAATTTTGTGTACAGACAGAAGAGTGCATGCTAATGATTGTATAGTTTTAAAAAGACAAAAAATGATTTATTTTGTGTTGTTCTCGGTCATCTTATATGAAACTGTTCTCATTTTAAGAATGTGGGCTTTGTCTAGGGATAACTTTTGTGTTATGGAAAGGAAAACCTTGCAAGAAATATTACAGTCCTTTATTAAAAAGTTTGCTTCTTTGTCATGACAATTTCCTTTTAGTGCATCATGGGTGGGGAGAGAAGTACAGTTCCTAGGTGGGAAACTCTACTAATATAAATGTGGTTCCATCCTCCTTCCCAGTTACTGGCAAAGCCTTGAGAAAAGTAAACCATGTGCTTTTGTACTGTCATATTTGATTTGGACTATATTCTCACTGTTGTTTGAAGCTAACATGAAACGCAATGTCTGCATGACCCATTTTAGCAGCCCATTATCATAATTTCACTGTCATATGGCCACTGAGTTAATGTACTTACAAATGACAGAGAAAGTGTGTTACATGACCTTAGGGTTTTCAAAAATTAAATGACGTAGGAGGTCGTATTTCAAAGAATTGTTAAAGATTAGAGTTTTGGGCAGTTGGCTTTTGGCTTTTTTTTTCTCCTCACCTTAAATTGTTATAGCTTGTAACAAGAAGGTACCTTTATTTCTTGATAGACAAAAATACTAAAATTTTAACCTTTTCCAAGCTCTGGATTTTAGCCATTAGCCTAATAATTTTGAGTAACATAAGTCTGACTGCAGTCTATTTTAATTATTTTTTTCATTGCCGTTCATCCATCTTCTTGGTATAATGTAAGTTAAATTGTTTCATTTATTTATTTTGCCAAGTGTGAATTTTTGTTTGCTTCTTTCTTAGTTTGTTTTGGTGTTTTTTAAAGGAATTATCCTGAATGTAAGAAGCAAACAAGTATGTTTCCTGGATTTGCTGCAATGGACCTATCTTCTGGTTGATCATGTGATTTGATAGTGCTGGGAATAATTTTGGTTTGAAAAATAACCTTTTTAACAAATGGCTTTCTTAATTTGAGTTTAAACCAGATCTGAATGTGGTTCTTAATTTAAGCAAGCGACATTGGCATTTTATCAGTGTGCACTGTCCCCATACTTCCCAAATTTTATGGTGTCATGAACTTACATTGCTAAAACCCACCATAGTGAGTGATTGATGCTTCTTTCATCACAGAAGGGGTTACATTGAGGGTAAACCACAGTGGCTATGATATATATCCAGTAAATGAGGAAACGGCAGGAGAAACCACAAACATGTAGTCCAAGTGGCATATCCTCACCTTTTCCTCATAAAGTTAGGTATTGAAACCAACTGCCTTATCTTTCCTTTACCCTTGTGAAGTTGGAAATCCTGTAGGCAGCACTCTGCATGAAAGGCCTGTCCGTGGTTCTCCTGCTTGAACTAGAGTTTGTATAAACAAACAAGTATTTAATTTTTTTCCCATAGAAATAGACGGAAGTCTGTCTTATTGTAGAAAAAACCCAACCAACTGAACAAACAAAAACCCCACCCTTTGTTGTGACTAATATATTCTCTGAAAGTGAAACTATGTGACAAGCAAAGGAATCCCATAATTTTACGTAAGGACTTAATTGGCAATGCTAGAAACATACAGTGGGACAAGGATCTCCCAAAGCTGGATCTCCTTTACCACCTGCAGGCCAAGTGATTTGTGACTCTTGAGTTGGGTTTGCTCATCTAGGCTTGCATAGGTAACCTGTGTTATGTTACAGTGGTGTTGTGGGGTTTGGTGGATGAGTTGTGAGAGCATTATTTTCACTTGGAAACCTTTTCCAGGCAACAGCCTCCTTTATGTAACTGGAAATTTTATCTCAGCAGGGACTGTAGGATGAATCAATGTTCTTCACTCAACCAGTGTTAGAAACCCTCCAGCCTCTGACCCTACTGACACAAATGGTTTT
>VZRE01009143.1:20000-58641 GCA_013396775.1 Cephalopterus ornatus
TTCATCATCCATGTTAGAGAAATAACATTTTCGACAAGGTGTTGGGTTTTTCCCCCCCTTTTCTTTATTCTTTCCCCAGCCCCCCTTCGCCCCTTAGTTAGAGCACCTGATCAAAAAATTATTTCTGACAAAGATTTCCTGCTCCAAATTAAATGAGCTCAAGGAGACGGAGCATTTTCACGCAGAAAGAAAGGGAAACGTTGATGTTGGAAGTTAATGAATCTGGGAGGAGAGAGAACATTATTGAGACTGGATAATATGATCTAACAGCTTTCCTTCTTCTTATCCTCCCCGTAAAGAATGTATGGAAGTCAGTTATGTGGCATGATTCTAACATCTGTCCTACCCCATAATGGTAATTTGTATAAGTAATGGAAACAGGTTAAATACTTCCATTCTAATGTTGCCAGCAGGGATGAAAATGAACATTTCAATGAAATAATCTCGACAGAGCAGGGAGAGGAGGGGTGGATGGACTGATTCATCTCCAGCTCTCTTTGGTGATCCGAACACTAATGAGAACGCTTGAATGTATAGTTTATCAGATAGAAGGGGAAGAGCAAGTAAATTTCTCAGATTAGAATCACTGTGAAAATATACCCGCATGCAAGCTGCTTCGTTCTCCAATTGCCAGCATTGGCTAATAATTTGCAGCATTCATTTTAAGGGGATAGAGGAGAGAAGAGAAAGAGGTGAAGAATCTTTTTGTTGGCTTTTAATGGGATGCCTTTAAGGGTTATCATTCAACCTGCTAGAAGCACGGAGGTTGTTCTTGTTACAGTATCTTATCTACTTTTCAGACCCCTTGCATTAGAATTAGAGGGTAGGCAGTTCTAGTATTTTGCCCCCCATTTTGCTTCAATTAGAAATGAAAGACACACACCTCTGTAGTAAGGTTATCCGGTTGTCTGATAGTCTGTGCTGCTCCTCAGCCATTGTCATAACTAAGCCATATTTTTCCACTGTAGTGACATTGTAATACAGACACAGACACACACACACAGATTTGTAGCATCTGTGCCAGAATTTTGTATATACTGATACAGAAAATTCACAAATCTTCCAGCAGGCACGTTAAACTCTCACAATGTGAGATTTTGGATTCTTTTGTAAAACTCTCACCACTCTGTATTCTGGAAACGTGTCTGTTAATTTCTTTTTTTCATCTCCCTCTTGTTTTTCTGTAATGAGAGAGATGTGTGGCTATAGATTGTCTTTTCTTTCCATACTTTTTTCCCCCCAAGATATGAAATGTGTTCTTGTGTGCAGTGGAAATCACCCCTAGTCTGGATTGCAGTTTGTGCAAGGTGACAGTGTGGGCTGTGAAAACTTCTGCAGCTGCTGTCTCCTGTTGGCTGGGTAAATATTAGAAGCTGTGGAAATACATCTGTTGAAGAATGGTGAACACTCACATTGTGCCACTATTCTTTAGTCTCAGAGAAGGCCCTGATTTAGCGAAGAATTGCAAACCTAAACCTATCTCTATTTGTTGAAAATATGAAATATTTATTTCAATGAAAATTATTTCAATATTTAATTCCTTTAGTGAACTGTGGCCTTCAATACATAGGTGTTTCTTCTGAATAAATTTATTTATTTGAAGGATTTAAAATTGGGTCTTGAAGAGCTTACTACATTTAATTTTATGGACTGTTAAAATACAATTATTACTTTTGGTCCTTTTTAAAATAATGTCTTCAATGCTGAATTCCTTTTTGAATGGAAAACAATACCTCCGTAGAGATAGATTCCTTCAAAAGCACTGGTCCAAGGTTGTGGAAAGGTTTTATGTGAGAATATTTATATTTTTAACCACGTCCTTACATTTCAGATCTCTGTCTGCTTTTTCAAACAATGGATGTGTATTTATAGTGTAAATATTCTCACTGAAGCAAACACAATGTGCTGTGCTACTCACATGTACAATATATAGCATCTCATGTCCACTTAGATTAGAATGCACAGCTTTTAACACTGCTCAAAGATGACAGTATATCTATGGGGAAGCATTGGCATCCAGAAGGCACATTTTATAGGCAAAATATAATAGCAAGACTTAATAAGAAGAAAAGAAATACAAACTGCTTCCCCTAATTTTTAGTTGTCTGGCATTTGAAGCTTTTTCCCCCTTTTTCCACCTTGCATTTGCCTCAGTCTGTCCATTCACAGAGAAGGATGAGAAAAGCTGATGCTGTGTTCTGTAATTTCTTCTGCTTTGGATATAGGTTTTTTTTGAGGAGGATCACTCCTTATATCTGCTCTTGATATTTTTATGTGGCTTTGGGACATGTGTGTCAGCCAGCAGAGTATTTGCAGATGCAGGAATATCTGGAGGAGACTGTTGAGAGTTGCTCAGTCACAGAAAGATACGCTGTCTGAAATCTGTCTGTTGATCTACCTTTTATAGTTTAGAGGGAGAATCTGAATGTCTCGTGTTTTTATTTAAGGTAGAATAATATTACTTGTCTCTGCTAGTAATTATAATAAGAACACTTTTGCTATATTTAAAATTCTGAAGTTTACTCGATTGTCAAATTTTGGTGAGAATTTTAGTTAAATATACATGTTTTTAGAAATTAACATTCTTCATTTTGTTTGCTTCTGTGTTAGCTGTTACAGAAAGCTTTTCAGATAGAGAGTTGCACTGACCTTGCAAAATACCATATGTTGAGTGTACTGCTGTTCATCTCATAAACATTAGTAGTCTTGAATGAACAGATATGGTCTGTATTCTGTGATAACTAAAGGAGTTAAATAAAGTATTTTTGATTGCAGTGATAGAAATTAAACATTACAGATAAATTATTCTCTTTTTTGCTAAGAAGCATTATTTCTTTGTGTGATTTCAGATAACTGTATAGACATGTGGGTGTGCATATCATGCAAATTCAGGGTTTTATTAGAAACTGGCTTAAATTCTGAAATCATAGAAAATTATAGTTCTGACCAATTGTGAATTCTTAACTCTTATATTGCTATATATGTTGGTAAGGGAGTGAGCTCAGTTGTGTAGTAGTCTCAGTAAAACCTAAGAGCAGGAAAAGTAAGTAAAAGATGGATATTTCACCCCAACACTTTCTTTTCTTTGACATTTTAACACAGACGTTACATGTAGTTTTAATGGTTTTTGTGTGGTTTAGCTCCTTTTTATTTTTAAGCTGAAGTGAAAAAGTATGAGACTAGAGAAAACATGCCATCATAAATAAGTAAAGGAAAATAAAAGATACAGCAGTGGATCCTGTAGAGTTTCTACTTCAGCAGATATTTAAATGGTTATATATAGCAATTATAAAAATATATGTTTATGCAATTTAGAATTAAGTAAAGAGACGTAAGCAGGTAATTCACATGGATTCTTACAAAATGCTGTATCAACTATAGAAGTATCCAGCATCTTACAACAGGTTTTTATGACTAGTTATTAAAAATATTGGCTTGTGAAAATTAGAGAAAATTGGCGTGATTTCACTGAGATTAGTGAGAGGGTAGCTGTTCATAAAAGCTCAGAATGCGTGTCCCCTCAGTTTTCAGCTTGTACTTGGTGACTCTGCTGATCATTATTACATTGGGTTTGGGTGGGGGTTTTTTTGTGTGGGTTTTTTTTTGTTTGTTTCTTTGTTTGTTGTGTTTGGCTTTTTTAAAATAAAAATGCCAGATGGTAACTGCCCGTTGTTAGGCTTTTTAGGTCTCAGAGGGTTTTTCTCTATTTCAAAGTAATTTCAAAACCAGAAACCATATTCCTCTTTACCTGTTCTTTACTTATCTGAAACTTCAAGATGTATAGTCTTTTGCCTTTAGAAATGACCGCAAACAGGCATGCTGAATGAGGAAGCTAAGAGCTCCTAGGCTGTAGCTGTGGGAGTGAATTCTGCTTGCATACCTAGAGTTCAAACTGCGGCGGTACTACCATGCTCAAATATCTGCAGAGTGCTTTAACAGCAGCATTGCTGCAAGACAGGGAAGCTGACTGCCGCCTTAATTCTTTTACTGTTTCTGCATTTTATTCTTCATTTTTTTAACTAAACGCCTGTTTGAGAATATTTTTTTTTCTGGTTTTATAATGTTTTTCTGGCATCTTTCTGGCCTTTGGCTCCAGGATTATTTGTGTGGTTATTTTTATTGTGCTTGGTACTCACTCATCCTTTTAAGCATGTTAAAAGCACCTGAGGCTGATGTATCTGTAAGGAGTTGGGCCCTGCTTAGCACTTTTTTAAAAACTAAAAGATCAAATTATCTTATGAAAAATTTGACACTTAGAGGACAGATGAAACATGCAATGAGCATCTTAAGGTTCAGCACAAGCCCAGTATTAGATGGACTACTTTCCTGCTTCACCTTAAGAGATCAGACTGAAGTAGTTAGGGGCTGCATTAAGACTGAATAACAAAGGTGAATACATAATGCAGTACTGACCGTAATATTGTTACTTCTCTAAAAAAAAAAAAAAAAAAGACATTTCATATTACAATGGAAGAAGATTCTTTTTATTTTTCAGAGAAGACATTTCAGAATATATTAGCAACTGTGTACAAAAAGCAGTTCAACTTTTACTTATGCTCCCCCCAATTGAAGAAGACCTCAGCTTTGTTAACATGATAATACATATTTTCTTCATATCACATAGGACCAGAAGAGCCTCTTTTCTGTCTTTCTTTCAGTATTGTACAGTGGAAGGACACAGAACACATTTCAGCATCACTTGCTGCAGAGTTCACCTGACAAGGAGGCACTTTTTTATTCAATTACTGAAAATTGTTCACAATCCATGTTTTCTACCTTGACATTCTTACAAATGATCTACATTCCATTAGCATTGTGATTTTTTTAAGCTTCTTTTACAAAACTGGAGGGAAATGTGTACAACTATGTTTTCTGCTTTGCAGTGAAAGTATACATTTATCACTTAGGTACATGTAAGCCACTTCTGTGAATTGGGCCCTTGGAGTAAATGTGTTTCAATGTAATGGCCATCTGCTCATGAATATCACATTTGCTAGTTTAACAAATAGTTTGATATAGATAAACACATAGTTTGGTGAGATCATATAGTTTCATGGGTAGGAATGGAATAGCAAAGTTTTATATTTTCCATATGCCAATAATCAAGCTGCGATCAAGGTCTCAAGGTTTTTGTTTGTTGCTTTCAAAAATTAATCTCTAACATTTACTCGTGCTCTCAGATGGACCTAGTGCAGGCAGCTGACCTGACACATTTGCCCACTATAGCTTCATTAGAGTCAGGTGCAAGTGGCACAGAAATGGCCCCTGAAGCTGTAGCTAAAGCCAGTTTGTAAGAAAAGACAGAACTGACAAGATGGAGTTGGTCAAGCCAGTGATTCTGAGTGCCTTGGTCTGAGGGGTGTAGGTCAGCTGCAACATACTACATGTACGTACGTCGTACAGTAAATATAGCTCAGTACCAGGTCATTTTTTAAGTTGATAAAAACTAGTTTAGTAGGCTCTTTGTTTGATTTTGGTTTTGATATTATGGTATCTGCCGTGGTCCTGGCACATATTTTACCACTGAAGTCAAAGTTTATTCTTTGGTATCACTGATATCAAACTGTAACCGTGACAGAGTATGTGGATTTATAGGAGGAGTGTGTGAGTGATAGTGGGTTTGGTTTCTGGATGTATCTTCAAAATTTGTCTTCGTGGTTACTGCTTTTAGTACAGAAGACAGCTATGTAAAATGTGCGTGTTGGATAACTTTGTCTTGTTTCCCCCCCCACCCCCCATCTCCCCTCCTGTATTTTAGCATATGTTCCTGAGGAAGAATTGAAAGCAGCAGAAATAGATGAAGACAGCGTGGAAGATGATGGGCTGTCTCTGGACATCCAGGAGAATGAGTATTTGTGCAATGAAGAAGCGGAGATCAAAGAGGCTCAAAGCTACCAGAACTCCCCAGTCAGCACTGCAACTAATCAGGATGCAGGCTATGGTTCGCCGTTTAGTGAAAACAGCGATCAGCTGGCCCATTTCAAAAGCACTTCCTCTAAAGAAGAGAAAGAGGATCCTCAGTGCACAGACAATGTTTCCTATCCACAGGACAGCTTGGCACAAATAAAAGCTGTGTATGCAAATTTGCTTTCAGAGACTTGCTGGTCCAGTTTAGCTTTGGACTTAAAGAAATCCAATCCAACCACCAGCAACAATGGAATCAGCCAGAATGAAAACACCACCAATACCGACACCAATGCCAGTTCCCAGAGTACTAGTACTACGAGTACCAACACTAGCACCAGTACAACTACCAGTAATACTAGTAACAGTAATAATAACAGTGGTGGCTCAGGTTATGACTGGCACCAAGCTGCATTAGCTAAAACTTTGCAGCAGACCTCATCATATGGACTTCTCCCAGAGCCTAGTCTTTTCAGCACAGTACAGCTTTACCGGCAAAACAATAAACTTTATGGGTCTGTGTTCACCGGTGCTAGCAAGTTCCGATGCAAAGACTGCAGTGCAGCCTATGACACACTGGTGGAGCTAACAGTGCACATGAATGAAACTGGACATTACCGTGATGACAACAGAGATAAAGAAGCTGATAAGACCAAACGGTGGTCAAAGCCTAGAAAACGATCACTTATGGAAATGGAAGGCAAAGAGGATGCCCAGAAAGTGCTCAAGTGCATGTACTGTGGGCATTCGTTTGAGTCTTTGCAAGACCTCAGTGTCCATATGATAAAAACAAAGCATTACCAGAAAGTGCCTCTGAAGGAGCCAGTACCAGCCATCACTAAATTGGTCCCTTCTACCAAAAAGCGAGCACTTCAGGACTTAGCTTCACCTTGTTCACCTGAGCCAACAGGGATCACAGCAGAAGCTTCACTGGGTGAGTCTGCAAAGGATCAGAAAACTGCCAACCCCTACGTGACTCCAAACAACCGCTATGGCTATCAAAATGGTGCTAGCTACACTTGGCAGTTCGAGGCACGCAAAGCCCAAATACTGAAATGCATGGAATGTGGCAGTTCCCATGACACTTTGCAGCAGCTCACTGCTCACATGATGGTCACTGGTCATTTCCTGAAGGTGACCAATTCTGCTTCCAAAAAAGGCAAACAGCTAGTGTTGGACCCTGTGGTGGAGGAGAAGATACAATCGATACCTCTTCCACCCACCACCCACACAAGGCTACCAGCCTCCAACATTAAAAAGCAGCCTGATTCCCCAGCAGGCTCCACAAACTCGGAGGAAAAGAAAGACCTAGAGAAGGACAAGGTGGTGGTTACTGAAACAGAAAAAAAGATTAAAGAAGAGAATGAGGACTCTACAGAGAAATTTGAGCCAACAACTTTGTACCAATACCTCAGAGAGGAGGACCTAGATGATAGTCCCAAAGGCGGAATAGACATACTGAAATCCCTGGAGAACACAGTGACAACAGCTATCAGCAAAGCTCAGAATGGAGCCCCTTCCTGGGGAGGGTATCCCAGTATTCATGCAGCTTACCAGCTCCCAGGAACAGTCAAACCCCTTCAGCCGGCAGTGCAGAGTGTTCAAATGCAGCCATCTTACGCAAGCAGTGTAAAGTCACTGTCATCAGAACACAATGCACTCATCCATTCCCCGGGCAATCTCACACCCCCACCTCACAAGAGCAATGTATCTGCTATGGAAGAACTAGTGGAGAAAGTTACAGGTAAAATCAATGTGAAGAAGGAAGAAAAGCCTTTGGAGAAAGAGAAGAGTTCTCCAGTCAAACCTATGTCACCTGCTGCTAAAGAAAACAAGGACTTCCCAAAAGCAGAAGAAATAAATAACAAACAGCAGCTGAAGAAGAGCTCTGAGTCAGAAGTTCAAAAGGTCAAAAAGGATAGTCCATCAGAAGCACATACGCCAAACGGTACAGAGCCACTTAAAACAAAGGTTGCAAATGGCTGTAACAATTTAGGAATTATCACAGATCATTCACCTGAGCCATCCTTCATTAATCCATTGAGTGCTTTACAGTCCATTATGAATACCCACTTAGGCAAAATTTCTAAGCCAGTAAGCCCCTCTCTGGACCCTTTGGCCATGCTGTACAAAATTAGCAACAGCATGTTGGACAAACCCATTTACCCGACCACACCAGTCAAGCAGGCTGATGCTATTGATCGGTATTACTATGAGAACAGCGATCAACCTATTGATTTAACTAAGTCCAAAAACAAGCCTCTTGTTTCCAGTGTGGCTGACTCTGCTTCATCCCCGCTTAGGGAGAGTGCCCTGCTGGATATTTCCGATATGGTGAAGAACCTCACGGGGCGTTTGACACCCAAGTCTTCAACTCCGTCTACCGTGTCAGAGAAGTCTGATGCTGATGGGAGCAGTTTTGAGGAAGCTCTGGATGAACTGTCACCAGTACACAAAAGGAAGGGCAGGCAGTCCAACTGGAACCCTCAGCATCTTCTGATCCTTCAAGCCCAGTTTGCTTCCAGCTTGAGGGAGACCCCAGAAGGCAAATACATTATGTCGGACCTAGGTCCACAAGAGCGGGTACACATCTCTAAGTTTACTGGTCTTTCCATGACCACAATTAGCCACTGGCTGGCCAATGTGAAGTATCAGTTAAGGAGGACAGGTGGAACTAAATTTTTAAAGAACTTGGACACAGGACATCCTGTTTTCTTTTGCAATGATTGTGCCTCTCAGTTCAGGACTGCTTCTACATACGTAAGTCACTTAGAGACACACCTAGGGTTTAGTTTGAAGGATCTGTCAAAGTTGCCACTTAATCAGATTCAAGAACAGCAGAATGTTTCAAAAGTCCTCACAAACAAGACTTTGGGCTCACTTGGAATTGCCGAGGAGGACTTAGGCTCCACATTCCAATGTAAGCTCTGTAACCGAACTTTTGCAAGCAAGCATGCAGTCAAACTGCACCTTAGTAAAACACATGGCAAGTCCCCAGAGGACCATCTGATCTATGTAACTGAGTTAGAAAAACAATAGCGTCCAGGTAAGCAGCCAGGTATGCAAGTGACCACAGGAACATTGCACTAAACTTCTTCATAGTACTGCACTAGGCCTGACCTGAGCCTCTGAAATCAGTCTTACTTTTGTTGCTGAACTGCCTATCTGGACCTTGGTTTTTCTTACACTTATTTTGTAGTTATATTTATATGCTCTTTGTCTGTGCATGGTTATTTTTTGTTTCTGTTTTTATTTTTTGTGAGTCAAAGTCTGACCTTTATTTTCAACATCTGTCCTTGATGTTAAGCTATCTTTTGTAGAATATAGTGGGAGACACTATTGAGAGACATTAATTTAGCCGTAAAGAAAGACACAAAGAACAATGATAAAGAGACATCCTAAAATTACAAAGTTGCCATGACAATAAAGGTCACAGAACCTGGTAGTGTCAAATTTTAACCCTCTGAGAACTGTAATAGCATTTCTGTGCCTTTCCCAGTGACTAAATAAGTAAATAAGGAAAAACAAAACAAAACAAAACAAAAGGCTTAAAGGCATTTCATTCAAATAAAGCTGTGTCGGAAGCAGGACTTTTTTTTTTTTTTAATGAATGAGCTTTTTTTTTTTTTTTTTAATGCAGAACTGGTTTGTGAAGATATTGTGCATGCAGTCCTTGGAAGAAGGAGAGCTGTGTAGTACTCAAGGGGTTAGGAAGCCACAACTGTATAAGTTAAATACTAATTAAAAAAAAGCAAACCAAGTTGCCACTATGCCCAAACCCTCTGGATGCTGAGAATTGCCACTTTTTGGCAAAAAAAAAAAGTATGCAAGCTGTTATTTAAAACAAATGTAAAAATGCTCTTTTCTTTCCTTTTTTTTTTTTTTTTTCTGTAAAATACTGCAGTTTATAGTTATTTACAAATGTTGAGCTTTGGTACAAGCTGACCTTTCTATAGTGTGCTGCATTGGTAAATGAAAACAAAAAAAAAATGGGGCAAATGTTGGATTCTGTTCCTTGTAAATTGCCAGCATCAGCTTAAAAAAATACATGTTACATATCGTACCATTTTAAACTGTTCAACTTTCTTTGTACCTTCTGGCTGTATGCTTTCTCTTTTAACTTTTTATATTGTCATTTTATATTCAATTTCTGTGTATATAATGTAAAACCACACTTTTTGAATAAAATTTAGTTCCTGCAGCTTGATATAAATAGAGGAATTTTACTGGCACCTGCATCTTTCCAGATGCATGTACGTAAAGGAACTATCTGACAAAAAAAATAAATAAATAAAAATAAAGCAAGCAATGCACTATGAATTATACATTTTGATGTTTTATCATTAATATTGTACAGTACATTTTGGTTCACACAATTAAATCCACTGTTTTCTCAAGTGTAAAATAAACCCACATGCAGTTCTTGATTTACATACATTGTCATGTCGTCATTATATTGCCTTTGAGGTGTTATTCCAGCTGTAAGAGGCATCGTTTATATAATCAACCAGCAAAAATCTATTTGAAATCATCTCTCGTGATCTGGATGCTGACGTGTTTCGTTCGAAGCCGTAATACTGCTAACCTCTTAGAAGAGATTTGCAGTAGGTGCGCACTGCGAAAGGTACAGAACCAGTGGGGAACCGTCAATTAGTAAGGGGCATTCTGCTCCTCACAAGAAGGGGCTGCAAAGGTTTCAACCAAGTTAATTTCCCTATGCTGTATGACTGTACCCGTAGCCATTTTCTGTGCATTCAAAGACCGTCTCCTCCCTTCCTTCTCCGACAAAACACCTTTTGATTTCAACAGTTACATAGTTAGAGGCTGTGGCTTCTGCCCCTGCAGTCTGTTGAATGCTGCGGTGCTTGCCTTTCTGGCAGCGGTGAAGACCTCTGAGGCTTTGACACCAGTTTTTACTTACAGTACAAGAAGGCAGACCTGTGTTTCTCTGTACTTTTTAAATATTGCATTTTGAGGTAAGCTGAGTGCTATCGTATCAGGTGTTTCCCTTAATCTTTATTTCTGTTCTGTTGAATGCAGATGTCATTTAGAATGTAAAAGAGAGCTGTCAGAGCCTTCACTTCTCTATCTCCTGAGTGCTTTGACAGTTACAGTGTATGAAAGCCTGGGATCTGCTATCCATTACACTTTTTGGAGGGGCTATTAAATATGAGGACCTAGAGGGGTTTGCTTTCAAATGGTATTAGTGATACTATTATGTTATGTATACTACTGTGTACATATATGTATTTCTGTTCCTTCTTTCTAATTCTTCTGAAAGTAATTTAAATGTAAGATCTTCGCTTCCAAATACAGCATGGTTTGACATTTAATCTTTAGTTACAAGCCCAGAAATATCTGTGCACTGTTGTGTTCTCTGCAAAAGCCTATCAGGTCCAGGTCAGTTACATTTACATTGTGTTTCTAAGTAGTGCAGGAAAACGCCATGAGGGTTCTTTAAAACGTCCCTTATTTTCTTCGCTGCTAACTACCTATGTCCTTCAGGGGATCTAGCCATTTAGACATTTCAGTTCAATTACTGGATGATTATGTGCTTTGGACCCAAGGGGTGGTGAGGAAGAAAAACAGTCAGGCCTATGGCCGTAATACAGAGTCTTTAAATAATAACCCTTTGAAGTTTTGTTTACTTTACCACAGGCCTGCAAACGTGATTATAAAATATGCTGTAGTACATTGCAGTAGTGGGTGAAAAGGTTGAAAGGGAGAAATAATAGCTCTAAAGTGGGTTTGAATTTAATGTAAATCCATTAAACCTGATTTTGAAACACGGCATGTAAAGTGAATTCTCAACACCAGGTGACTCCCTCGAGAGGTGTTTATGACATTGCTAAATCCGTTCAGTTCTGATAGCTTCAGAATTGGACAATCACTCATCATCTGTGCCAGTGTCTGAAGAAAGTCCATTTAGAGTAAACCAGCAGCTTTACCTGGTGACTATGGTGATGTAACACTTTCTATGACTGAAATATAAAGTAGTTGAAAATTGGAGGGCTCTGATGTTTCACCTGTTTAACAAAATGAAGCACAATGACAGTATGATCTTTATTCTTTGGATTCTTTCCGCTCTTGTTTGAATATTTTATTTCTGAAAAGTTTCCTTTTGAAAAAAGAAATTGCACAGTTTAAAACAGAGTTATTCTTTCTCTCAGAATTGTTTTTTCAGGTTTATTTATTCTTTATTTCAATAAGACTGCAACAAAAGTAAGTTTGTGCTATCCTATGAACAGCTCCTAAAGCTACTGGATGGAAGAGAGCACATAGCCTTTCAAGACTGGTCTTAAGAAATGTAAGATCTTTAAAACCCCTACTAGTCTCTGTAAGCCTGTGTACCTGCTTTGTGATGTATCCAAAATCCATTCTGTCTGATTCTTTTCAGAGATGTATAAAGCTCCTTTTTTTCAGCATTACATTGCTGGCGTTCACATGTTGGCTTATATCTCTTCTCAGAGCAGAAGGTCTTGGTTTGCCCCGTTTTGCAGGTTTGATTTCTGCTTTAGTGCACTTTTCTGTATTGCTGTTTTGAAGCTGATGCAAAACACGGCAAATTTGGGAGATCCGTATACTGATGACATTAGTCCTGAATGAAATGACCTTTTTTCTGTTTTAATAGTATTTAATGGGTTATTCACTAATGTCTTCTGCAACATAACTTTGTTACGGCTTTCTCTGTATGGTTACGCTGGTAATAATGACATCAAATATAATCTGTCCCTATCATGGAGGACACTAAAATGCAATTCTAGTTAAGCATAAAGGCATAAAAATATACATATTATCATGTGTTAGACTAATCAAGCACAGTGCATCAGCTTCTGCCTGAAATTTCCAAAGCAATCTCAAATTTGAGTGTGTGATATTCTTTAAATAATATAGGAGGGGTCCTAGTTAGGAGACCTCCAAGGAGAGGCCAGTTTCCATGTGGTGTGTTCTTGCATCTCTGTAGGTGTTGGTCTCCTGGCTGATGCAGTATTGAGTTACTCTCCCAGCATGACAGTAGCAGGAAGTGGGATTTCACCATATGTTCACTGAAATTTAAAAGCAGGGTCCTTTTCTGTCCATGGTTGAGAACAGAATGCTAACCCAAATTTACTAGCCAGATACTCATCTAGATAATATGATTCTTCCAAATTTTTGTTTTCCCTGCTCTTATGATTGAGTTTCTTCTCATAATGTTTTGTGTCGCTTTGTATAGTTTCTCTTCTTCACTGTTTATAGTCAGCTTCATCCTACAGGTAGGTGGAGTGACCACATTTTGGGATCAAAGATGCTGTTCTAAGTAAAAGGTGATATCATAGCTAAGTGAAAATATTGATACCCAAAACTGGGTGTGTTGCAAAGAAGGAGAACATTTTACAAGTCTATTTAGATGATGCAGATTACCTGAGGTTAGTATAATTTATGAAATGTGCATCTTTATCCAGCATCTTTATTAGCTCTGGTTTTTTGAATGGTGATACAGCAAAACCAATTTTAGAATAGTTAAGCACCAAGTGATCAGAACTGCAAAAGCTGATACATGGCTAATAGACCTAATTATTTTGGAGTATGCAGTGATTATAAAAGCTGTAGACTTTCCCACTGAGAATGAAAAGCTCCAGTTACTCTGTTGTGAAAATCCCTTATTTTTAAACACCTCTTCATTTCTGTCCAGTGACCTTCTGAGTCAGGGTCAGCACGGTCAAAATGCATCTAGTAAGCTTTTATCCTAACTATTGTAGTTGTTACCTGTTTGTTTATTTTTTTCTTGTGAAAAATATGAAGTTTAATTTGATTAGTTATAGCCAGGTTGTCAGGATTTTTGTGATTTTTACTTCTGCGTAAACTTCCTAATGTAAAAAATGCAGAGGAAGATTAGTTGCTAAAATTATTAGTTCTTTTTATAGAAGGATTTCTCTAACTAAATTGTTCTGGGCACAATGTGTTGACCATCAGTACAGCCCAAAGCTGAACAAATTTAAT
Organism: Cephalopterus ornatus; assembly: GCA_013396775.1. Taxonomy (NCBI): domain Eukaryota; kingdom Metazoa; phylum Chordata; class Aves; order Passeriformes; family Cotingidae; genus Cephalopterus; species Cephalopterus ornatus. Next base: position 33,885 of record VZRE01009143.1, read on the forward strand.
ATAGCGAGAGTGCACTGTATTTCCCTTCAGAGTAGTTGTGTCAGTGTTGTCTGAAGATGCAGGTTAAAGCCTGACAGGTTCCTGACCAGGCTTGTCAGATGTAGGACACCTGTGGTTAAATGCCACATCATCACTTGAAGAAGGAAGGTTGCCTGCAACCCATCTGCTCTTGTAGGAGTCCAGAGCTAATTCATTTGCTCAGAATAGCATACATTATGAAATCTTAAGGGCTGGTGGGACACATTAGGCAAACACAGGCCAACTTTCAGGGTCATACAGGTGGAAGTCATCTCTCTTGGTACATACAACAACTTGTGCAAAGGCACCTCTTTAAGAGTGTGTACAAACTGAAGTTGGTAGTGGAGCTTGTCGTCAACCACTGAAGTGGAATGGTACCTGTATTTCCTACCCAAAAGATGACATGTGATGGTGAAATCCAGAATGCAGCATGCTAAAAGTCACATAGTCAGAAACAAAGTGCCCAAAGCTCATGACCAGCAGGTAGAGGTTTAGCCACTAGCAACTCTCAGGCACAGTTCCTTACTCCCCAGAGAGCTTATTGTCAGAATAAGTAGTTGAGTTCAGTCCAATACGATCTAGGAGGGAAGATTCAATCGCTAAGAGCAAGCAGTTTCTTTCAAATAAGTGCATTAGTAGACTAGTAGGTGCTAAATCAGTTTGGCAAAATGTATTAACCTGCCAGCTGGCACTTTAGTTTCTATATCATACTTTGTATCATCATGCTCAGAATCCCCTTGACTTTCCTTTCAGTGAGGTTTGGATACTGAATACCGATACTGATACTCAACACTGAATAGTGCTGAGGTCAAATATTGGTCCTGCTGAATTACTTTAAATTACAAGGTCTTGTATTTTTGAATGGCAGGATACGATGCTGTATCTTGGAAATGGGGATTGTCTTCAGATACAAACAGACAGATTGGATGAGGTGCCATTTGCCCCATTCTTCAGCTACTGGAAATTGTTGCTGTAAAATCCTAAAGATGGTCTGGCGGTGAAACCTAGATTGGGAAAAAGGGAGATTTCTGCCACTCTCACCTTCCTCTTTCTGCCAGGTACTGCACAGTGTATTGGGATATGCAAAGAAATTGTGGTTTACCCTGAGCATTTCTGAGGAACAGTGTTCTGTAAAAACTAGCCATCTTCTTCAAGTCTTGGTTAGGCTTAGTTTATCACAGCACAGTTCTAAAGTGAAACATATTATTTGTTGTCATGGAAGCACTGCTACAGGCTTAGTGTCAAGAACATCTTCTCCTTGCTCTCTCCCCAGCCTCCAGCATAGCAAGGAGAACTGGCAGAGTGGCTCTCCAAGTCACTATTGCTCTGAAAGGAGTTTGAGGGTGGATCAAACTCCTTTGAGTTGTGAGGGAGAGGAGTATGATAGCAAAGGATTTTGATCTTGATAAAGCAGTACAAAGTTTTATGTTTTCAGATGATCACTTTGGCTTAACCCACTATGCATGGCAATACAAGAAGTGGCTCTTGAAAATGCCGCCCTTTGGCTTCAGGGTCTTTGACATCTCATTGCTTAGCACTTATAAAGGTGAAAAAGTAGTGTAGGAGATCAATTCTGTTGATCCCATGTTCCAGGTGGAGCTAGACCCATTGTAGGTAGAATGTGAGATTCATTAATGGCTTTTCTCACTGGTATAAGTCTTTCTATAAGCATTTTCATTCTGGACTTTTTTTTTACAATTTAGACCAAAGTACTTTGGAAGCAATTTAAGCCAAACTGGAAAAATCCACTTTCATTTTCTAATAAGAAAAACTGCCCAGGGCTGCTGGGCAGGAAACTGTCTAATGCCAGTGTAACTGTAATGGTTCAACTGAAAAATTCTGACAGTAAACAAGCTTTAAGTTTATTAATGTGCAAATGCTGTTTCTAAAAAACACTGCAGACTCAGACACTGCCCACAATTTGTATATTACTTGGTAGTCCAAGGTCAAATGCACTCAGCATGTTTGCAGTGGGCATTCTATACTAATAATTATATGTGGTAGTATTCGAGCATGATGATAAAGTGTGGTTCAAGGATGCACTGCATAGCACTGTGTGACTTTATGTTCAAGGGATAGATGTATTGTTAGCTGTCTCTAAAGTGCTGTCTTGGTAAAGTTTGTAGCATTTAGCATTAACTGTCATTTCTCTTCACTACTTTTCTGTGGCGGGATAATGTGAAAAATTAGATAGATTTGCTCTAAAAAAGGCAGCAGGTCTAGACTGAGCATTTCATGGGGATCCTCCGCCCAAGTTTTGGGGGCTGGTGAGTGTCGCATTTCACATTTTTGAAGCATGCTTTGACAACTGGAAGTCTGGAAAAGTGCAAAGAAGAAACAGGACTGAGGAACGACTAAGAACAGAGTCTAATGATCAGCAGCCATCAGGCGGGTAAAAGCAGCACAAAAAAAGAAAAGTTTTGAGATCCACTTGAGAACAAGGACAAGATGGGCAAAAGAAATGATAGGAGAATAATTGCTATTAGCAAGAGCAGATGTCAGAGATTTTGAAAGCTAGGACTGAGAGGGGTGAAAAGGGAAAGGCTGGAAGGACTGTTTGCCTGTTAGGAAACAAAAGGGGACCTAGCAAGGTAAAGCTCAAAGGGACTCTGTGCTGGGAGATATAAGCATGCCTGAGTGATGTTTGGGAACCTCTCTGACCTCTTGCAAAAAACATGGAATAAGGCTGAATTTGTCTCACGGAAGTAAAAAGGTTTTGTAGTGGACAAATGAAATATTCAATGTAAAGACTTCACAGGATTGTCTGTTCAAAAGCTGGAGGGTCAGGGAGAAGGAGGCAAGATAAGGAGGGAAGCCTGAGCAAAGAGTTTGAGTGAAGTGTGATGGTGAGGGCTCTTTACTTGCATAAAATGGGAGAGGAGCAAAGAGGAAAGCTTTGCTTGGGGAAAACTTAATGTTTTGTTGCTGGTGGTTGTTTTTTCTTCCCACTTGAGTCTTTCTAAGTGCAATAACTATATCAAATTTGTACTGTAATAGCAATCAGAGTCCAAGGCCCTGAGTATGCTGGTTGCTGTAAAAACACACTCTAAAAGTAGCTGCAACCTCCTTTAAGACAAGATGTAACAAGTGAGTGCAAAAGCCATCAGAAGCAGGGGAAGGTGTACAATTTCATAGGCTACACATGTATATAAATTGAACTCTTGTGATTCATTTAATTTTTAAAGACTTTATAGTAGATGTGCTGCAGTCTCTACTGGCCATCCACCTAGCTGCTCTTGGTTGGCAACTTCACTATTGATATCTGGGCATCATTTTAAGTGAGCACTTAAGGTTGAGTATCAAGGGAAGGTATTTATAGTTTCAGCAGAGTGGGTTGATAGCTATTCTAGCCCCAGATGGGAATTGGGTTACATGACAGATCAGGCTGCCTTCCAGTTTTATCCAATACTAGTGATAAGGGGAGGGGGGAGGGAGGACAGCTGCAACTGTATAGTCCTTCTAGGGTTAAAGATCCTAATGCTTTAAAGAGAATGTCTAAAAGAAAATTTCTTTCTGAAATAATTTATGGAAATGCCGTGCTCCCTTTGAAGGTTCCATGTCACTGCATGGCACTACGCAATGTTCTCTTTCTTCACCTGTCAGGCAAGGACCACCTCGAAGAGTCTCACTGCTGATTACTAGTTAATTGTCATTAATAAGTGACAACTGACATTATGGGGGCTTAATGCAGAGAGAACAGAAAAGAGCCACAGATATTCTAATGAGCTGACTCCTACGTGCCCTCTATTGTTGTCGAAAATGAGGAGCTGTCGTCATTGTTCAGGAGATGGGCTTCAATTGCTCTGGAAAAATATTCTCTTTTAATTTCTTTATGCATAGATAATTCCTGGTGCACTCTCTCTCCCTCTCTCTGTCTGTCTCTCTTGTTCTTTCTTTCTCTCTCATACACACACACACAGACACACACACCTTTCTATGAACACAGTGAAAACTTCCACTGATGATATACAATATTTATTAAGATGCAGTAAAGCTTTTTAAGTACTTTGATTTAGACACGCACACATGCAAGCATATGTGTATGCACATACATACACACTATCTACAGGTAAATGCAAATCACCAAGATGTTTATTTAATTTTTAAAACCCAGGAAAGAAGTGGGCACAGACAACTCTACTAAGAAAAGGAACCGAAAGGAGATGGTCAAGACCATAAGAGCTGATGTATGAAGTTAGGATTGAGGAAGTCCCGTTCTGTCCCTAGTGCGAGGAATTTTTGAAGTGAGTACATATGGATTTCAGATACAGGTACCTAAAATTAGGTCCTTGCTCTTAATTTAAATACTAGCTTAATGACTTGATGATTTTCAAAACTGTCAAACAGGCAGGAGCTCCCTGGGAGGCGGTGGTGGCTGCAGATGCTCTACGCTGCCTGCTGAAAGTCAAAAGTGTTCTTTGCATGCTTTCTGAAAATCTCAGCCAGCAGAGGGCCAGAAATTTGGGGGAGATGATTTAATGAGGCATCAAACTCCTGGTTGCATTTCCTGAAAAGTAGGAGTTCTGCTTACATTACACAAGCATGATCAATCCAGCATAAGCTTATTTCTGTGCAATGCTAGATGTATGCATGTCTACATGTATACAAGCAGGGTTGCTGAGGGTGCTGCTGACAACCTCTGGAAAAGTTCTCTGACATCGGAAACATTTTCAAAAGTCAGAAAATCACCCATGATTCTCAAGGTAAAAATTTAGATGAAACAAACTTAGAAGCCAGAGGTGTTGTTATGATAATGCCAGCTTCTCCTGCCAATTTCAAAGCAACACAATTACCTGCATCAAATCTAAGTATGGACAGTACTTGGGATCTAAATTGTAGAAGAGGAATTTTCTGTTTTTACCAAAAAATATCCAAGCTTTTCCATTCTGCAACAATAAATTGCATGTCTGTATTGCTCTCTTACGTTTAAGGCTGTGCAGGTTTGCCTAAGAAGTGGCTTATCCAGCATCTTTCAACTACCTGCACAAAGGGGAGAGCCCGTCATTTTAAGGGGAATTTCATTTCGATTGCATAGTTCGAGTTTAAAACTCAAGACTTACAGGAAAGAAAATGAAAATGAGATGCCTCTCATATTGTGCTTGGAGCGAAGACATTCATTAGCATTCTCTGTCTTACTGCCTGCCAAGGCCCAAACAAAGGATACAGTCTGGAACAATGGCCTGAAATGAGGAACACAACCAGAGCAGCCGTGCAGGAAGCCTGCCATTTCCCATGGTTTGGGGACCTGGAGCCAATATATAGTGCCCCGAGCAGATGTATGGAAGTGGAAAATGCCTCAGATGACAGTAGGTAATTTTTATTTTTTTTATGCTGGGATTCCCACTGTGAAGTCAGCAGATACCATGTCTTACATTGCCATAGTGCAACTTGATGGGTCCTAATTCCCAGCTCTGTATGTGACTTTGGATGTGACCTCTCTGTGACTGAAGCTACCCATCTTTTACTGAGATGAGATAATGCCTGTATGGCAGAGAAGACACATGCTGTAATCAGTGGTGAAAGAGTTTGTGACACTGCGTAGAAAGCACTTCATGACATTGCAAGTGTCTTTTCAGTTACTGCACTGTCTTTAAAATTTCCTTCTGGAGAGGGCAGTTGAAAAGATCACAGTCCAAGCCATTTTGTGTCCTGAGGCAAGAGGTCAGCCTGCTGCTCTTTGTGGTCCTCCTCTACTTTCTTACCCTCTGGATTAGGAAGCTCCCCCGCTGCTCACCACTAAGCTCAGTCTAGAGTCACAGCTGCTAGCGCAGTTTCATATCAAAATCTATCACAACAGTTGTTACTGTCTTCACAATTCTTCCCTTCTTCCTTTCTTTCTAACTTCAGCCAAACAGTTTCAGCAGCTTCTGGAACTTCTCTGCCCGCTGGATCCCAGAAAATCTGATGCTAGATACCAGTGATGGCAGCTGCAGTTAGTATGTTGAGTGGAGTGGGTAAAAGTTGGGGTCCTAGATAAACTGGGTGTTTTATTGCTTTTAATACCATTGATCTTATTAATGCAACTGGACTTTAGGAAGTCCAGTCAGGAGTCATTCCTGAATGGAGTTGTTCTTTTTTTATTAAGAGTCCTGCAGCGTAGAATTGAACAATTATACTCCTGCCCCATGTACTTCTCCCCTCCAAAATGAAAGTCATTAACCTTGTTTACATTGTGTATGTGTACTAGAAATTGCCACTCAAGACCTCTTAGACATTTTAGCAAACGCTTTCAAATGACTGGGACTCTGGCTGCAGTATTCTTTAAATAATTTACAATCATTAAAATGACATCAGACTATCTCCAGTTCTGGCATTCTTTCCAGTTGCTGTCTCTCAGATGTCTATGTGGGATGAAGGTAAAGTTGGGTCTGTAATGATGGATGTCCTTTGCAGAAAGTGGTTTAGAATAATCCAGGATACACTACAAAGCCAGAACTGGAGATAGTCTTATCTCACTTTTAGAGCTGTAAATTATTTAAGGGAGCGCTCCAGCTCCAGGAAACTGAGGTTACAGCAAATATTAAGCTTCCTGTATGGCTATTTTTCTTGTGTCAGGTGATGTGGCAGAGCTTATTCGTAGGCATTCAGGGGCTGTGGAAATAATCAGCAAATGAGGAAAATATTTCATTTTCTGTTGCTATTTCTCATGTCAGATTTCTAGAGAGCTAGGGCTTGAGGTTTAGGGCCCTTTGCATTGAATTCAGATCCATAAAAATCCTCTTGATGGGTAGAAAACATTGTTCCAAACTAATAGATGCATTGTCAATATAGATTATTACAACTTCACACAATGCTCCAAGTAACTACATATCATTTATCTAATCACATGCAAGATGCTCAATCCAGTGACTCTTAATAAATAGCTAACTCAAGAAACAACATGATGAAGTTGCAATGCATGAAGTGCTCAGTGATAGCTTATGCAGTCTATCCTGCTTCAGTTGGCATTGAAAGCTTAAACATGTCCCCTTCCTTCCTCACAGATCCTTGCTTTGTACATAAAATATACATGAAAACAAGCTGGGATGACAAATACCTATACGCCCTGCTGATACTTAAGAGGAAATTTCTGAATTTTCTGGGAGTGGGCTGCTTCAAGTGATAACAGAAGGGAAGGGATGTCTCCTGCATGCCCTCCATGGCCAGCATCAGGGGAGAAGGGGCCCCTCCACTGGGCAGGGCAGGGCAGGGCAGGGCAGGGCAGGGCAGGGCAGGGCAGGGCAGCAGCTCCTTTAGGCCCGCTAAAATCCATATCTCTCTGCTGTCTATCCTGGCAGCTCTACAGAGTAAACTAGAGCAAGTCTTTCCCTCTCCCCCTTCCTTGAAGCAGTGGTGAAGCCTCCAGAGACACATGCAGCCAGTCAGTGAGGAACGGACACCTGCCATCTCTCCTGAGGGGAGCAATGCCTCCAGGACCCTTCAGTCACTGCAGAACATGTGAACATTCCCGATCTGTGAAGGAAACGTGATATCCTGCCTCTTTGCTGACCGACACAAGGACAAGGAGGAAGAAGAAGAAAGAAGGAGATTTGATTGTTCACATCAAAGAGTTAATTTCTTGAATTTGGAGGTGGAAAAAGTGTGGCTTTTGTTGCAGTAACAACTCTTGCCTTTGGTTTCTTTTTAACATTACGCTGACGGTAAGTAGGTAAAAATCATATTCATTTGTGAAAAAGCATTTTTTATGTAGTGTGTATAACAATATCAGGAGATAGGGGTAGAATTTCAAAGTGGTACTTTTCTTTGGTTCTTTCCCTTTCAATAGCTGTTGTTTTGATTACCCTGTGCCTTAGGCTATCATTAGAATCTTTTTGTGTGTGAAAGTATTAAGTCCATAAATATGAAAATAAGCCTGTAATTGACCCATGGACTGAATTTATTTCCATTAGATTCTTCAGCTAGTATAAAAAGCACAAACTGGAAGAGTGATATTTATGTGCGTATGAAGCTCCCCAGCTCTGATGGTATATCATATATTTGATAATAAGGTTATGCTCTTAAAGGGACTACTCAGCAAGACAGGGTGGAGAAAACAGGTGTCTTATTTTAGTTTTGAAAGCAAAACTGTGTACAGCCATAAAATACATGCACAGCACATACCATTATTTTGATTAATCGGACTGCTAGAGAACAGCTTATAATGAAAGCTGATCAGCATGTCCCAATCAGTCTCATTAGGTTCCTCTGCAGACACCTGGAGAAAGGCAGGCAGTGGAGGGTACTTTGGAGGCGAGAGGAGCTGAGTGATCTACCATGGAAAACACCGGGGTTGCCACACCTGCTTGTGTGCTTTAATGGCGCTTTACAGTATACGGGGAGGTTTCTCAGTTAAATGGGACATAAAGCTCAGCTGCCTTCTGGGGAGGCTGTGTGCTGTTGCCGTGCCCTATGCATCATGTGTAATATTCCAGTTGTTGCCTCTGTTTGTGGCCACAGCTGTAGTTCTGTTGAGCTGCTACATAAAGTTTTCCAGGGTTGCCGTTTTTTTTTTTTCCCTTCTGGATTTTTCCACCTTCCCACTGTGTGAAGGGACCATATGGCACAGCTATTACATCAGGACCTGCAGGCAATTCCCACTCAGGCAGTATACCAGAGCATGGCTGCATGTCGAAGAAGAAAACGAAGGGAGGAGGGAGGGAGGGGAGAAGGTGGGTGAGATTACTTCCAAGAACAAAGTCATCGAATATTCAGGGCTTGTGTTGTGAGACAGGCAGTTCCCCCACTCCGCCATAAGCCCTGTTATCATCTGCCCCAGCCTGCTCTCTCTGCATGGTACAAGATGCTGGTACAGGTCATCACCAAGGTCAGCTTGGCAGGAAGATCGCAGCTTGCAGGCTCCTCAGTGCCATGGACTTACTCAGGAATGTGTCTGGGCAGCCTCCTTTGGTGGTCATTTGGAAGGTTTGTGGTAAGGCATGGCATGGAAGGGATGAATGTGTTCCTAGATAATTGCCACCCCCAATCCCTCCAGTCTATCATTTTTTTCCCTTGTATGCTGGGGACTGATCAATAATATAGGCCAAAATAGAATCATACAATTAAACAAAGTATAATTGAGACATTGAGTTTTTTGTTTGTCTGACTTCAACCTAAATTTGTATCAAGGGGGTTAAAAGTGGAGAGGTCTTTCTATAGCCTTCCCGTTTGTTTCTCCTAGTAGCTGCAGCGACCATTATTAGCGCTGCTTTGAATTAATGGCCAATTGTCCTATCATAGTTTAAGAAATATGATGGGCTGTGAAACCAATCCCAAACACAATTCTGAGTACCTAACACATCTAATTAAAAAGAAAGAAATTAAACAGTGGCAAATAAAATTGGTACCTTATCTAGCCAATGCTGCAAAAAACAGACAGAAGGCTTGATTGTGAAGCTCTTCCTCCATCAAGCTGGAGGTCTGTGGTACAGGTTGCAATGATGACCCTACAAAAATTATCTGCAACATCATTACCTCCTTGGCCATGTATTTTCTTCTAAGTGAGACTTTCTTGATATTATGTGGGTTCTCATTACTTCACAGAGAAGAGTGTCTGTGTACTCACATCTGCATGTAGTGCATTATGCTTCCTCTCCATGGATGCGATTCATTCACGAATGAAGTCCAACCACTACTGAGAGGAGACCTTCTGCATTGCTGTTTTTTTGCACTTCTTCGCAGATAAATAGTAGGATTATATCATTGGCTAGATGTCAACAACATATATATATATTTTTTAAAATACTATGTGGTATTTTGACCAAGTATAAAGAGGCTACTGCTCCAGTTCACAGACCTCTGAAACCAGAGCAGAACACCTGACTTCATGGTTAGAAATATATTTACCATCAGCCTGGTACAAGTGGATTTCAACTACACCCATCAGGAACTGAAGCACTGGGGCCCTCTCAACTACACTTCAGGTCGGGGTGTGGTAGGGACAGGTTCTTGTTGGCTGGGTGGGGACACTCGCAGCAATAGAGGAGATCTGCACATCCAGACTTGTAACCAAGCATGGGGATGTAGTAATATGGATGGTGTATGATAAACAGCCTCAAAGTTCTTGTGAATGTTCAAGCTATCAGAGCAAAGTGGCTTGTCAGTGCATACCAACTTCTGATTTTGTTGACAGTCACAATTTCATTGCAAATTTTGCAATACCTGCTGTTGTTATTCATGTCCTAGTGCCTGTAGCCAAGTGATTAGGGAAGAAACACATGGAGGGGAAGATTCTAGCCCTCAGACTTGCTGATAAAAGTTTTAGGATGTCACCCTAAAGCTTAGTTACAGGAAAGAAAATCAATCCTCTTTTGCAAAGTCTCATAATTATTGGCAAGTTTTTGTTGGTGACCTATTTTCAAACAATTGTTTCAATTCATAATGCTCCTGCACTGGCCTTAGTTAATCATGCTGGAGTCATGACCAGATGCATCACTAAAGAAATACCACAAGGTTAAGAGCAAAAAACAGTCCTAAGAAGAAAAATAATTGGTGACCAGCAAAATCCATAGAGGCAAGATCTTCCCTTGTGTTGGTTACACCCAAGGGAAAAGGGGGCCACAAAGACATGCTACACCCACTGGAAGGGCTCCAGCACTTGAATCACAGCAGAGACAATTTTCCTTCTGGGCAGGAAAAGAAGAAGTCATGGGAAGACTCACCTGCAGTTGGAAATGGAGAAAGCCCAAGAGCATCACGGTTATTGTACTTCCCATCCTGCAGTCCTTATGGCAGGGGAGGGACATACCCTCTCAGTGGCTGTCAACGACATGACGAGAGGAGAAGACGCAAGTGGTTTTCTGGGCTACTCTTCATTACTTCTCTGGGACTGCTGGCAGAGATGAAGAGTGGGAGCCGGAGTGGTCTGTAGATAGCTTTCTACAGGAAAGGACACCATTTTTAGCACGGAGTGAAAGAAGTAGCCACAGAACTCCCATTAACAATAACGCGATTGCGTGTGTGAGTTCCTATTCACTGTACTGAAAATTTACCCCTAAGGGTCCACATAAATTTGAGCTGTTGACCATGTGAAATGTTCTTTTATGGGCAATAAGGACACAGAGAGGCAGCTACATGATTTCCTAAGCTCTGGCCACATACCAGTATTTGTCTGCATAATTCTTCAATTTTTCTTCCCAGATTCTTCATACAATGCACACATTGCTTATAGAGAGCAGGCAAAAAATGGTTTTAACAACAGCATACTTTGTTATTAAATTAGGCCTTGGGACTATAATTCCACATCTCTGTATTTTGATGAGAAACCCTCTACAATGTTATCAAACTAATATATTGTAGCAAATTTTATCTCTTCTGCCTCTGCCATGTATAATATGAACTGTATGAGAAAGAACTAACTTGCTAGGGAAATTTTGATTCTCTATTTCTAAGAAAAAAACAACTTACTGGCAGGCCAAGTATTCATGCTGCTGAATCTTACCTTTTATTTGATTATGAAAATGAAGAGGGACTATATTCTGGTACGTCTTGGAAAAATTTAATTTCTGGTTCGTGCCTAAAAGTTTCAACAGCCCCCCCCCCCAAAAGATTAGCACTTGTCAATAATGCTGTATTCTTACTCTGTCTCTTTCTCCATCACTTTCTCTCTTTCCGTTTCTCCCCCTCACCCTTTCTCTTTTTCCTTGTAGCGTTTGTTATCAGGCTGTGTTTCAAATAACTAGAGCAGAGTTTTGCGAAGGAGGTGTATATCCTCTCAGCAGACACATTCAGCATATTGAACTCTATGATCGTAAACAATGGACACGCGTATATTTTAAAAAGAAACTTGGAGTAATTTATCTTAATTTAAAACTGACTATTCCTGCTCAGGCTCTTTTTTCTTTTCTCTTGGAATACTACACATATAAATCCTCTGACAATCTCCTGGTAATTCATATTAATACACTTGGGGAAATGCTTTGGATTCAAAACAAATGTTCTTGAAAATGTAGTTATCTCATCCTCCTCATTTCCTAGATCTCCAAATCCAGCTAGTTTAACTGTTTAACACCAGGAAGCAGTAATGGATTTTCCCTGTAATGCTTAGCAGTGGCTGTCTGGACTGAGAGAGGAGAGTTGTTTTCCTGCTTGCACCTGAATTCCACCAAAGGGACCTATAGAGGTGCTAGCAGGCACGAGGGGATGCAAGAGTGGCAGGAGTTACCGCAGGGATTTGCAGGACTACTGGGATTTGCTTATCTTGTGGGGTTATTCCTTTCACTAGCCCCAGGCAGATGTGTAGAAGTAGTAGAGGAATTAGGTAGTCAGCAGTTAGGGAGCCTAAACCCATGCTGTAACTGCTGACCTGCTATAAGAGCAGTTCTCAGTTTCCTTGACTAACACCTCTCTTGTTTTCTTGGTGGTTTTTCTTCCCATTTGTCTTCACTCAGAAAAAAATGATACAGAATGCATTTCTCCTTATTAAGCCAACTCATGGTGCACTGGCCAAGCCTGACCACACACCTGCAATTGCTGATCAGGATAGCTGTTTTATCCTGAACCCGGAAAGGATTTTGGAAAGTATCATCCTGCCTCTATTTCTTTTTCTTTTGCTTCCCTGCCCTGCACTGTTCTTGACATAATAAACCCAGAAATCACATGCTCTGAAAAAGTGCAACAACAAGGTGCACACACGATCTCATTCTGTATAAACTCTCCTACTTGAAAATTAAACTTTAATTGAAAAATAGGTCTCTGAAGAAATCCTCAGCCAGTGTCTGCCCAATTACAGCAATGTAGCAGTTGCAATTGAAAGCCGTTACTGCAGTCCGTGTGGTATGTGGAATATGTTTCAGATTTAACATCAGCATTCAAGGCCATGACTATGTTTTGATGCTCCAAGCAGGAGATTTTATGCATTTAACATCAATTTTATGCATTATAGATCTTGCTGTACCTGGGCACGGAAGTAACCGTATGATTCTGTGTTATTCATTCTGAATTAACTGTGAAAAAATATTTGCATCAACTATTCATACAATGAATGCTTTCGCTATGTGTCTCTAGGTGGCAACTAAGTGACTCGGTGTCTTATTTGATTGGCTTTTAGGCAGAAAGCTTTACAGGTACTACAAGCCACAAAAGGAAAGCACTTGGTTTGGTAGCCGCATTGACTCACTGACAAAACCCTACATTACTGCTCATATCAGTGTGGTGTAGGCAGTTTCATTTGTGATCTCTTGTTTGTCTCTTGAGTGAAATGAAGCTAACATGCTGAGAGCTGTCTTCGGATAGTCACACTTTGGCATGTATGTGTGGCTTGTTTTTTGTGGTCATAAAATTTTGAGTGGTGTAGAGCAGCGAGTGTGTTAGAATGATACCTGATAACAATGCTGCATCTTTACAATGTGTCAGGCTCTGTCTGATAAATCCTCTTGCTTTCCTTTCTCTTCCTCAGGATGTTTTAACTTCCAGAGGAAACACTGATTTTTTTCTGTAAAGGTGGGAGTGCAACTACTCGGTGTATGCCAGGAGCAATGTCATACCCTGAATTAAAGCAATCCATAAGGTAAGCAGGGGTCGTAGCAACATGGGAGCTTTTCAAAAAAACTGTAGGCATGTTTTTTACATTTTGCTATTTCCAAGGCCAGTTGGAAATTTTTACAAAAAAGATTTGAAAATAATTTAGTCATCAGCACCTGGATGTGCATGGCACTTCCCACCCTCACCCCCCTGAAACTTCATAAGATTTTAACATGCATATTTAGAGAGCTCAATCACAACAGCTCCAAAGTGGCTGTTACAATAGTGATGTTGTTTTATACAGTCAGTTGTAAGTTATAGTCCAAAGGAAAGGTTTAGGGCAGCATATAAAAACAGGATGTGACTGAGTGATTTAGAAGGAAGAAGGGAGGAACTTCTAGGAAATGGCACAATGCTGCTGTAGGAGCAAAAGGAGGCAAAGACTGAGTCCAAAGGTGAAGATCAGAGCAGCAGAAAAATGAGTGGGTAGGAAAGTAGGTGCATTTCTGATCAGAAGGGTCGTGGAAACATCATTCATAGTTTGGGGCCATAAAGACTGTTTTTCAGAGCTGCCCATTCTGTGAAGAAAACCAGTTCCCAGTACCTGCTAGTGGAAAATAGCTCAAGGATGGTGATGAAGGATCACAGAAATAACTCACTTCACGTTATTGGTAAAAGGACCATATTAGAGTGCAAACACAGGTTAGGAAATGAATAAATTGCACTATCCCTCATCTCTACTGTTTATTTCTGGGAAATTCAACAGTTTCTCATTCTTTCCTATGCACAATAAGCAAAATCCCGCCTTGGTCCCTCACTGGCTGAACCTTTCCAGCTTTAATGGGTACCCTAATGATCTGCTGTACATTGCAGCAGATCCGGTTGTGGTGGTCATAGCTTTCTTTGGGCTTATGAAAACATGACAGAAAAACACTGCCTGAACCTCTTCAGCAAGATGAGTCTCATGGACAAAGAGCCAGCACGGGAGTCACCTTAGACACAATCCCCCTATCCCTTTTTTTGTATGTGTGAAGGTATTTTGAAGTAACGTCTTCCTCTGATGATTTAGTCTTCTAGAAGATAGGCAGTAATGCTTCTTTCAGAGGGAAGTGGCAAAGAAAGCTGTTATACTTCCTTTTCCTAAGTACTTGTAAAAGGTATTTTCTTAATATCAAGGCAGGTTCTTTTAGAGGTTTGGGATTTTAGATGTAGAAAAGCAGAACAGGTCTTTTTCATTGGTAGGGTAGTCATGATCAGTCAGGAAGTGCAAAGGTAGTTGTTTCCACACTACGCAGTGCTCTCAGCTCATCAGAAGCGGAGCTGCATCTATCTGGAGTTTTCCAGCCATCCCCATACACACTTAGATGCTGCTGACTTGTCTCTCATCTCTTCCCTCCATATTCCTGCCAAGTGGAAATGTCTTGTGGTTGTCTCATCCACAGATCAGTCTGTGGTGTAGGTTTCCAGCACAAAGCAATCTGTGACAAGCTGTGCAGTACGATCACCACAGGCAGCCTGACTTCACGTTAAACATAATTCTTTCCATAATTCTTGTTGCTTATTAACACGTTGGAGGCCCAATCCTGATTCCTTTGAAGGCGATGACACAGCTCACACTGAACATAGCAGGAGGTGAAGGGCAGCCTTCGCTGAATGACAAAAACAAAACGTTATGGTGCTGGAATTGCTTGAGAAGCGTAAATCCATCTGTCCTTAAACTTGGCATTTTCTTTTTTCCCTATTTTTTTTTTTTCATTAAAGCCACACCTCCTCATTATGGTGTAATTTTATAAAAGCTGTGGATCTGTAACACTGACCCTATTCCTGCCCATGCCAGTGCTGTGTCAGGGATTTGGCCACCACAGCCCCTGGGGCAGCCCAGAGAGGCCTGCTCGTCATCTCCCTGTGTGGGTGGTGGGCAGAAGCAGCATGCTGCCCTGGTGGCAGCCTCCAGCTCTGCCTTCCTCCCTCGTGCTTTGCCTCAAACTTTGAGTTCTCTTGGGCCCGCATTTCGCGAGCCTGGCATGCGGCACCCCAAGCACCTGCAGGTGGGCAGGTGGTGACTCCTTGGTCAATGGCTGTGTGGGGACCCCGGCTCAGAACCACATCTCCTGCCATCTCTGTTGCCACCACAAGAGAGCTGCACCTCTGTCCTTGCTCCTCAGCAATCCCTTTGTTCCTCAGTACCCCCATCCCTCTCTTACACTCCTGGGGTTTGCTTTTTGGGTACGCTGACTGACTGGTTGCTGCAATCGCCTCCTGCAAGCAGAAATGGGGCTGTAACCTGAGTAAGCCCACAGCCCCAAAAGCTGCCTGCCTGCCTCACTTCGGTTTCAGCCTGCCACCACCTCACCTATTGAGCTAAATTTCCCATTACAACTTGAATTTAAATATTCTAATAAATTTGTTTTAGAAACTCTTACAGCTCCCTTGTGCCATTTGCAGGGAAACACTCTCTGGATTTTTTTCTGGGAGATGGAGATTTCTTTGTGCTTGGGGTGACTGATTGAATTTTACCTGCGCTAAATTATATTTGCACATTCTAGTAATTGCAAAGGGCCACACAGAGAAACAAAGCATTGACTGCCGTTGTACTGGGATTTCCCAGATGTATAATTTCAAATTGATATGAAAAAAACCCTTGCAATGCATTAATAATAGCAGAAAATGTAACTCAGTTGGCCAAGGGTGAACAGAGGCTTTTTTTTCCTGAGCTGCAAAACAAGCTATAGACCTCAGGTGACTAGCATTTATTGTTAGAATGGGTTTTCTATTGCATACCTTCTGAAACACAAAATAAAGATTTATACTGAGCAGCTTTGTTGTGTATAACAGATCTGGATCATACCTGGGAAGCAGTGTGGGGGTTTTTTTGAAGTGAAAGCAGAAGGTTTTTGTCTAATTTAAAGGCACTATTTGGTTATTCAGTCTTCTGGCAGGTCACCTGTCCTTTTCCTGAAGATCAATATTATCTCACGGTTGGGATTACGACATTGAAAAAGAAATCTTTGGCTAACAGCACATACTTTTCAAGTCATGTCAGAGTGCACCAAGAGAGAGGGAATGATGCTCAGTAAAGATACCAGTGGTGTACTTACATGTTTATTAATAAAGCACGAAGATTACCTTTTAAAAGGTGTAGGCCGATGTCGGAGAATTGGTCTGCTCCATTCTCCACAAAATCAAAGGAGGCCAAAAGCCCTGATATGTGTTTAATAATAATAATAATACATCTAACACATACTATAATGAAGTGTTAGATGCATACAGCTCTGGCTGGTTACATGATTGACTCTAAGGTGGTTTCTCTTGGGCCTGGAGCATATACGTATGTTAAGCATAAATAATTCACTGAAATGATGCTAGAGAAAGAAGCTACTGGTTTGGACAGAGATGGACACAAAAACTATTAGCACGTCAGTGTGAACAGGAGCCTCAATGTCCGGTCGAACAGCAGTGGTATTTTCTAAAGTAAGAGAGAGTACTCACAAACCTGAATTTTAGCCTTGGGATATCACTGCTTTGGGGTCTGAATTGCAACCTGGTGTGGCCAGTCCTGCATGGAACAATCTATGAGCAGCCCCTTAAGATCTTCTTTATGGGCATCCCTGCTGTTTATTATTCCCAGACTGCAGCACATCACTGCATTCTTCCCTGTAGTTTACAATGCAAGAAATGCAACCTGACTGATGGGACATTTTGCAGGACACTGTCTGAAAGGCTGCTCGAAGGGTGGGAGATGGGCCTCCTCCTTGCGGGTGTCACCACTTGTCCCCGCTGCCGATTTCCAAAGGTGGCCACTGCTGTGCTGCATGTCTCAGTGGCTGCTTCTTGCCGCTGCTGTTTGTAATGCAGGCAGGACAGAACTGGATCTCTTTCTCAAAGAAGGGAGGTGTACGCACTGTTTTCTCATGTTATGTTGCACGGTTGTTTTTTTCCAGTACAATAATACCAGAAGCAATAACAAACCTCTATTATCACCCCTATTTTTAATGCTGTGAGCAATTTTAACTGGAAGCCACCTCCTTGTCTGTGCCTTAAAAGCACTTCCTTTCCACTCAAATGCTAGGAGTACACAGCTCAACTATCACTGCCTTCATGCTTTTGCAAATTTTAATGCATTATTAATAATTTTGTAACATATTTCTTCAAGCTCTTTAGCAGAAAATGTTATTTCAGTGCTGCCTCTGATAAGAGTCTTAGTCACCATGTGCACTATTTCCAAGCTACCGCACAACCTGAGCTTTTAATTTGTTCCCCCTGTTCAAACACAGGAAGGACCTTCTGAGAATAATATTCCTCATTATCTGATTGCTTTTGTGAATCGTTTCCTGCATTTCTAGGTATGCTTATCATCATATCGTAGACAGTACAGATGGGAGACCTATTAACTAATCTACTGCACGCTCCCCCTCTTACCCTCACGATGAGACATCATTTAATTTGTGGAACATATTCCCATCCAGATAAATCCATATTTGTGCCTCAGAAAAAAATAACAACAATGCCAGGGAAAAAAACACACACACACAAAAAAACCCCACCAAAAGTGCTGTTTCCATAATTGCTGAAGAAAGCAATCTGTCCCTTGGCTGAGGTCACCTTTGCCTATCCATAAATACCTTTGCAAACGCAGAGTCCACAAAGGTAATCAGGGGAGGTGCTGAATGGAGTAAGAGGGTCTTGCTCCCTCCCTTGCCCTTGCAGTAGGGTGCAGGAGGAAAAAGACCCAATTAGCTGAAAATTGTTAGCAGGTAAATGATCTTTACTGTGGGCTCAGAAGCTGCCGGATGACAGTGTAAGGAGATGGTGAGAGGTAGTCACAAAAGGATCTGAGAACAAAAGGAGATTGACAATTTTTGACTGAAAACATATTTGTTGAAAAATAGTGAGGTGACAAAACTGAAATACTTCAGAATAACATTTCAACTTCTTCAGAATGTCCTGATTTTTCATGAAAAAGATGAAATAGAAAATGCCTATATAATTTTCTGCAAGTGTTCACATTTTTTTAGTTGATAAATCAATTTTTTCTCTCAATTTTACAATTAGATTCTATTTTATTTCCACCAAAATTCTGAAGAGGTAAAAACAGAAAAAAAGTGTGTGGGAGGAAACGATGCTAGTATGCAGGTGCTTTTTTTTCTTTTTTTTTTTCTTTTTAAACACATTCTTTTTGAAAAAAATTGGGGGGGAGTATAATTACTTCCTCATCCTCTCCCCCAGGAAAAAAAAAAAGCTTTGTACTTTGTATTTCAGAATGCTGTGTTCAAACACTGCATGAAGATGCTCAGTAAGGACTAAAATCTTTTGTTTCTTTTTAATACCATGCATATATTGGTATGTATTATATGTAATCTAATAAGTATATGCAGTCCTTAATAGTTGCAATGACAAATTGCCTAGCAATGGTTGTTCATACCCTTTCTTCTGTTGAACAGGAATGAAGAGGATTTTGTCTGCCCTTCTCAGAAAGTGAGGAGAAGACAAAAATGCTGTGGCTTCCTGGAGCTGCTGAGTGGGGTTTTGGGAACAGCCCATCCCCATGAGCCCATGCTCTAGGGTGGCCAGTCTCAGACTAGCAGAAAAGATCATTTTGTGGAGTTAGGGTGAATTCAGGCAGTTACCAGGGTGTGAGTCCATTTGTCTGTCTGTAGTGTGTGTGAGCTGAGACAGTGTCAGGAGGAGGGCAGTGGAATGATTTGGTTGAAATGTCAGCACTTCTGCTGCACTGGTTGCTGTTGCTTGGTAAGAAATCAAAAAAGGATTAAAATAAATAATATTGGTGAGATCTGGCCTCTCAGTGCTTCACAAGAGATGATTCCGTCTTCTGTCTAATGCTGCAATGTCATCGAGTTATTACAGGGATAAAAAACCCTGTCATTTTTGAGGTGTATTTTTCTTTCTGGAAGTTTCAGAGTTCCACATTTCAAACAAATGAATCATTTTTAACAATCTGGAGCATGAACCTGCAGATTCTATATACATGGTGGCCACAGAGCCAATGAAAATAAAGAGTGCTGGGCTATCACTGTGCTTCTTCAGCTCTAAGCATTTTGTCACATCTGGTCTGCTCCAGCATATCAGTTTTTGTAGTCAGGGGACAAAGGGGAACTCCCAGTCTCAGATAACTAGCTTTGCTATATCATAAGGGGCAGTGCCCATTTTATTCTGTCTTTTCTGTAGCTCAAAAGCCCACCTACACACCTTTGTGCTCTGCTGACATAGCTGGAGAAGAGCAGCCCTTGTGCTATTTCCCTTGTGGATAATTCTAACTGCTCTTTAATTGTGTAGGACCAGTGCAGGACCCTAGCACTATCCATTTCCGTGCCATCAGCTTGGCGTGGTCCCCTTAGTCACAGATTGGAGAAGGTCAGGATAAGCCCCTTGGGTCTTGGGCATTGGCAGGGCAGTGGAAAAGCTGGTGGCCCTGGTGGGAGCACCCCAGAATGGGGCAGAGGGTGGCTGCCAGCTCCAGCAGTCCTGCAGCATGGTGAGGACATGGGAAGCAGCTCAGCAGAAAGCAGAAGGGCAGACAAGGGCAGGCGGTGCTCCAAAGGGCATGAGGAAAAGCTCCTGTTCACCAAGAAATTTTTTGTTGTGAAATAGCATTTCCTTGTCTCAGACAGATGCATATGATAGATTAAATGATATTCATAAAATTATATTCATCTCTGGTGATGGCTTCTTCTAGTTCAGGCAAAAAAAAATGGTAATTGCAAGGATAAAGGGAGGACAAGGGGAAAGGGAAAGGAAAACTATGTCAATGGTGAGGATTTAGCCTGCAAATCTTTGTGGCTGGCTGTGACTACTGCAGCAACAGCTACAGTGAGAATACATTGCACTTTTTTGTTGACTTTTCAGTTTTTTAATTACCGGCAACTTGGTAATAGCATGCAGAATCAGATTCTGCTTCCTTTCACACTCCAGACACTCATGTTTTGACCACAGGGCCATAAAATTATCAAAGGAAAATATTATTGGCTGTAACCACCTCAGTAATATTTTTACAACTCCTGATTGACCACAAATCTATATTTAATAAGAAAAACAAAGCAAACACACACCCCATTCACTTCAGCTGGTGCTGTACATTTAACTGGGGAAACACATTCGTTCTATAGAGAGGCAGGAATTGCAGACCATGCCTAGGAAAATATGCTTATTATATCCATGACTGGAAAAAAATATAAATTTTCCTTTTTAGGTATTTTCATAAGTTGTCTCAGGCTTTATCAGCTCAACTGGCCTCCTGATAAATTATTGCAAATATTGTACTCTACATATTCATTGTAGTGCCACATTAGAGGGAGACTTTTATGTTTTGAGTACCTTACACAACATAATTCAGAAATTAAGTCTTGACTGGTTAACAAATCGCCCCTTCAGGGATTTGGATTTCCGAGGAAGCATAACACAGTCTGAAACAGTCTTGTCTTCTCCACTCAGGTTTCAAGACTGGGAGGTCCTTCTTTTCACGCTTCAATAGAGGTGTTAAGGAAAACCAAGATAGCTTTGAACATTGAGGAAAACAGTTGCAGCCACTGGGAAGATACTCTGAGGTAGAGCAGGGGCTTACGGTTTCTGTCGGGACCTTCAAAAGAAAATATATTCCCTGCACAGTGAGCCTGGGCCTGGATGCTGAACTGCACTTGGTTCCCATTCAAGCCACCAGGGCACCTGAGTTTATTGAGAGTGTAACCTGATGGTCTTCAGGCGGCAAGAGCAGGCACATCCCTGGGGGTATTTTATGGTATGCTGTGGGGGCAACTGCCAGACTTCTCTGGGTTGGGGTGCAGGAAAACTCCATGCTGCCAGCTTGCCCACCTGATGGCATGCCTACCATGTTTCTTCCTTGCTTTTGCCTACCCAAAATACGTGTCCAGCTGTGGGGTGAGCTCCCACAACTGCTGTCTGCGTGGAAGCAGAATGTACAGAGTGGTGTCAGAGATGGAGGCCATTTCTTGTGATGAGGGCATGGCTTGTGATCACAGGAGGGGGTGGCAGCCTGCTGCAGTGAGGAGATATGTAGTGGAGAGTGCATGGAAAGAGCTGCCCTGGGCCACAGCTACAGCTGTGCACCCCAGGAGGTTTTCTGGCTTCGGATTGGTGTTTCTGAATCAGGACGAGTCACACAAAGCAAGGTGTGATTCTTGCATGATGCAGACATGTGTGGACTGGAAATTACTCTGGACATTGCATTAGAGTGGGCATCTTGGAGAAGCTGTGGCAACTGCCTATGTCGTGGCACAGAGACAAGGGAGGATGTGCCAGCCCAGGGCTACGTTAATTCAGGCCACGTCTAGAGCTAGGAAATTTGATATTTGACAAGTTAACAGATAGTACCTTGAAATTATTTCTGCTTGCCAATACACCTGAAATTATAGAAGCCATGAACAGCAGCTGGCTGAAGTGGCAGTTGGCTCCCAAGTGTCCACAATTTGCTTCTGCCCAGGCAAAAATACAAGTCCATTGAAAGGGATGCCACTCCATCATCACACAGTTCTAGTTGAGCCACTGCTCAGCAGTATGGAATGCACTGTCCCAGACAGATAGATGTCTCCACAGACAAGCAAGAGCCTTACTCCTAACATCTCATGTGCTCATTAGCTCCTTGCTTTCCCTGGCTAGCTTTCAGGAATCCAAACCACTTTCCAGCACGCTGACTCCTAAAGCCCTAATCTACTATTAGCTATCCACAGCTAATATGATGAAAAGAAAAGTCGCATGATAGAAAAAGCCAGCAGTAGATGCAACCTATAAATCTGCTTAGATGCCAGGACTCTGGCATACCAGGTCTTGCATAAAGGATCAGGTTTTCTCTGGGAATGGGTTCAAGGTGCTGCCAGTACACACTTTTGTATCACAGCCTTTCTTCTATTGCTAGTGGTCTGTGTCCACGTAAGTGGTGGTGATAAGGACTCCTTGGACGTTCACTTTCTTGCAGGGCCAGAGCCCTGCATTGCCTGATAGCTCACCCGCCTGCAGTGGTTGGAGGAGGTGTCAGTAAGGTGAGGGCGACAGTATCCCACTGGAATTAGTGTGGTACAGGAAACAGTAAAGTAGCTGATGCTGGGATGTGTCACATGCTGGCCATCTCAAATAATTGCCTTTCCTGCTGCTGGGTCACATCCCCTGCTGTTGTTCTCCTTACGGGCACTCCGTACACTTGGTCTTCATTTGCCTGTTTCTGTTGCTGTATCCCCATGTCCTGTTACTCCTTTTCCTTCCAGCAAATGATCTGCTGGTCTGATGGGGCATTCTGAAAGCAGGTCAATTCTGTGGGATGCTATTCTGCTACAGCTTGTGTGAGAGTATTTCTCTGCCTAGTCAGAAGACTCAGCTAAAGGAGTGGAAAATCATGTTGCTGTTTCCTGCCTGGATGCAGGAAAAATGAAATCTCTCTCATTTTTCATTCTGTAGCTCAGCAAAGCCAAAAGTTGCTACTTTTATCTAAAGCTATGCACATAACTGACTTTTCAGTTGGCTGGCGGCATTGAAATATTGGAGGGAAACAGTCTTTCTGCTTGATCTGAAGCAGCTTTTTTTTTTCCTTAGGCAAATGGAAAAAAAATCTGAAAAATTTAATTTGTGGCCAAGTAAAACCTTTCATTTGACTTAAAATAATCATTTTCTTCACTATAAAATGAGAATTTCATATGTTTTCTTTTTGTGAAGGTAACCAAAATGTTTCTCTTTTGGACAGAGTCAAAATTTTCCATGATTAACTTTTATCTATGAGATATGCTTCCATCCTTACCCTCTTCCTTATGTAGGCCTTTAGGCCTTTAGCTTGACAGGAGCTCAGTGAGGACTCAGACAGGAGCAATGCAATACATCTTGAAAAAGGAACCAAACATAAGAAATTCATATCAATCACCTCCCCCCTGCAATATTTCACTGTGTGTCTTTGCACAATTTAACTCTATGAATAAAATCACCTTGCAAAGTGTAAGGGAAGTGGATGACAGAAACAAAATTAAAGGCACATGTTTATGAACAGCTCCTTGTCCTTCCTCAATTTATATTCTGAAAATGTTTTTGTGTTCTGTTTCATGACTTGGACAGTGTTAAAAACACTGAAGCACTTTTATTCACACATCATCGACTTGTACGAAGAAAATAAAAAATAACAATGCCAGCAACTTTGATTCCATATATGTTACAAATACTGTGATGCAATTAAAAAAGTGCTGTAAAGTATGGCCTGTTGGACCTTGCAATTAACCACTAGGACAAGCCCAGTACTTTCTGTTGCTGAAAATCAGAATATCTGAATAACTGAGGCCTCTGAATGTGTCCTTTGAAGAGCAAGCAGTGTGCCTTCTGATAATAACACTACTCTGCTCTGCATTTAAGATCATCTGCACTTAGTACCTGTTGAAAAATATTTTCATGTTTTGTCTTTTCATAAAGGCCAAAGATGCTCATCTGCTGCAACTTTTCTTAAGATGTGATATACTGTGCCATAAATATTAAATACAAATGTGTAAATATCTCTCCTATGAGGAAAGGCTGAGAGAGTTTGAATTGTTCACCTTGGAGAAGACTCCGGGTAGACCTTATAGCAGCCTTTCAGTAACCAGAGGGGCCTACAAGATGGGGAGGGACTTTTTTCAAGGGCATGTAGTGATAGAACAAGAGGGAATGGCTTTAAGCTGAAAGAGGACAGGTTTAGATTAGGTATTAGGAAGAAATTCTTGGCTATGAGGGTGATGAGGCACTAGAAGAGATTGCCCAGAGAAGTGGTGGATGCCCCATCCTTGCAAACATTCAAGGCCAGGGTGCACAGGAATCTGAGCAACCTGGTCTGGTTGGACAGGGCTCTGAGCAGCCTGATCTAGCTGAACATGTTCTTGCCCATGGCAGGGGGTTTGGTCTAAATGACCTTCCAACCTAAGGTCCCTTCCAACCCATTCTTTGTCAAACTATATGATTCTATGATATATTTGAAGATCATAGAATCATAGAATCAGATGGGTTGGAAAGGACCTCTGAGATCATCAAGTCCAACCCTTGATCCACTACCACCACAGTTACTAGACTATGGCACTAAGTGCCACATCCAGTATCGTCTTAAAACCCTCCAGGGACAGAGAATCCACCACCTCCCTGGGCAGCCCATTCCAATGCCTGATTACCCTCTCTGTAAAGAATTTCTTCCTAATGTCCAACCTAAACCTCCCCTGGCAGAGCTTGAGACCATGCCCTCTTGTCTTACTGATAGCTGCCTGGGAGAAGAGACCAATCCCCACGTGGCTACAACCTCTTTCCAGGGAGTTGTAGAGAGCGATGAGGTCTC
>VZRE01009144.1:1101-28212 GCA_013396775.1 Cephalopterus ornatus
GGGGAGCGGGTAGAGGGAAGGTGCAAAGGGGAAGCAAAGATTGCAAAATCAATACATGCAACCAGTTACTAGATTTTTATTTTTACAATATTCTGTCACATCTGAAGAAGATACAGACTGCTTCTAAAATAATTTTCGCTCAGCCCTGCCTCTTATCACACGTAAACCTATGCTGTCACAAAAATTCTGTTGATTTTAATGACAACTACAGGCACATGAAAGTAGCAAGAGAAGGAAAACAACGTTTTGCACCAATGTTTCACCCTTGCCAAAGGTTCTCCAAGAACTTTAGCCACAGGGTATTTTTTAGATGGAGAAACTGAGTCCAAGTTAAAAAAAATAAGATTAAGTGATATTCTCAAGGTTGTGCCGTCAATCAGTGGACAAACAGATGAGGACCCAAATCTACTGGAGCAAACCAGAATTTGCCTCAAGTAACTCATACCCACCTAAAAGTTAAGTGTCCTGTCTAAGCCAGTTGTGTAGGCTCCCTCTATTGTCAGTGGAGAGACAGTCACCTCCCAAAGGCAATTCATCCCAGCTTTTTTCCCTCTCTCTCCACTGAGGAGAGAGCCTACACAACTAGATTAGGCTAGGCAGATAGCTGGTAGTTGGCTAAATTAAGTAAAATGAATCTCACTTTTGATCTAAAGCTCTATTACAACTGCATCCTGCTTCCCAAAATACATTTTTATTATCACATTTATTATTAGGCAATGTATGCCTAAATTGTAGTGATGGAAAAGGGACAGCCTGCTGACTAAGAGAGACAGGTAAACTCCCTAGATTCATGGATTTGTACCCTCAGGCTGGCTGGATATTCATGATTCACAGAGTCTTTATAATATTAACCAGCCTGGCGACTGGTGCATGTGATTAGTTTTGTTCACTGGTAGATGCTACACATTTTTGTATTTCGCTTATAAACATTCTGTTTTCATCCAGATGTACAGTAAATACAGAAGGATTAAGTAATGTATTTCAAAATGTTAATTTTCATTAGTGTTTTCATCAAAAGACAGATTTTCTTACCTTAGGGTAAAATATAAAGAGTAAAAAGCTCTAATAGGTGACTTAGTCCAACTCCTTCTGTAATATTTAGCTATGTCCACACCTGGCATAAGTAGAGGCTGCTCTACAAGTTACTCCAAATATATACTGCCAAAATATAGTCATATTACGTATTTTCTTCTCTGCACTTTATGACCATAATCACCTTATTGAAGGGTATGTCAGGTCAGGAAAGCAGAAGGGGCATTTGTAGACTTTGCTTCTAACTGTGGTAACTTGATCTGGCCATGTAAGTACCAATTGAACACTCACTGCCTCAGTTTTTCCATCTGTAAAACAGACTCAACTGTAGTTCCATGAGTAGATGGTACTGTAAATACATGAAGAGTCTTTCCATCTCAGCCTGGCATCTTTCAGAATTTTACAATGGCAAGTATTATGGGAAAAATAGAAATACTTTATGAACGGGATCTGTATCAAAGGCCAGCTAATGAAAATCACAAGTTTTTATATACTTATAATTCAGTTCAAATAATGGAATAGCCTCTGAATTTAAAACTTAAAAATTAGATCTACACCAAAATAGGGATATCAGATGTGAGAAGTTCTTAGTACTCTGTAATATTTGACCCCAAGCTAACATGAACTCCTTGGTCCTACCAACCTTACACGTACAAGTCTGAAGAGATATTCAAAATGTACCAAGTTCAGATAAAATACAGACTTGAACCCTTCAAATTTAAGACATTCAGGTTGAAATCTGAGGACTTAGTTGGAAACACTTAAGTTTGAAAAATGTTCAGATTTGCAATTGATCCAGATCCAAAACCTGTAAGTTGAGAGGCATCTAGATCCTTACTTTCTTAAAGTTTCTGGAAATGTCATATATGCATCTGAATGAGGATCACAGGCCAAATTTGCTGATATTTTGAGGAAGCCTGAATCTCAGTAAGAACACTAGAACTGGGCCCAGTTCCATCCTGTTACAACAATGCTTAGGGCCAGACCCAAACTGGAATCCAAAGCCACCTCTTCCAAAATCACATAGGGTTTATGTACTTGTAGAACTATGGAACTAAACCAAACACTTTCAAACCTGGAGATTGTTGGAAAGCAAATATGGAGTAGATTCCAACTTAGCTAGTTTTGGCCCTCAGTCAGAAATTAATCAAATTAGCTATAATCTTTATAAAATCCAAATATATGTTGAACCTGAATGAAAATATGCAAAAGATGTCATCTGCACAACTGGTTCCTTACCTGAAAGTTTTTCTTAGATTTAGATCCTAACCATCAATGGCTTGAAAAAAAATCCTGAATGGTAAAATTTGAATAGAGAATCCTGATTTAATGTTTTGCTGACAAAAAGCTGCCCATTTGTTTGATTCAAAATGCTCAATGAAAGCCTGCTTACCATCACACCAGATTCCTGTGGGCCTACAGTTCTTCCTCTCCATTATGTGAGGAAGTTGATGGATGTGCATTTGGATCACTTGCAGGAAGAGGAAAGAGGACATGTAACTGCTGGCAGCTTTCAGCTCTGTCACAGGAGAGGGCACAGACCTGCCATGTGACAGTGAGGGCCTGCATGGCAGTCACATGGCTGGTCCACACTTGGCTATGCAACAGCACAGGCAAGCAAATTCTTGTCATGTGCCCAGGATTGTATCTCTCCCATGGCAGAGGCACCAAATTTTGGTTATGCCACACATGGGGTCACCCGACAACAAAGAGGCTGGAACAGAGGGCTCAGAGCTGTCTTAGTAAAAGGCTGCACTATCCATCCTGAATGCAAGAACAGGCAATGCTGGTCTACCCAGTACATGATACTCCTGGTTTTCTTTTTCTGCAAACTTGTCTTCTCAGTTCAGTTAGTTTCTAGCAACTGTCATTAGGAAGGCAAAGAAGCCCCAACCCCTCTAGCAAAGACTTAAAAAGAATAAAAATAATACCAGCACCATAAAGGCAGGAGAAAAATTCCGGTGCTTGGTGCAGCAGGGGCACCCATCTGCAGTTCTCCCAGGAAGCTGCAGAGCCCTATGAACATACTTATCTTCAGTAGTAAGAAGAAGAACCAAACTGCCCACCAGAACTGTGAAAGACTCTGCTGCAAATGACAAAATTCTGGGTGATGGACTAAGAGGGAACGAAGATGCTTCGGTGCCAGATAATTCGATACTGCTCCTCTCCTCCCCTTTTTATGTCCCCAGGTGCACCAACATGCTGAGTTTAGACAAATCTTGCTGGCATCCGAAACTGGAAAAGGAGTCATGGCATCATATAACCATGTCAGAGGCTAAGAGCTACTTCCTTTAAAAAACACCCAAGTAAACCCTAGCCTCTTAGCAGATGTCTAAGGGTCGATTTCCAAATTCTGAAGAAATTTAAGTGGGACTGACTTCCTAAACTGGTTGGATACCTTGCCCATCCCTGTAGTGGGCTAACACACTGGTTTTTATGTAGTTCACATACCTGCCTTACGACAGTTCCATTAATACCTTCATGGAGGTTCATTTTTCCAGAATCCCAGGAACTGTTCTTAGAAACCAGACTGGTTTTACAGCATACTGCTGTTAAAAATCCCAGGCAAATTTCTGTCACAATTCTGTTTCAGATGGTATAGGCAGGACCTAGAAACACTCACAGCAACATGTCTGAACTTGATTGCTTCACTTAGTCCCTTAACCACATATGCAGATCTCCTAGACTCCCCTGGTATATCACACCATCATGTTGCCAGCCCAACAGGATTGGTGATTCACATGTCTCCACTGGTGTCCTGCAGTGTCTCTGCAACTTTGTGCAAATGTAATGAGAAAGATGCCAATTAAAAAAGCACAAGAGTCCTGCAGTGTGTCAGGCTGATTCAAATTAGGTACCTGTATGAAGTGATTAAAAATAGGTTTTTTAAACCTGAAGATAACGGGAGGACAGTATGTTTGATTTCCATCAGCAGGGGCCAGCAAAAAATGTAGAAAGACCACACAAAGCTCTTTATCCCTGCAGATTTACTGGTGATGATGTTGAGGATAGAAAGGGAGAAATACAGTGTACTTCTGGTGCCTTTCAATATGCAAAGAATCTCAATTGTTCTCCCATCTCAGCAGCCACTACTTACTGCCAGACCTCCAAATAAGTAATACTTTCCTTTAGCAACTTTGATCCGTCATTCCATAGTTCAGGTGCACATAATCATTAACAAATCAAATCGCACAGCTTCCTTTGGCAAAAAACTATTGTCATTCTCATTTTACAGATAGTAAAAAAATAAAAGGAAAGAGTTAATCACTCTGTTGAGAAGAGGAGTGAGATTGGGATGTCAGCCTTTCCTGATCAGAAGTTCAGGCTATGTTGCCTTTATGGATCAGTCTCTCAGACAGCCCAATTGATTGGCAAGACTGGGACGCACTTACTGAACCAGAACTGGCTTTTCTAATCTTGTTTGTTTTGGTATTTTTAATCTCAGAATGTCCTGAATAATAAATCAGAGGCAAAGCTGATACGTCTCCAGCAGTTTCAGTAGTTTTGTGTAAATCTGTCTGCAACAGTATGCACCAGGTACCATAAATGCCCATTTTTCTTTATGATGACGTGACCTGCACTTCAGTAAAGGAACACTTTGCACAATGACTGTTCCCTTACAGCCCTTAGGCCACCTTGCACAAAGGCTGCAAAATGGTGTTTCTGTTGCATAATCATCCCATGTCAGATACAACAGTACTGCATTGCTCTGGTACTGTGTTGGGTAAGTATTACTGCTACATCAGTAAATTGTGACAGTGAGATCTGGCAACATAATAAATTTTGTCTCAGCAGGGCCAATCCCTTGCTTCTATACTCATCAACACTGGTGTATATCAATCACCACCTACAGGGACTGGCAGTCCTCTTCAACTCCAGAAGACCAGTATCATACCAACATATCACTTTCCAATTCAAAAACCAAAACCATACAAGAAGTTCTCATACATACAGGCACACACACTTGGGCTGTTCATGTGTTCAGCTTTCTGTCCTGACTGTGTAGATAGTATTGCAATTATTTAACGCTTGAGGTGCAGTTACTTGTGGCCTTGGCTATATATGTGTTCATCCTCCCCACTTAGAGAGTGCTGAGATATTACCTTTATTTGCATCAGCAGGCCATTTGTGACCAATTTAGCTGTTGAGCTAACGTGCAAGGCCCTCCTGCAAGCGGTGGAGTTACAATGAAGTCGGATCTTGTTACATAGCCTACTGCATTGTATGGTGCCCCCTCTATTATATAACTATATGGTTCCCAAAGGTTACCTCTAATTTCATTATAAGGAGTCATGTTGCAGTTCAGTCAACATTTAAGGACTAGAAATTTGATGATTTACTTATGAAAATCCATACTGAGTCCATCCCAAATTGGACAACAAATTGTAAAAAATAGTTTTACCATCTGAAAGCAGCTTCGGTAACAAACGAGTCAGGATGCACATTCATCACTCTCTTCTACCAGATAACTCAGATGACTATCAAAGATTTCTATTTTTGTCCCTGAAAGTTAGGGAGCGTGCAGAGGATTTGATTGCTGTCATAATGATTGCTGGCTATGACATGAACTGCAATGAAAATTCTGAAGCTCAAGGTGGCCAACACTTCTACTTTTACCCTCTTTAAATAGTAGGGGGAAAAACAGCCAAGAAACCAAACCAAACTTCTGCAACTCTGCTGATTGTTGCAGCAGTTGAAATGCACTAAGTTTATCATGAATGAAGATCTGATCTAGATGGGAAAAAAAGTGAGATACATCCCTAGCAATATTTTGGTAGCTGTTATTTTACCCTCTGGGTGCAACTGAATATTTTTATAAGCCTATCAGCATGAATCCATTCTACCTGGAAAATATTTATGTCAGCATTTTCAAAGGTGATCAGAAATACTTTTTAAGCTTTTTTTTATGCAATTACTAAAACTAAGAATTTCTTTATTTTCTTAAAGCTAAGCCTATATGACCAAAAAATAAAAAATAATCTCAGCATTTACAATAATGCCGTAATATTTGAAAGGAGAAACACTAAGTGCCATTATTCATCTGATACTTCACCATGACATCCCTTCAGTGGATGCCAGATTATTTTCCTCAAATATAGTCATTGTGAGAAAGTTCCTCTGTGAGATTTTTCTTCATGTATTCTAGGCAAGGGTAAACCAATGCATTTACCAGGCAGACTGAAGCTATGAGTTACTGAAAAGGCTGGACTTTTGCTCAGACTTCTTAGGCTTGTATCTCACTTTGAAGCAGTTCACCCCAAAATTTCACTGTAGGACCCAGTGTCAGTTGGCCCAAATTCTTGCTAAATCCCCACATTTAGCGTTTCTGGATATACGCCCCTAAAATCCCACTGCCAGCTAATAGAAAACACAAAGTGCAGGGACCTGAGGGCATTTAGGACAACTGGCTCTGATCTGTGAGTATAAAAAAGTGCCTGATTCTGTTGTGGGGCAAGCTAAATATTATGAGACCATGCAGTAAAGAAATAGAAATGAGTAAAATATCAAGCAAAGGTTTATCCTTGATAGACTCAGAAGCACACTCCAACACTAAATGTAACCTCTGACCTCTGTATCAAATGCACAGGAAACACTACCAAGGATGTAACCCTTTTTACTAGCAGTAATGCCACCAAAATTATTTATAAAAGTTTCAGTTTCACAAACTTTGATTATGTGTAGACCACTTCAGGGGGATTATTTTTGTGTCTATGTGGGCAGGATTCATCAGCTTTGAAACATTTAATAAAAGATGTTTCTGAAGAATAAAAAACAAGATACACTAAATGTAATAAAGAAAAGGAATGTCGAGGTCTGTTTTTTTCTTTTCTCACTTTATATAAGCTAAGTTCCGTTAGAAAAACTAGGCAAGACAGATTCCAATTAGTCATTTAGTTTTAGCCTAAAGGAGAATATTTTTTATAAGGTGAACACAGTTTGCTCAGCTGTTTTAAAGGACACATTTAGAGTGCATTTCTTTTCCTGAAATGTTAATTGAAATTCATTTTGTAAGGAAAAGATGAGAGAGTTTATTATTTAAAGCCAAAAAATTAAAACCAAAAAGTTGTATTAACTGAAAATTAAGCCTCGGGTCTTATTTTACACAAGAACAGAGATAAGAGCCTTTCTTTCAGTCAGATCTATCAAAAATTGAAAGATCTAGTGAGGTTAGTGGTGGTGTAAGTCTGATAGAAATGAACTTCGGTATCCTATAGACAAACAACCCTTTTATTTTGCCTGTATTTGAACAAAAGGGTCTTTCATTACAGAACTAGAACATACAGAACAAGGTGACATAATATTTTTCAAAATGATATAATAGAAGCAAAGTGTATCAACTTCAATGTTACTCTTCAGTCAGGTTTTGTAATGAGCCCAACTCGGATACTATTTTATGGTCAAAGGGATCCTTTTCTATAACTTTCTTTGCAATTATTAGCTAGGACTGTATTATTTGGCATTGCTACCAGGATTATCTATGATTATAAAATGAGAGATCCCCTTTGTAATATCTGTGCAATTAGACATAATTAAGTTTGTCAGAGGAACGTTAATTTCCTGATTTTTGAGTAAATAAAGAATCAATGTTAACATTGCACTAATCAGTACTAACTAACATTTAATTTGTTTTGTTTCAAAATCAGAGGTCACATTGTGAAACCATTTGATAGTATGCAACAAAAAAACTCAACAAAATAAACAGAAGTTGGAATAAAGATAACTTTATATTAACTGGTACTTTGCTGTCCTACTGTTCCATTTGTTGAGTTGTCCTGAAGCCAACAAAATATTGGTAAGAATCAGGATACAAATATGACTTTAAGTACTCTCGGTTGTAGTCTAGTAATGAATCGGCATTTGTTTTTACCACACTGTGATAACATCACAGATGTTGGAATCATAAATGCCTATATCCCTTTAAGCTTTCTGTTTCAGAAACAAAGGTACTACCACTGCAGCTAAATGAAAGTCTCACTAGCTTCAGTAGACCATTTGTGGGCCAGGCACCAAGCGAGATGAAAATCATGTCTGAGAAAAATCCCATATAAATATCGAGCTATACATCACCCGTCCGTCCAGCTGAGTAAGTAAATGAGTTTCAACCTGAAATTCCTAGGGCTTCGTGTAGTAAAGCTGCAACATAACATAAAAATTCTCTGGGGATTCTCAGATACGGGCTTATGGAGGCAAACTGTGAGTGAGCTGTTGATGGGTATCTGGTGCAACACAGCTATTGTCAGTCACGAGAGCGGGGCTTGGCTGTTCAGGCACCACATCCAGCTCACGCAAGCATCTAGTGCCCAGTTTAAAAACAGGTACAAGAAAGGTAGCCACAGGTTTATAAAGAAGAGAATTTATGGGGCATTACTCTCCCAAACTGCTGGTTCTAGAAACAATACTCTGGGCTCAAAGTATCAAGATGAGACAATGCTGAAGGTCTCTATAACAGGATTCTCTCTTTTATTTTTCCTGTCTTATTTCTTGAAAAAAAAAAGCCCAAACCAGTAAAGCAGTAAATAGTTTCTACATTTAAATGAATGTCAATAGTTTTGGAGTCAACACTGCATCAGACATCTAAGACTTCTTGCATTAGGAGACCGACTGGAAATAAACAAGTGTCAGTTCACATCTGATGCAATCTTTAATTAGAACATCCCAGTCAAGTAGGCTACAAGCTTTTTACTTCCTAAATTAAGGCTGTGATTTTGGAGCACAAGAAGTCAACCACCAGGGAACAAAAGCACCAGTTTACGATACTGCTAAAAGTCAACTTACTCAGACCCCTGTTTCAAAATATGAAGATAAATGATAAAGTACGCCATTTTCTGGAGCAGACACAACATAACATTTTCTGTGAATTTTTGGTATTAGGTACTTTATGATGTGCAAGTTCTTTGGGATAACTACAGGCTACTCCTGTGAGAAAAGAAAAGTTATGTGCAAGACAAATAAACCCCAAAAAGTTGATTTACAGGTGCTACCGACATGTATGTTACAGCACTACCCACAGGTCTCAAAGCTTAAGATTATCCATCCCTATCTATGACAAGTGTTCACTTTCAGAAGAATGAGAATACTTGCTTCACAATAGCTCAAAGGTGTTCAAATCCCTGCAAGATACTAACACTTTATTCCATTCATTTTAATGGAAAATAGATGTCCAAATTCCCAAAGACAGCCCTTTTACCACTGGGCCCAAAGAAACAGATTACTTGAAAATATCTTTTTATCACAAGAGAAGACAGGAAAAAAAATTCCAATTAAAATTGATGGAATTGATCGAAGAATGAAAGCCATCAAGGAACAAGACAGGCAAAATGGGGAATAAAATAAGGGAAAAGTGCATAAAGTTATCTCATTCTCCTCAAGGATTATAAAAAAACTTCCTACTAGAGTAAAAGAATATTTCCAGTTTGTTTTCTAACATCGAAAAAGAAGTGTAGATTAAAGACTAGGAACCGTGTTGAAAACTGTGGCGAAGGCAGACCATAAAGCTGGAAGTCAAACATTGTTACCTTGAATCATGTCACTGTCAGAATTAAATGGCCACAAAGCACTTCAGTGTTTTAGGAGTAGGCATGAGCACCTCTGACATCACAGCTTTGCCTTTGAACTGAAGTCCCTTCTGCTAAAAACAAATTCCTAGTTAATACTGCTTGGGCTAAAAAAGAATTTCGTATAGCTGCAGCCCTTAGGCTTATCATAGAAATCTGTGTACGTCTGGGAAGATCTGTGGATTGTGGCACGTGATTAAAAAAAAGTACAGTATAAAAAAATGGTTGCTTTGCAGCTCCTCTTAGCACACCTCCATACTCCAACTCCTTCCTGCTAACTT
The DNA here is from genome assembly GCA_013396775.1 of Cephalopterus ornatus. Taxonomy (NCBI): domain Eukaryota; kingdom Metazoa; phylum Chordata; class Aves; order Passeriformes; family Cotingidae; genus Cephalopterus; species Cephalopterus ornatus. The sequence continues at coordinate 10,970 of VZRE01009144.1, forward strand.
AGCCTTTCAGTCCTTGGTTGTCTCATGTGCACTAAAGCCTAGATCAAGTCCTGGCAATTTCTGAGGAGAGCTCTGGACCTAAGACCGTCTCTATGGGGACAAGGAAGTACTTGATGGATAAAGAGCAAACCATCCCACACAGTTACCACCCCACACATTCTCCCACTGTGGCCACGCTCTAAACCCACAGAAAGCTTCTTGGAATTTCCTGCAATATCCGCAAAGTCCTTCTCTTAAAGCAGTATCTGCACCTGCATCTTTGAGAAAATGTAAATAAACAACTTAAATTGTTACTTGAAAAACTAATAGCTAGATTTTCCTGTAACAGGACTACATCTAAGATTGTACAGAGAAGGTAATCATGAAATCATAGAATGGTTTGGGTTGGAAGGGACCTTAAAGATCATCCAGTTCCAACCACCTGCCATGGGCAGGGACACCTTCCACCAGACCAGGTTGTGCAAAGCCGCACCCAACTTGGCCTTGAACACTCCTGGCACACAGATGCATACTCCTTTGCAGCCATGAGAGACATTGGAAAAAAAAAAAACCAAACAAAAAACTTCCCCAAAACAGAACAAAAAACAAGCAAGCAAACAAACAAAACAGAGGCAAAAAAGGCAATAACCTATAAAGGACTACTAAATATGACAAACATGAACAAAAGCAGCACAAATTGTATGGACCTGGTAAATTAGCATATTTTGTCCTTTTCAGCAACTGAAAGCATCTGAGGAACACTGGCTTTTAGAGAGGTGCTCCCCATGCCCTCCCGTTTAAAACACCAAAACTCACACAGATGTGATTGATGGGACGGAGACTCGACAGACAAAGCTAGGGATGGTTTCAAAAGCAGGAACAAATTTGACCCAAGATGTCAGCCCCTCACAATAGACCCAGGGAAGATCTTATTACATTTTGCGGCGCGGGTCGCTTATATCTAGTTTGGCCAAGAGTCCATGAGACATGATACCTGTATTACAGTGTCAGATACAGGAACAATCCAGTGGTATTTTTCTATTAGTCCGGACTCTTCAGGACCTGACACTTAGAAATGTTTATGTGAAAATAACAAAGCATAGGAACAGGTGATGCTTGAAAAGTTAGGCTAGGATTTCTATTGGTAAATAAGAAATTTAAACATTCTAAAACTCAACAGGAAAGTGACAAGAATACAATGATTTCTGTCCCTCATAAAAGACAGCAAAAATTTACACTTTTGCCTTTCTACTTACATGGACAATAAGCAATGCTTTCAGGGCCTGATGAGAGAGGTGCTGCTAGTTGATGGAATCATTTTTCGTCTGATGCTAAAAAGAAAGTAATAAATGAAACGAGTTTTGAACATGAGCTTACAATACTTTTAGTATCTAAAAACTGCCATTAAGTAGTCTGAATATTCTATAACAAGGGTCTAACAAAAGCTAGTGTTCTCACTTAGGTTTTCCATCCTAACTGTTAAATCCAGGCTTCAGGCTTCTTGCTCTACTGTTAATATTAAAGATACCAGTGTTACAAACTGGAGCTTAATGGTTAACACACATAAAAATATTCATTTATCTGACTTCAAAAGAAGTTGAAGAAAACAACAAGTGTATGCATGTACCAAAATAATACAAACCCGAAGGTAATTCTTTAACAGTATAGTGTAGGCATTATCAAAAATCGTTCAAGAATAAGTTAGGATGAATTCATATCCATCTCAGAAAGTGCAGACAATTCATTTTTGCAGACCCTTCAAGATGAGTTGTTCTTTTAAGTGAAACTACTGAAGCCAAACTCTGATGAGTTTGATGATCCTGAAAGTGAGATGTTTTAATGCTATCATTATCATTATTAAACGTAGCTGTAATGATGATTTAAATCTGTGTTCCAAACCTCCTAGATGCTCTTCAACATTAGACACCTTTGTGTCTTGAAGACCCAGAAATACGCTTACTAGTTGATTATGCCATATAGAAAAGCTCTGCTTAACAAGACAGATGCAACCTTATTTTTTCTTAATGATATTGCCTTCAGTGGAATACAAAAGAAGCAATTGATAGCAATGATTGAAACATTTCTTTAAGAGACTTGTAAATTCAGCTGTCCACTACAAGAATCTCCAAGAGAAGAAACAGGGGGATAATAAAAGAAAAAGTAACAGCTTTGAAGAGTGACATTAGTGCAGGTTGGCTATCTGAACATGACAAATCTCCTAATGGCCACAAGCTTACGGACAATGAAATGTATGTCCTTGTTTGCTGCTATTAATCCTGTACCGAAATGAAAATCACAAATCTTGGTGTGGTGTTACCAAAGATACCATCCAACAACAAAGAGAGATACATGAGAAAGGTGTCTTTGCTCTTTGGTTACACAATAAAACCCTGAAAATTGAAACAGGAATGTTTAAAACTATTTCTTCTGCTTCTGATACATGGCTGCTCATTGCTGTATTGCAGCCACACTGAGTGGAAAAGTAACAGCCAAACTTTTCCAAAATTGTACTATAGAGCCTAAAGACAAAAATCAATCTGCTATCACCAGCAGTCTGCCTAAATCAAGTGAAAAAGGGTAACCTGAGTGAAAAAATGCCCCTAGTTCTCAGAGACACTTGGTGTTCCTCTCAGGGACACATGCCTCTGCGTTTGCATCAACAAGTGTCTTGAAATTTGCACTGAGAACAAGAAGGACTTTGATCAAAAAATAGCACACATTTTTCTCTGCAAGGAACTTTACAGAGAGGTACTAAATTTACAAAAGCAGTCGAAGGAGGTTTCAGAGGGACTTGACAGATTACAGGCTGATGACACTACCGTTACAGCCTCAGTGGAAATGTGGTTTGATCTAATTAACAACAAAGAACTAGAACCACTGAAGAACAAAATTAAAAAATTATTCAAAGACTCTTGGAAGCTTTCCATTTCATAGCCACCAGGACTGATTTGAAACACGGACGGATGGGATTAAACCCAGAGTAGGACATCAAGCTTGGGACAGGCACTGAACATATTCTAGATATCTCAAATCTTCTAAGATTAAAAACTGAAGATCCATATTTTGCCATAAATATGCAATTAAAAATGGATTTGATTGAATACAATTAATTTAATCATGCAGGTGGAAAATACAGATGTTAAATTAGGGCAGACAAGATGGCTGAACTTAGAAATGCTGGATTTTAGAACAGATGCATCACTGTCCAGCCAACTCAGCATCACTTTTTACACATTTTTAGTTTATTCATATCACTTTCATTGAAACTGTGTAACAGCATAGGTGCTAAAATCAAAGAATCTGGTGAAGTGCACCAATATGCAGAGTTAGATATAAAGCCTCATAGACCTAAATTTTTCACAGGCTACAGAGACCATGAAGATGTTCTTGTTTTTTAATTACAATTTGCATTTCAGGTAACATGTGTTCAAGGGATAAATATGCCTATAAAATACTTCATGTCATTTGCATGCACTGTTTCAGTGGATAAAATGCTACATTTGTGTTTTCTCCAAGAGGCTTTTGCAGGAAAAAAAAAAAAAAATTCATGCTGGGGAGAAAAATTCAACTTTGATATGTTGGCTGCTGTTTCCACATACAAATTTTCTCTCCACACCCAATAGAGAACACATACCTCAGCTAAACAATTGTGAGCATCTGTTAGCTATGCCAGTATCCTGTGGAAAGTAACAAAAGGCTTTAACTTATTTTTAACTTGAGAGAACCACATAACTAAGAAAGTTTTTGCTTGAGAATTTCAAGTCAGATTTGGGATTACTGTATTTCCCTCTTTGGGAAGTTGTATGATTATTAATCTTATAATTAAAAAAGTAGAAGTTAATGAGGAAACATGTTAACATCAGATGATATACGTGCCTATTAATAATAAAAGTGTATTGGGAAAAAAAAAAGGGGGAAAAGGAAAAACCCATTGTGTAATCCAGTTCTGATGAAATGCCGGACAATTTTGAGACTGATAAAGTGAGTCACTGCCAACTGACTCAGCATGACAACGGGAGTTCATTGTTGCCTTCGGACCGAAGGAAGCAAGCAGACAGTTGGTTCAAACTGGATTTGTTCTTTCCCTAAAATGTGCTCTTCCCACCATCTTCTTGTTCTTCTTTCACATCTTCCATCGGACCCTCTAGTGTCTCCAGTACATACTGCATTTATTAAGCCCTTCAGTATTCAGCTAGCATTGGATACAACACACATCAAGCCCTCAGATGCAGCATGTTACAAAATTAACTTAAAAGGCTGGAATGCAGTTCCATTTTTAAGTCCCAGTATATTTATATTTCACATATGGTTTTCGCTAGGCTATTCACAGGGGGGACTATAAAGCATCTCAACATGTGAGGTACTCTTGTAAACCTCACTATGTCCTCAGTTGCACTCAGTGTCCTCAGGCATGGGGGATGTTGTACTGCAAGCATTAATATGTATATAAGTGCCACTTTTTACATCCACATTTCCTCTTCCCTGCTTGTAAGTTTGGCAACAGCAGGATGGCTGAATTCAGCTCAAAAAATGGAATTCCTGTTTGTCTCCAAGGCTTTCCAAACGTTACCTTCTGCCACTCATTGCAACTTCCCCGGGAACCCTCTGAATTGAACAAAACAAGGAGAGCTCGTGGGACTCGGGACCCTTCCGAGTCTGGGCAAGAGAAGTAAACAAAATATACTGCCCCCCTCCTTGAAACCTCTCAGCTATATGAGAAGAGTTTACTTTAATATTGCAATAAGGTGGATTTACATTGTTAATGTACACAAGAGAAAGGTTCACCTGTTGCATAATATTGTATAAGGGGTACAAAATAATGTTAGAAAATCTGGTTTGTGGCTCTTTACCTTCAATACCCTCAAATCTCCATCTCATCACTCATTATTTTCTCCTTCTCTCATTAAAGCTGCTTCTCCTGAAGTCTGTCTGAAATTGAAAGTCACTTTTTGTTTTTTCTTTGTTTTACAAAGGATTATTAGAGTCTTAGAAGTTTATTGATTTAACTGTAGCATGTGAAAGGCTCCTAGAAATAAAATTAAATTCTTTTTTAAAAGAAACAAGCAACAAGAAAGGTCCAAACTTGTTTAAGCAGCTAAAGCATATCCAGCCATTATAATTTTTTAAAATGCATATTTTACCAAAAGGAACTATGCCACATCAAAAATTATCATGCCAGGTAAAAGAAACTCCTCACAACTGAAGGAAAGATTGGTAATCAGCAAATCTGGGTTATATAGACAGCTTGAATATAGACAGCTTGGCAGGTGACTTGAACTCAACATCTCTAAATATGAATTTATCCACCAGTGCAAGAGGCTACTAATGCTTCCCTATTTCAGAAGGGTGTATTAAAAGCTTAATTAATTGTTCATAAAGAACTCAGATTCTCAGATGAGAAGCATCAGAGAACACCAAAGTATTATTAATCTCAGGTGCCAAAAAATGATCCCTGCTCTTGCATGAAACAGGTCTGAATATTTGTAATTTCTATGGCAGCAATATCCCCAGTTCAGTTTGCAAATGATGAGAGTTATCCAAGTAAAATAAATGTCTGGCCATCAGAGTAAACAAAGACATCATTTTACGAGCCCAATCTAAATTGTAGAGATAATCAATATGAGAATAGCAGTGCCCACAATGAAACCTGTATTAATTATGAAGAGAGTTTATGAAAGAAATTAATCATTATTATGGAGTTCGCTGTAGGAATTTAATAGCATGAGCCAATTCTACATGACTCTTATGATGCTTGAGGTCAAATATGCTGAGTTTGAAATAAACTTTAATCTACTCTGAACTAACTTTGTATAAAAAAAGAAAGCTTCTCATAAGTTCCACATTACTGCCCAAAATAACAAATCTATTCTACCCCATAAGTGCGTGTGGTCTGATATGCCATCCTGAAAATAGATTCTAATGTCTCTATTCCCTCTCTTTTTTTTTTCTTGTTTTGTTTTGGTTTGTATTTTTTTTGTTTAGATTGGTGCTATAGGAAAATTATATACACTGATTACAAGAGAAAATTAGATATGGGAGACAGGCAATATATTTTTAAGCTTACTTTGTTAGTTTTTTTTTTTTTCCTTAAGTAACCACTCTTCCAAAATAAACACAGAAATGTTTATGGAAATAAAGAAGCAAATTATAATAATTTTAGGTAGCATACCGCAGTCAAATAAATACCATTTTCTAATAAAACAAACTGGGAGAAAGCCTAATAGAACTTAACCCATAGTCACCAAAACAGCAGCTCAAGGGACTTTCTGTTCCAGAATCAGAGCTGTTCTTGAGAGCTTAAGATTCATATCCATTGATCAACTTCAATATTAATCAATTAATCCCTTTTGTAAGATTATAAATTCTCTGGGGAGAAGCTGTGACTGGGAGTGATGCAAATGCCCAGTGTGGGCCTAATTCCACCTCCAGTCAAATCCAGTCCCGATTGTTTGCAAAAGGAGAAGAGCGAGACTGATGATGAGAGCTTTTGAAAGGCCTACCCTTTGTATTTGTTTTTGTGAAGTTCATCTTAAACCAAATAAAAACAGGAAGACATAAGTAATGAGCCCATCTCATTATTCTGAAGTCCATGCATGGCAAGAACTCCATGAATCAGAAGTGGATAGAGAATTCTTGAGAGATTCCTTGTTTGGGGTACTTCTGAGCATGTATGGGTGGTGTTTGCGAGGGGAAGGAGGGCAAACCCCGGGATGCAGCCAGGATGAAGGGGTTGGCTACCCCTACAAGTGCACAGAGATATGCAGCAGAAGTAGAATCTTCTTGCTTTTGCAAAATGCAGGATTAGCCATTTTGGAGACTCCTAATAATGTATGCAAAGCTTACAATACACTCAATAACAATTAGGTGTGCAAGAGGAAGAACAAACCCTTAAAATTTTACAAGAACAAACGGTCTTCAATTAAAAGAGTCAAAAAGAGCTCAGTGTGAGTATTTCTGAGCTTCCTTTGTTGATGCTGTAGGATTTCTTTGTAGCTGTACAGTTCTGCTTGCTAAAATCCTCTTGGCAACTACAGACTTCCTTACTTCTGATCTCATCACACACAGATGGCTAAGGCTTGTAAAATATTATTAGGGGACGTGTTGGAGTGGCCTGAACACGGGTCACTCCAGCAGTGTAATTTGACTCTCACAATTTCTCCAGATTTGTATAACCTTGAGTTCTGCCAGTGTTTCCCAAACTGCAAAATGGGAAGGGAGTCTACCTCCTCATGAAGTGATGAGAATGTGTGAGTTAATAGACGTACAATTCTATATAAAAGGAAAAGTGTTACTGCTATTTAGGGAGAGCAAGATAGGGTCATGTGGACTTCAGTTTTATTCTCTTCTCTGAAACAAACACCGACACAGATATAAATAGCGCCTGTAGAAAAGCAAGGGATGAACTTCTGCTTGTTTTTTTGAACAATTTGTAGCTTTTGCATGTAAAGTCTGTTTCGAGGAGATCTGAATAGTTTAATAATTAAACCAAAACTCTTTAGTTCTAAAAGTATTACATTTACCAGAGTGGATTTTTCTTTTCCAGTGGTGTCATAAATTCACAGTATTTACCCACCAGTTCTGGTTTTCATAACAAGACTGTGGTTTTTATTTTGATCACTGGTTAATTTATTGCTGCAGCACATCATTTTGCTTTTCTTTTGGAGGTTCTGAGGAAAAGTAATTCCTTACAGACACTGTTCAGATGGTATTTTTCAATTAAAAACACTTAAAGCAGAAAGGAACGATTGTCTGCTGGGGAACTGAAGATCAGAGTTCAATGCTTGGCTCTACAATAGACTCCCTGGGGAAATTTTCAAAGGCACAAATGGCAGGTTGGCACATCACTCCCATACTTGCTTTAGTGGGAGTTAGTTGCCTCTGAAAACCTCTATTTCCTTTCCCTAGATTATCTCAATCAAGTCACCTATTTTTCCTGTGTTCCTTGGTCTGCAACCACAACAGTAGAAATTCTAACATTTTGTTTCCCTCACCTTTCTCCTGACTTGCCTTATTAATATAAGCTTCCTGAGGTTTTACCATATGCAAAATACCCACCACCGGTGGATGGGGCACTGATCTCAGCTGGGATTCCCTAGTTTCTGTCAGAATACACACATGCAAATAACAGTAATGCTAATTGAGAATCTGGAGTTAGCATTCTTATCATATCAAGTCCAGGTTATTGTGCTTTCCAGAAGCAGCACTGCTTTGGTAAAAAGCACCAGATTATCAGCCCAAGCAAAGATAATCCACAGAACAGGTGCAGGAAAGCAAGATTGGGTAAATTGGTACCAAGATGACCCATTCATTGAAAATGGGGGATTATTAACCCTCTTCATCTCGGTCCTTGTTTTTTTTGGTAACTTCACTTTAAGCCAACCTGCTCCATTTAAGTAGACATCCTTCGACCAAAATGTTACATTTTACTGGAACAGAAAGCAAAGACTTAACAAATGGCCACAAAGGCTTTCAGAAAACAAATCATGAACCTGAGTATGCATTTGCGCCACGAGAGTACAAGTACTCATCCGCTGTGGTAACAAAACCAGATCAGTCTTACTTATCTCACAAGACAATTTTTATTTTCAAATGACAAATGTAAATTTCCCAAAAATGTGACACATGGAACCACTTAAAGGAAGTGAATGATAATATACTGAATAAACGTGCCTGACAAGTAAATTCAAGAAAATGTTGATCTGTCCTTGTTTGTACAAAAAGTGGAGTGCCCCACAGAATTATTCTAATAAAACTAAAAATTATTTTTTCCTACTCTACTGAACTTAAATACATTGTGACCATGAGTAAAAATAAAAACCAATTCATATTCCATGTGCACTCATTAATTATCTACTGTCCTACCAAGAATTACCATGTTTGCCAAATGAGATGAGGCTAGTGCTCATTATATTCCAGAACACTACCACTGAGCAATGACGTCTTTCAGATACCCACTAGTAGTTAAACTAGGCTTTTTATTTTTGTCCTATCGCATAAATTATTTTCCAAGCCATTCATCTTTCTCAATGATCCCTTTACAGCTGTAACCAAGACCCTAACTTTTGTGGGCATTTTTTCCCCCTCAAGTTAACGTAGCTAAAGCCAGGAGCATTACAGTAGGAATTATTTTTTATATAATATATTCACAAGACTAACACATATCTTTATGTGCTAGGCACATCCTCCATTTCTTTCTGCACCGTTCAGTTTGTGTCATCTATGCAATCAGTCCAGTATGCAAAGCAAGACAGAATTCCTACAGTAGATGTAAATAATTAAAGAAAGTTTGTAACTCCTCAGGGAGATTTACTCACAGATCACCTGTTCACAGAGTTTAAAGAGATGTCAGAGAAGTTCCAGGATTATTACAGACCAACGATGGGAAAAGTTACAACAAAGTATCCGTATTCTTACAGCGTAGAACTGAAACTGGCTTTGATTTTGGATACATTAACAAACTTCAAAAGGATTGGTCTAAATCTGCCAGGGGAGGAATGTTGTTTGATTGCATCATGTACTGGGATGCTGCTGCAGTCGGATCCAGAAAGAATGACGCATCACAGTCTGACATGGCTCTGATAATAGATAAGTAAACCGTAGGATTGCCAAATGAAGAGGTCAAAAAAAATCCCAACAAAAACAAAAGAGCTGATAAAGCAAATTACACCAACAGAATTTGCAGTGCAACATGAACAAAAGAAACCCAAACAAACCCCATTCCTATTACTGATGGGATGCCCCTGTGTCCCACATGGCATCATTGCAAACAGATTCTGCACAGAGTGAGAAAGACACAAGCCCATAGTTCTGCAGTAACAGCAGCCCACACAGAATACCACCATTTGCCAACTGAGAAACCTTGACCTACTGGCCACGTGCCTCCATTTCTGTCCTCATGATCCACTAAATCAGTCACGTCTTAAGGTAGGTTCACAGTCATGGGTGACAAAACCCAAAGCTTTTCTGTTTGCAACAACCATTGTATTTTCCTCCCAAAGGCAAAGCGTGCTAAGGACATTTTTTATATGTCCGGAGGCCAACAGCCTGTCACTCTCTTTAGACTGTGTACCACATGTATCTAGGACATAGAAAGGATTATTTAAAACTCTGAAGGAGACATTTATACCCATTACGTTTCCAAAATAAGGATGGCAAGTTGCTGAAATAACTTATTTAAAACTTTTTCTCAAGTACAGAGTGATAGAATTAGAGTAAAATCATCTAGAAGGGGTTGGAAACACTTTCTCATGAAGTCTTAAACATCACTTCGAGTGACATTAACTTCAGCTACATGTCCCATTGGAGAGCAAGTGTCAGCAAAGTAAATGCATTAGTTAAAGCTTAATAGTAGTTTGGTGTTCAATATCCTGAAATATTTAAGATGTTTTTTTCCCAAAGTAAACTGTTATTCAGTTTTAATGAAGACATTAACCTGCTTGATTTGTAAGCTCCTGTGGGAAGTCAGTCTAAAACACTGTCACAAGAGGTAGGCAGATGTAACAAGATCTGTGACAGGAAATCAAGCACATTTTAAATGTTAAAAAAGCAGCCAGACAATAAGTCTCAATATGCTCTTGCTTTCTTTTAGTTTTGTTTATTTTTTTGGTAATATGATTTCTGCCTTTTAGAAGATGCCAATTAAGGTTGGCTATAACGTAGTCTGAAGGTAACTGTGGGTACTGAAGTCTACGTGAGTCCTCACCAACTCTTTTGTAAACAAGAAGTGGTAGAATACAAACTAAAAAAAAAAGTTTGGATCAGATTCTGAACCTCAAGACACTTTGCAGTTTCCAGCATTGTAGGATGACAGCTTTAAACTGGAATCCACTGTTAGACTTTTAGTCACAGTTTGAATTTTCCAGACTGACTTTGAATACAGTCTACACTTCATGGGAACAGCCGGTCTTGTGAGTTTTCAGCTTGAAATGATAGTGATATAACAAGATGAGCAAAAATGGTGAGACCCCAACCAATTAAGGTGGGTGTGTACTCTTCCTGAAATGCATATTGGTGGTTTGACAAGGGAGACAAGCTGGCTGCTTTGTTTCACAGTAGCTGTGTTTAGTTCATGCTGTCAAGCGTGGATTCTGACACTTAACAGTATTAATATTGCTATTTCTATTGATATAATTAGCACTTCTATAAATAATAGCTAAAGCTGCCATAGCTAAGTATATTACTGCAATCAGCACCATCAGGCCCTTCTTCGTTACACACCCTCCTGGAAACACAAGCTGATTGATCTCAACAAGAAGACAGCCAGTGAGCAACTCTGTTGATTCTAGCGGCCCAGCTAAGAGCAGCCACCAGAATGTAGAAGACTCTCCTAAACAACTAGTTTGTATGTGTGAGACTGAAGTTTCTCACCAGTCTTGCACCTGCCAACGTTTGAATGCTATTTTCAGCCACATGATAAAAAAGCCCTCACACTGAGTTCAGTGGGTGTTAGTCATGCACTACAATGGGGGAGAAGTCCTACAAATGGTTTTGGAGACAAACTAGACTCAACATTTAAACTCCACCAAAATAGCACAAAGATTTTATTTATTTACTTCACAGTTATGAAACAGAAAATTTCTTAACAAAGCATATATTGCTGCTTTTAACAGAAAAACAGCAGCACCTGCCATTTCAATCCCTAACTTCATTCTGTTACACTTAAAAATACTGAAGAATGACAACTTTTCTAGAGGCCCAAACTTCAGGCACTTCCAATCTGTTTCTAAGAACTTTGCCCTTGTTTCACTACACCTAAAAGCCATAACTTCCACAAAAGCTTTGATGGTGTTCAGTATCCTCCTTGAGGTAGTTATGCTTAATGACTGCAACCTACAGCTTATACCACCAGTGGGAGAGGGAAGTGTACAGAACTAGTAGCGCTGGTGTTGGAAATAAAGCCTCAGGGTCTCAGAAGATGCATGCAAAAATACAAGCAGTTAAAAATTCCAGTTTTGGAAACAGTGGGTATTTTCTTCTTTCTTCATCTTCCATAAAGTGATGTGGGTAAACACTGTACAAAGCTTTTCTGAAGGCCAATATTTACAGTGTCTGGAAATAGAAAGTGTTACGTATAAGAAAAGCAGCCTAGATGTCTGACTGGAGTTTGCTACAAAAATGCTTTAAAACTTCTATGTTCTTATGCTTTAGTCAAATGGATGTGCTAAAGGCCGTATGGGAAATTAAGTGACTTGTGTGTACAATTAGTATTGATTGTGAGACGTGCACATTTTTGAATCCTGTAAGTTCTTCCAGAAACACTACTTGCTAGCTGCAGTACTTGAAAACTTAAAATGGTAAAGAGGAGACTACAATTCCAAAGAAGTTTTGTACTCCTGTACTACTAATACAGCTCACTTTGTATGAGGCCAAAGCACTCACAGAGCACTATGTTTTTCAGTAGTATCAATGCCAAAATCATTCCTGTATAATTCCACTGATGTCACTTCAGTTATTTCAAAGAGGAAATTCATGTCTAAGCCACCTTCTGTTTTCTGATGCAAACCCAGAATAACTACACCAACGTTTATAAAATTACTGGCATTGGCATTTATTGTCAAACCAAACAGTCAATGGAAAAACTGGCACCTACCATTTGAAATTATTGCTTGAGATATTATTTATAACCCTAACGGCAGCATTTCGGAATTCTCCATGTACATACCTTTGCAAATATTTGTGATGACAGCACATGGTATTATTCCCATTGTACAGATAGGAAACAAAGACTGAGCAATATTCCCTAAAGTCAAATATGCTATTTGTGGCAGAGCAGAGAGCTTCATGATGCCCAAGTCTTAAGCCAGGAACCCAAACCAGTAAACAAGGACTCAGTCTTCAGCATGCTTTCATGAAAATATAAGAAGCAATAACTGAGTTGGACCCCATATTAGATTAAAAAATTAAGGAAAGATGAAGGAGTAATTATTTCTTTGAATAAGCAGCTACAAGAACCAGAATTAGCGCTTTCTCTTATGAAAAAAATTGATAACAATATGTTGTATTTTGGTATTCCTTGAGGTATCTTTCATGAATATCTGGGAAAATGAGAGTAGAATCCGAGATCTACTGATATCGGTAAGCACAAAACCATCTACATCCCAAGACCTTTTTTTTTTTTTTCTGCTCACCCTGCTCAGGCCACAAACATGGGACTTCCCAAAGCAACAAAGACCTTCCAAAATCACCTCTGGTTGTGAAAAACAGTCAATGGCAACTATTTGCTTCTGCTTCAGAAACACCCAATGATTCATCTCAGTGTATACATGAAAATTAAAGAACTGAATTTTGATTTGCTCTGATACCCAAGATCAAGGGCCAGCATGTCTGTGTAAGGGTAAACAAGCAAAGTTTACTAACAGCTGCCAATTTGAGACACTTCTTTTTTTGTTTGTTTGTCAATACTGTAATGATTTGTGCACGCTTTCTGCAATAGCTCTTCAGAGAGCTTTAACTGCTGGTAAGATTTCTTGGGCAATTACAGATGAATTCTGCTTACTTAACATTAATCTGGTACTTTGAGCAAATTAAAAATAATTATTTTCCCCCATAGCATCTTCTACATTAATATCTGCAGTCACTCTGGAATCTTAATGAGCTAAACTCAGTAAGTTCTGTCCATACTTGGCTAGAGGACAGCCTTTTCCTTCAGGATACGCATGCGATCATTTGGGAACAGTTTGCAAATCTAAACTTCCACCTCGCTTGAAGGGATTTACAGCCTCACATGACCAACTATACCGAACAATACCGAGGCCCTGTGAAAAATAAACAGAAAGAACACACTTATTTTCTAATACCAAGATGGAAATAGTAAGTCTTGAGGGCCGCCTGGAATTTGACCAAGGTTACCCAGCAAGGATCAAATCCTATTTGTCTTAGGCAGGCAGCCCTGCCGAAATCAAATAAGCCTACAGCACAGATCAGTATACTAAGGCTATGGTTTAACCTCTGCGGCATGCTATAAATCCTGTGCCATAAAATAGGTGCTACGGATTAATTTCTAATCCAAATTACAACTCCTCATTGAAGAGCTGAAAACCTAATTCCCCTCACAGATTTCCATAACAAGGACAGGACCACGCTGAGATTTTTTTAAGACTTGACATACAAAATTTCGAACAAAACATTTTCCAGGATACTCAATTAAAACAGTGACAAATAACTCACACTGTTTGAGGTAACCGAACAAATCATACACTATGATACACCATCTTTTTTTTTTTTTTTAATCTGCCTGCATACCTAGTCATTAATTTACCCAATAAATTAATTCCACAAGTGGCTCTCCGAGTCATCAGTTTGAATTATCAAGTTTCTGCTGTATTTCCAAAACAATGCCAGGCATGCATGTGCGTAGGAGGGATGGGACAATGAAGCCAATAGGTGCAGCTGTGGCCTGGGAGGCAGAAGGTCTGTTCAAACTCTGTCACTGACTGCTCTTTGACATTGGGAAGTCATTTCTGTGCTGTTTAATTCAGGGTCTTTCTACTACATAATATTTTAACAACAAAGCCACTCCCCAAATGCTTGGAAGGCAGAGACAAGCCTTTATGAACTTTATGAAATCTTGTTTTCCTCTGAAAATCAGAAACATGGACGAGGGAGAAGGGGTGTGCGCAGCCAATCTGTTTGGATTTCTTGCCTTTATGTCTTCCCTATGTGTAAAACAGGAAATAATTTAACTTTCACAAAGCATCTTTATGCAAGTACAGGTGAAAGACCACCTCTGTAAATTCAGATGATTGAATGAGCGAGCTCGTATCTTTTACATCTGGCACTGCTGCCACAAAGGATCTGAATTGTTCTCCTCTTTAGTCTGAATGCTGGCAACCTGATTTTAAAGCAGGGGGCTTAGGGTTCCATTCCTAATGTTATAACATAGTAAGAGCAACCATGAAATCCTCAGCCAAAAGGATTTTTATTTTATTTTGGTTTTTTGTGCTAACACAACAAACAAGATACATTTTAAGACTCATAAACCATTTCACTTTGGAATTCACAAGGCATTCATATCTTTAACAACTGACTAGGCACAGATTCCACATGCTATCAGAAAGTTTTCTTCTTCTAGAAATGAGGATTTTTTAAAAACACCTACAGATTAAATGATGAGATTTAAAATAATGCTAAAATTTTCTGTAATGTTCTTCCTGCATTACAAATGGACTATTAAATCAGTGAAGTGCCAATCAAATGCTTTTGTACTTTGAAAGAAAGGTTTAAATAACAAAAGCAGTTTTTCAGGCCTCTCTCTCCCTCGGTAGTCAGTGTCACCTATGCACTAATTACACGTATTTACTCGCTTCTCTAGTAAGATCACAATTGAATAGATTTTTCAGAACATGATTTTTAAGAAAAGTTGCAATCAGAGCCTCGTGGATTCTGGTTCTTATTAATCCAGCTTGTCTAAGAAAATATAATGTTGTGCAGTAAACTTCAAGATATATGACAGGATTGAATAATAACAGCTCTGGATTCAGTCTCCAGCTTTAAAAATCAACTCGCTGCATGACCTCGGGTGAACCATTAATTAACTAGGGCCAAATCCTCTGTGGACTAAACACAATGGAACTAGCCAGTTTGTACAAGCCAAAGATCTGCCCCAAGTTTCCAGAAGTTTTGAATCGGGCTGGCCAAATACTGGAATTTTCATCCTATGAAAAAATGTTCAGTTCTGTTTCAGAGTAAGGAGTAAAGCTCTCATGTCCTTTGTTGAATAAAAATTCCAAGCAATTCCTTTAAGGGGGGGGAAGGAAAGGGGAAAAAAAACAAAAATAAAAAGGCGGCGGTCTCTCAGGGGAAGATTTTGTTAACTATGCTTTCTCCGTGCAAGCAGAAAGTAGAATCTACAGCAATCTTCAAGGCAGGTAGCCATGAACCATAACTTTAATTTTCTGATTAGAAAAATCAAACTTCTTTTTTTTCCAGCGAAACTGGAACCTTCCTGCAGAAAACTGCACCTTCACAAATACCACATTTTCCGCTGGGATGGGAAGGATCCTCCCAATCAACTCTAATATTGTGTACTCACTGCATCCTGTGAAGACAGCCTAGCTGCTAAAAAAGCCTCTGAGGATGGTTTGTGTGTGTGTGTGTGTGTGCGTGTGTGAGAGAGAGAGAGAGAAAGGGTAACAATACTTTCGTATCATATATTTATTTTTGTCGTGAGTTACCCATTCTTGCGCAGCACCCCAAGATTCACGCATGCTAAATGATTCTGCATTTCTACCGCCTTAGCCCCGTAAATTCCAAAGACATCGTTTCTACATGGAGAGTACATCCCAGGCATGCAGAAAGACCCAGATTTCAGGGCTGTGATACAGTAGCTGTAGAGAACAACAGGTTTATGGCGGTACTTTTCACTCCCAAATAATTAGTCTGCCCAGAGAGCCCAGCGCCAGGCTTTGCACGTTACTTTGCTTTACTAGGCAGCGACTCTTACTTTGTTACAATTTCCCATCTGCCGTCCAGCAAAGAGGATACCGGGCTGACACAGGAGGGCTTTCAACCTGGGAAACACCGACTGACTCCGCTCGCGAGGGGAGGCAAGGTCTGGGAACACGGCCGGCGGGTCGGCGGCGCGTTTCCTCTCACTCAGCAAACCCGTTTTCTCCGATTTACACCCGTGAGCCCCCTTCCCTGCCGACGGGGCTCAGGAATCCCGGGAGCGAGTCCCCTGCCAGGGGCGATGCCCGGCGCTGAAAGCACAAGGCATCGGGGGCTTTTGGAGTCGCGCTCGGGTGGGACCTGCCAGAGCCTCGGCCGGGAGCAGCGAGGAACAACTAACTTGCTCCGCGAGCCTTCGGGCACGACATAAAAATAATAATAAAAAAAAATATATAAAAAAAGCAGCTGAGCTCTGCGGTGCGGGAGGACGAGCAGCTCCTGCCCGGCCCCGCATCCCGCGGGGCATCCCGGGCGGCGGCACCCGCGCCGCCTCCATCCCGGGGGTCAGGCTGGGTCAGGCTGGAAGGGAACACAGCGGTCCATCGGCTCCAGCCTCCCTGCTCGAGCAGGGCCGTCCCGGAGCACAGGGATCCGATGGCACGCAGATCCTTATGGCACAGGACCGCGTCCGGACGGGCTCCGGGATCTCTGCCCCCTCCCCGGCCCTGGCGAACAAACGGGCGACGCCAACTTTTCCCAGCGCCGCGGCAGGAGAAGGAGGGGGAAGAGGAGGAGGAGGAGGAGCGGGGGCGTCCCCAGGCACCATCAAGAAGAGCCACCCGGGGAGGGCCGAGCCGGGGCCGGTGGGGGCGCTGCTG
>VZRE01009144.1:29258-39720 GCA_013396775.1 Cephalopterus ornatus
GGGGGTGCACCCCGCCCGGAGCGCGTGTGGGGGTCCCGGGGGGGAATGGGGATGGGGATGGGGATGGGAACAGGGAAAGGGAATGGGAACGGGAACAGGGGGCCTGGGGGGAGTCCCGCGGGTGGGACGAAGGGACACTTACAATCGCGTCCTTCCCCGCAGGCCGGAGCGCGGGAAAGCGGCCGCCCCGCAGCCTGTCCCAGGCCGGTCTCGGCTGCTCATCCCGGGAAGCGGCGAGGGGAAGGCGTTTTCCCGGGAGTGCTCCAGTCCCTGGCATGGCCCTGGGACGCCTTACCCCGGCACAGGGGACCTCTGTGCTTAGGGCTGAGACCCCCTCGGACAGAGCCGGCAGGTGTTTGTAGAGCAGAGGCTCATTTGTGAGTGTGGGGTTTGCAGCCGAATCCGAAGCGAGGAGACCACGGGGGTTCTCAGACCCAAGACCCGCTTGCTGGTTGCTGGTTCCTCCGGAGGGAAAGTTGACTGTGTCAGGCTCCATCCTTTCCCATCAAAAAGGCCAAAACCTTTCTCAGTTGTTACAGCATTAGTATGTTTATGTTATGTTATATTTAGTATGTTTATAGAGCTTTTCACCCTTGACAACTCTTTGCTTTTCGGGGTGGTTTTGGTTTGGTGGTTTTTTTGGTTCTCCCAAAACTCTCCACCTGACCTACCTTTCAGCTTTCTGAATGCTGCTTTTTTATTTCAAGTCAAATAAAACCCATACTTTATCCAAATTAATCTCTTACAGTACTTCCTTTTCCTTCCTGTACGCCAGAGTAGTTGACATTTGGTGGTTATCAAGCCTTTGAAGAACCCTGAACTTCCTATTTCCTTTTTTCCTGATGGACTACTCCTTTGTGATCCAACATAACAGTTCTCCGAGTTCCCTCATCCTGGAGGTTCGTTATGTTTGCTGTTCTCTGTCCTTCCCTTTGCACAAAGCACCCAATTTAAAGTTATCACCCTTATCCAAGTTGCCTCCCATATTCCTAATCACAAGTATTTTTATCTGCCTCTTGGAGTCACAAGGGGAAGCGCTCCCATTCCAGATGGTTTCTCCATCTTCCACGTCAAAGTTTGTCACCAGTGCTTTCCAGGAGACATCCCTTGTTGGGGTTCTTCCTGCACAACGGAGTGTCCCATTGCCATGAGCTTGGGTGATCCTGCTGGCTGTTTGCACGAAGCTCCTCTGTCTCATGAGCTGGGTTTTTGTAGGAGGTCCTCACCACGACAGTGCCCAGCTTCTTTCCCCTCATCATTCCCAGGGGCTTGTCTCAGAGCAGCACTTCCATAGCACACTCAGCTTCAGAAAAGGTGTGTAGAAGACAAGGCCATCTCTCTTCCTCCCCCTAGTACCTCCTTGAACAAGGCATTACCTTTGTATTTGTATTCCAGTCATGTGGGTTACCCCACTACCCCTCTGTTGCTCCAATTAGTAGATACTCTTTATTTTTTCTTCTATGTAGCCCTTTGTGTTTTGGAGGAACTTTTGGTTTTGATAGGTTTTCTTAATATAATGGCAGTAAGTAAGTGACAACTGGTAGTAAAAGAAGGTAAGGACCCTCATCAGACTCAGCTCAGCGTTGTAGTGAAGCACTTGGATTTTAAGCACGGGTGTAACCTGATTGCACAGCTGCTTCAATGTAAGCATATGCTGAGGTTCTGTGCTGAATCAAAGCTTTAATTTCCTTCGAATTTCTTGTGGCCTTTTCTGCATTTTTAAGCTGAGACAGAGTGTGAAATAAAATAATTAGAAAAATAATTTCTCTAGGGCATATTCTGTTTGATAATGTCATACCTGGAACTTCACCTGCGCTGCCAAAACAATGGCGCGTGACAGTAAAGCTGAGCACACCTCATATACATCAATCTTTCACAGCCTGTAACTAAGTATTGAGAACGAGCTGAAGGCTCCTCTAGCTGAGTTATTTCACTGAGTGAGAAATGATGTGACCATTAGAGAGCAGGTACCTCCCAGCTAGTGACTCCGGGTAACAGCAGGTAGAGGTGGCAATGAATAAATATATGGATGGACATTTATGAGGCACACTGTGGAAGGACAGGGGATTTTAAAGAGATGCAGAAGAGGAAATTCCTCTCCTTGAACAGCGTTTGTTGTCCGCCATGGCTGCGTTTCCGGTGGGAATTGCAGTTGTATCAGAGATGCCCACCAAGTTATCGGTGATTTACTGACAAAGGAGGGAACAGTATTTCCAGTAGTGATGTTGGTCTGCTTATTTTTGATGTCATCATCGACAACTGTGGGACGCCTTTAAAATCTATGGTAAGAAATATGTTACAAACCTCTCAGAGGATGTGATGAGAACCAGTTGTGATAACTTGAGGAAGCGATCCAACCAACAACCTGGTATTTAATAGAATTGCTTAGCATGGTGTAGAAATATAAATCAACTATTAAAAGTTATTTCCTCCTGGAAGAGGAATAACTGGGGAGGCAAAAAGACTATAGAAGAGGACCGGAGAGATCAGGATAGATCACAAAGGAAATAAAAAGCAAAGGCAAAAAGGGTAAATCTTATTCCAGGGTATCCAAACAGGAGAGTCGTACTTAAAGTAATCCCAGGGAGAAATAGTTCTTCTATACTCAGCGCCAAAGAGGGCACAGCTGGAATACTGTGTTTGGTCTCAGACACTGCATTTAAAAGAGGTTCTAAAGATCAGAGACTGAAATCTTTGAAGTGGCAGTGGTAATGATCTTAGAAAACGTGGCCTACAAGAGAAGGGCAAAAGAACTAGATGTGTTTAGAAAAGGGAAGAAAGAATGAGGGGAACAGTACAAAGTTCTAGCAATAAGTAAAATTACTGTGGAGCGGGATAAATAAATTGTTCTCAAAATCCTGTGTCAAGACAAAAGGGAACAGCAGCATTTTAATTCAGATATTGGGAGAACCCTTTGTGGTTTCAGCACTGTAATAGAGTCCTTGGAGGCCACAGGATCCCTGATGTTGAATGCTTTTTAAACTACAACAGGCTGGGGCCAACCACCCTCCGGACAGTTGCCCAGCAAAGCAGGAAGATCTTGAGGGGCATACTGCCTTGCTTTGCTGGGACTAACTGGGAACTGCAGCACTGGGAACAAAGCATCTCTGAGAAACAACCCGAACCTCCCCAGGTCTTTCAGCAACAGCCAGTCAGCGCTGTGGTAAGCGTATCACCTCTCTAGGCTGCAGCATTTTCCAGCTTCTGCTTAGTTGTGTTGTCAGGTTTCATGTCAAATTGGAGATGACAAATATAGTCAGGACACCACTCTGGGAGACTCCCAGGTACTAGGTGTCAGATACTGTCAACTGTTGCCTACACTTGTTCCTGCAAGATCTTTCAGGTCTGTCCTAGCATTACATTCTTACAAGTGGAGGTTTGACGAGGAGAGCATTATAACAAAAGGCCACTCTGTAGATCTACACCTCTGTGCTGCTTGAGCTAAAATCCCGTAGGGAACAATTGATTTCGCGCCAATAGAGTTGCAAGCAAATGCCTCTATTTGTGGAGTCCTTTGAAACAGACGTTTAAAATAAGGTGTCTGGTCACACAGTAAAAGGACTAGTAAGATTGGATTCTTTTAAACAACAACATTGAAATTTGTTACCTTTTTCTAGTAACTTTATGCATATGAATATCAAATTCCATATAGATGTTTACTGAATTCAAGATTTGGGGGCTGAATGTCCTACCTTAACTGGCAGGAATGGAGAAATAATCCCTCATCAGGCAGAGCTCATAGTAAAAGCATAAAAAGTCTAATTTATTGCATTCTTTGAATATGACTTCATTTTCGAGTATTTTGTGACAATCTGACCCAATATTGCACTGATTCAGACAATAGAGCTGTTCTATTGTACTTTAATGGCTGGAAATGTAATTTGCTTCCTGTTTAATATTTAAGCCAGCAATAATATCAAAAAGGCTTATTGCTCCTAAGAAAAGATGAAAGGGGCATAACTCTTAAGGTTTTTTTTGTGTTCAAAATTTGACCTACTTAAAAAACACTAGAAACTCATGGGAATGGTCCTCAGAATTAAAAATACCAATATAAGATTGTTGCCTGGGAATTTTGAGATACATCACTTCCAGCTCATTGAAAAGCAGAATTTCCCTCCCAAGAGAAATCCAGATAGTTCAAAATTAGTTTTGTCCCAAAATACTGATTTAACAGTTTTTTCACAGAAAATTAGGTTTGAAAAGAAAAAATATTCTGAACTTCAGAAATATTTAATTTGGGTTTAACAACTGTCTTGAAATTTTTCAGTCTGGCTCAGCTGAAGAGCAGTCTGTGCCTGCCCCAGCTGCCTGAAGTGACTCTCACGTCACCAGTGCTCTGTGGTCTTGCTTCATTATGCTCCTTGGAGAGAGCAGCTCCATGACTATCCTGTCTTACCCATATAGCTTTTCCATGGGGAGTGAGGAAGAGAAATTTTGGCATAACATGTGTGGAAGACAACTTGCTAAGGCTGATCTGAAGAGAATAATAGGAATACCTGTTTTGCTACAACAGTGAGGTATGTGGTAGCTCAGACAGGGATGTAGAGCTACAGAACTAAAGTGACACAATTAAAACAACCTTCACATGAGGTGCAGCTGTGGATCTGCCCTATCACTTTGCCCAATAAAGGCCTATTGCCTTTTCATTTGGCATTGCTGCTCATCCTGCTATCCTGTTGGATGATATTACACAGCTCTCCAAGACCTCTCCTCGTCCCTTGTCCCCTCATTTCCTGTGTCAGACCCTTTGGCAACCCCATTCCTCCTTGTTGGTCTCTTATTAGGGCTCCATTGCAGAGCTCAGTGTGCTGAGTCCAACGCCTACATGGAGAGGAAACCTGAGATCCAAGGCTTCATGAAATCCCTCAGGAACAGAGTCATTTCTAATACTTTACACGTTACAAGTAGTTAGATGTATACTGAGAAGCCTCTGCCATACTTTCATTTGATAAATGGATATGCTGCTCTTTGCATAAATTTACATTGGTAAATATAGGTTAAAAAATCCCCCTAAACTATCAGAAGTAATTCCACAGAAATACCTGTTCTTGCCAGGCCCAACTAAACTCACTCCTCTAGAAGTGCACACAAGAATTCCAGGTGTCATTGGAAGCAAAACAGGCAGGAGACAAATACTTTCCAAATGTTTTGTTTCACTTGGTTTTATAAATAAAAGTGTGACATCTCTTTTTAAACCATGACATTTTGACAAACAATGATGCTTTGTGTTACCCTTTGGTGAGAAGAAATGTGAACAGAATAGTTTCAGGCAATCTGAAAAGCCGCTTGGGAATGAAGACTGCTGTGTACTATTCCCAGATCAGTCATTTACTTACTCCATATATTTGGATAAGATACTTAGTCCTTATCTATATTGCCAAGGTTGCAGTGCTTCAGCTTTACCAGTTCAGTAAAGCTAGACAAACTCTAGTATTAACACAACTATATTGGCATTCAAGTACTTTTTATCAGAATAATATGTTCATGTTGGGCAAATCGTACCACTATAACATACCTTTGTACCATTACAACTGCTGGCACAGCAGGGAGCGTACTGTTATAACAAAAAGATAAAAATCTCATCCCTTGCCAAAATACTTACACCTAATACTAAATTATGTGTAGGTCACTGTTGCTTCCTCACTTTCACCCATCTGTAAAAGACTTCTAGTTGTTACCTTGCCAGGCTGTTGAGCCTTAATTCCTGTCTGTAACAGGGCTTCACAAAGCCTGCATGAAAGGTGCCAGGGCTTGTTTTTAACCAGCCACAGAGCTTTGTTAAGTCTCTAAAAAGTGTTTGCAAGAGGCAGCTGTGCCCCAAAACATGCCATAGTAGAGGAGTTTGGCTGGGCTTGCTTCCTTCTTCTGTGAACATTTCACTTTACATTTGACTCAGACTTTTCTGACAGCTATTTCATGACATACTGACTGTGTGATTGTCCCTGATATTTCATGTATTAATGTGAAATGCACTCCTCTTTCCCTGGGCTTCGGAGATCGGCTTCTTTCCCCCACCACCATTAGTCTTAACAAGCAAACGTTAAATCAAGAAGGACAAAAATCTTTCATGTTCAAGGCAAAAATACAGTAAGGCCGATTTCCCTGCTGCCTTTCACCCAGAAACTGAGCGTGAAAAAGAGAAGTCAAGAGGCTGCCATCTGTGGGAGAAACGAGGGAGGACACCGGAGCCTGGAACCCTGGCAGCACCTGAGGAGAGTTGAGCAATGTTGGGCTAATTGTTGGTGTAAATGACATCAGCATTTGGCCTAGGATCAGTAGCTCCTCTCCGAATAATTTAGTAAGTACAAATATTAAAAATACTTGAAGTTAGACATTAACCAGATGAAATGTTTAGAGAGCAATAGTAAAATGCATTTGAACAAACTTTATGGACTGAAACTCAAACAGCGGTTTATTTAGTAAAAATAATGGGGATGCTGATGCAATTCCTAGTTAATTAAAAAGGAAAAATTTAGAAGAAGCAGTCTTTTGAAATTAAAAATATAATTTCAAGGACAACTTTGGACTTGTTCACAAAAGATTTCTTAATCCACAAATCCATTCTGATGGCTCTTTTCCCACAGGCATTCGCTCTAAGCACCAAGGCCACTGATGTTTTCTTCAGGTTCACTGTTCATTTTGAAGCCATGGAGCAGGATACTTAAGAGCAGAAATCCTGCTGCAATCTTGCAAGCCATGCAGGAATTTCAGCTGCTCAGCTCTGCATTGCCTCAGTTGTCTGCTACACTGGATATGAGAGAGACTCAGATGCAACATTAGCAGGAAAAGTCTGGATTGGTTAGGCCCCAAAAGATGCCTACACAGAATAGGATGC
The DNA here is from genome assembly GCA_013396775.1 of Cephalopterus ornatus. Classification (NCBI taxonomy): domain Eukaryota; kingdom Metazoa; phylum Chordata; class Aves; order Passeriformes; family Cotingidae; genus Cephalopterus; species Cephalopterus ornatus. Next base: position 36,094 of record VZRE01009144.1, read on the forward strand.
ATAGGAATGGGGTCCTCTGGATTCTCAGATTCTAAAGGTTTATGTACCTGTGTTTTCCAACATCTAAATAGAACATATTTTAACCCGCATCATGGACATAACCTGCTCCCCCCGTCCCCGCTTTCTTCTAAGAAGTACATTTTTAAGCAAAGTGCAAGGGTACCAGAACAGCCAGTCTGCCTGCTGGATGATAGCCTGGGTCCAGAAAGTCCTTCAAGCTGGAGGAAAGGCGAGACCTTCAAGAGCTCTGCTGGATTTTAAGTGCTGGAGCCTGCCATGAGGCTCCAATCCAAGCCACCTCCAGCAGCATGGGACTCCAGCTCCTCCCTTGTGTCTAGGGAGGGGGTCACATCTGGCTTGAATTTAGCATTTCCTCTTTGTTAGTGCTTTAAAGGTTGTTTAATTTATGCTCAGCCTGCACATGTGTATGTATGTATTAAGTAAGAGGCAGCTGGTCCTATGCAGGCCAGGTTGACCGTTACCCCTGAGGCAAGAGGCCCATGGAAAGCAGGGTGACCAGTGTTTTATTATTGCCCTTTACTATTCTTTTGACCTCCACTTGATATATTTTTCCATAACCCTAGGCAGTGACCTCTCTGGGGGTGGGAACTGTCTGTTATTTTCTGTTGAATGAGGACCTCGCTGTGGAATACAGCTTCTGAACATCACTACTAGACAAATATTACCAACAGGCAACGTGGCCAGCATCTGTCTTAACTGGTCCATCACCACAGGCAAAGTGGATGTCACCTGATCCCCGGGAAGCCTGCAATGGGAACAAAATGTTGTTCCCTTAGAATTGTGTCAACACCAGTAAAATATGAAAGCCACAATTTCTAAAAGCGTGAATGAATAATACACACACATTTCGAGAAGCAATAACTAGGTTAGCAGCACACAAAGGTGACCTGTGAACCTCCTGAGAAGGACAATGGGGAGACAACAGCAGCTATAGTCAGAAGTAATAGTGTGAGAAAATGCTGCTTCGAGGCACACCAGAGGCACATACTAGTCATTGGTGTTGCCCTTTCAGTTGTGTTTGTTGCTAAAATCTAAGTGATGTCAGCATATCAAGGGAACATCCAGGAGACTTCTACCTACATTTCTGACCCTCCAATAGTCCTTTGTCGTGCAGAACAAACAAGATTTTCTCTTGCCTGTGGTATCTGGTATGTGACAATGCTCGCAGGATATTTATACCCAGGTGCCACTGTCATTCAAAGGAGCAACAGTTAGAGTGGTTGGAATTGCATCATTAAGGATAAATGAAACAAAGCTGTATCAGAATGAAGTTCAGAGGCCCTTAGCTCAAAGTAAACTGAAGGGCCCAGGGCATTCCCCGATTCCCTGGGAATAGTATCCATCATTTTGCTGTGAAACTGCTTTAGGATGTGAGTCCTTCCTAAGGAAGCACTGAAAGCATTAGCTGAATGTACCTGATGAAGTATTGCCTGACTGCTTCAGTGGACTCTGAGGCTTTAGCTTGGGGGGAATTACAAGCATTCAGTTCCTCTCCAGGGGACATTAACTCTGGAACATAATGCTAAGCATTAAATTACAAAGCATATAATCATTTCACTGCTAATCAACTCATGCTCATACTAGAATTCCTACTTATTCCTTACACCTTCCCAGATCTCACCAGTTCATGTTGCCTTCTACTCAACTGCCCAATTTGGACTGACAATACATGAACCCTGTCTGAGTGATGTCAGGACAGAAGTGTTTGGCATTCTGAAAACTGAAAGTAAAAAGATTAAACAAACCTGAATATAAAAATATAACATGTGACCTAGTGTCTTCAAGGTTGTATTTATTTTCACATTTAATTTCAGTAAAGATGGACCTCTAAGATTAGAGTCAACACATTCACTGTCTAGTATGCTGCACTGTCAAAGAAAAAAAAATCCAGGAGGCTTTTTGGCAGGACTGGGTCTAGCTGCCTATGAATTTCATGGTGGTAAAGGGCCTGATAATGCAGAACGTTGCTCAATAGGAGGGGAACCAGGACACACAGGTACTGCTTGTTTGTGCTATACCCTTGCAGAGGGTTCTTAGACAAATTATTTATTCTTTGTGTCTTCCCCTTCCCCCCCCCTCGTCCCCCCTCTGCCCCAAAAAAGAGTAATAACAACATTCAATACACACAATATTAAAAGCATAAAGCAAGAGGGGTAGAGGTGTTACTTATATATTATCTACTATTGTTACTCTGGGATAATGAATAAGTATAATTAGTGGCATAGTGGACATTACTGTACTAGCAGTAATGGAGTAAAATTGTTCTGTGTTAAGGTTAGAGATCTATAAAAACATTAACTTTTTTACTGATTCCAAAAATAAGCTGGTCTCTCTCTGGACAGCTGACAGCACTTGCTGTATATCTAGTGTTAATGCTGAAGTGACAAATCTCTGGCCTGGCTCACTCCCTCATTTCTGTTTACATTAGGTTAGGACCTAGAGGATTGCAGGACACCATGTTGTCTGATTGCTGGATGATGTCATCCCCAATCATTTATGTATCATGTCTCTGAGGCACTGAATCATTTCCCTTTTTGTGCTCTTTCTGATGAACAGGAACTGGAACTAAACGCTTTTGCCTTTCATAGCCCTTGGCTAGCAGTATCTGGCATGGGAACCAGTTATACTGAGCAGGCTGTGCTGGAACTTCACATTTCAACCAGAAGTGCTTAGAAATTATGGTGCTTGCATCCCATCTAGTGGAGGGATCAGATGAATTCATCAGCTGTTTGTTGCTAAGTAAGCACATAGTTCTGCTGTGACTGTAGGAGCCGAACTCAGCCTTGTCAGGATGCAAGCAGTCCACACAGCACGCTCGCAGTGGTGATTCACCCTGTGCAGGGCGAATTGGGTGCATTTCTTGTGAGGAGAAGTCTGGCAGTTTATACTGACGTCAGGCATTTGCACTGGGAAGGAACAACTGGCTGCCTTTAACAGTGGGCAACAGCTTTGCTGCTCCAGGCCATCAACATGAGAACCAGCTGTAATTTCTGAGTTGCTGCCAGTGATTAAAACTAATTAACCATTTTGAGGCTAACAAACACTTTTCAGTTCCCTCTGATTCCTTCTACAACCCCATAAGGGTCATGATCCTTGGAAGAATTTTTATCTACTTCACAGGCAGGATGGAGAGATATCCTTTCTTCCTACATGAAAGAGGCTGCAAAACCAAAACCTGTTCAGGTGTCCTTACCTGAAAGAAGGACCCATTCACCAACAGGTCAGGTAAGCTGAGCATGTCACAAACCACCCTAGTGCAAGTAGACTTAACCATTGTTTTATCTGTACAGATTATTTTGACTTGCACTGAAAAAAGGGCGGGGAGGGAGCTATGTTTCTAATAAGTCTGAAAATGAACTTGAGTGACTCCCTCTTGAGGACAGTTTATTCTGCCAGCCCCTAAGCCTCATTCCCTACTGAGTCCCTGCAGCCACTGGGCAGACAGCTGCTATATGGTGCCACATGCAGGCATTTCCCACAGTGCGCCTCAGCATGTGGGAAGCTCGTGTGTTAGGGCAAGACAGTTATTCCTGAACAGAGAGAGGGCCACAAACACTTACGCTGTTATTGTTTGAATACAGCCCATCAGGCCATCTCTCTTAAAAA
>VZRE01009144.1:39745-171371 GCA_013396775.1 Cephalopterus ornatus
AGGAAGTGATTGAACTCAGTTTTGCAGCCAAGACTTTTTCTTACAACCAAGAGGTGTAGAGAGAAAGCCTGGGGGCGTGGAACAGTCTGGGTGCAAGTGTGCACACAAGGTAGGTGAGCATGCCACCATCCTGGCATGTTATGCACTGCCAGAAAGGAATCAGACATTGCTAAAGCAATGTGAAGGACGATCTTGCATCCAGAGAGGTTGTGGAAACCTGCTTTGTAGATCAGGCACAGATTGCAGCTAAAAGCATTACTCATGCATAATGAGCGTGTTAGAAGGGGATTGTTCATTCCTCTTCCTCTTCATACTTAGTGATCACCTGTAAATTAAAACACTGTTTCTTTACACAGCATAAAAATATAACGCCTTCTCTTACCTAGCAGTGCCTCCAGCCTTTGCACACACAGACGCAAATCACATTATTTTCATAGTATGGGAATTCTCTGTTCGCAGTGCACTAGATGGCAGTGTTCCTTTTGAATCACTGCAGAGCCACTGCTCCACCATGATCACCACATTCAGAAAGCAAGGCCCTAACAAGTGTTGACATTGACATTCCCAGGGTATTCTTCCAAATTTTGGGTTTCCAACCTTAGTGTCTTTCCAAGGAGGAAAATGGCATCCTAGCTCTGAGTCCCTTCTGCCACTTCTTCTACGAAAGCTTGCCTTGTGTCCAGTTGTCCACTATTGCTTCTTGCTGTTGAACCCTTAGGGCTAGTACTGAACACAAAGGCTAGTTGTGTTTCTGCAGCACAGGGGCTATGGCTCATGTGTTCCTTAATCTTACTCAGACTGAGTTTAAACAATAAGTTTTACAGCAATTTCCCAGTACAAGCTTTGATCTGTTGTCTGCATTGCTCTTTGAATTCTTTGGAAGAGAAGGTGCTTCCTTGATGTATTAATTTGAAACTTCCAAGTAACATGTATGGCTTTCCAGTATGAAGCCAAAGATATTTTTATTCTGTGAGATGCTGGGAATGCTTAAAATCAACACACCTTACCAACCAAAAACTGCATCTAACTGCAAATAGGGAGAGGAGCAAGTAATTTTGATAGGCTTGTCCCATGTTTGAGCTTCTCTGTCCACTCACAGGGGATTCCTGAGAGAAGATAAAGATTGCTCACATGTAGTGAGAAATTTAACTTTAGCCAGGTCTCTCAACTGTGCAGGTCTGCTCCCTTTTGTCCTCAAAATAAGGCTTCAACTGATTTAGCATCTGCTTTTAGAAGAGAAAGCAACTCTAAAGGGAACTGCTCTCTTCATCTGTTGTTGAAAGGATGGTGAGGGTTGAGAGCAGCTCAGAGAAAGAAAACAGAGAAAGAGCAAAACAGTGCTTAGACTATCTTGATTGACTTCTAAGTCCTCATCATGCAGGAGTGCTGTAAAAGGCAATCATTTAGGAAGGAAATCTGACAGTAGTGTTAAACAGATCCCAGATGGCTGAAGGACAGGAACCCTGTCACTATAGACTCTGGTGTAAAGTGGAAGGTAGAACTGCTTCTGTGGTAACAAATCCCTGGGAAACCCCAACACTGCATTAGCAGTCTCTGGTTCAGTGCCTGCATTCAACCCATTCCTGCAGACACTGGAGGAAGAGACAGGAAATTAACCCAGCCCTCACTCCTGCACAATCAGCCTATAAAGACAAAATAAGCATTTCCTTTCCAGTAGATCTGAGCTGAGTCCCAAACCCAATATCCATCTATAGGAAGAAAACTGAGCTGGTATAACCTTAACCCTGGCTCTGGTCTCAGATTTCAGTGCAGGCATTTATGTATTAGTGGAGGATGTGAACACTTTTTGTAAAACAAAGAAACAAACACCTCCCCACACACAAAACAAAAACAAACAAACCCACACAAACCCCCCCCAAGTTATAGTGTTTCTTGCTTAAATGCCCCTACACTGACCACTTGGATGGAAACCCACCAAAGCTTGTTGGGTACCATATCCAACAGCCCTTTACAACATGTCAGATGACCTGACTTGACCACAACACTTGGGAGCTTATAATCTACTTTCTGATGCTACGACCTCAGCTGTATTCTGTGGTGTCCTTCCGGTGGCCAGAAACACTACCCCCTGTGGGGTAGTTTCTGGTGGCAAACATGGCTTTGTGTCCATATCCAAGAGAGGGCAGCATTCTCCCTCTGCTGGGAAGGCAGGGGAGGAGGGAGCTGCCTGACCACACATCTCTTTCTAGGAAAAGGCGTGCTTTGTCAGATGGTATTTCAGAACAGACTTCCAATTTAAGACTTTGTGCATTTGTTTAGGGAGACAGTGACACATTTACACCTTGGAGTTGCAGGGGACAATTTATCACACACACCTGTAAGTAGAACCCAAGCCAATTTTTGGTTTGTCATCCACAGCTGCCCATTCCTGCCTTTATCTCATCAAGAAGGCGTGGCAGTCTCCTGGTAACCAGCATCCCTCCCCGGGTGGTGGCACAGCAAGAAAGGCAACTGCATCTCTACTTCAGAGCCTACAGCTTTATACTGCAAGCTGATGGTGGTGAAGGGGAGGAGGCAGAAGAGAAGAATGAGTGGACAGATGCCTACACTTTTGTTACTGTTTTGTATTCATGCATAAGCTGTACCAAAACTGGGCTTCAGAAAGAGCAGCCAGTAAACGTAAGACTCCAGCATTTAGCAGTGGCTTGCATACCAAATGGTGCCCTCTGTTTCCTGGAGCTGTATATCCTCCAATTAGTTATCAGCATAAAGCACTGAGGTGGATGCCTGTGGAAGCCCACACTGATGCTCATACTGTCTGTACATCTGGCAGCATTCAAGCACTGAGTGCCTGATGATCTCAATGAAAATGTAGTGCAGCTGAGAAAAATCCAGCCTGCGCTGCAGCAAGGGAGAAAAAACCACAAAAGCCTTTCCCTTCCCAGGTTCCTCCTGCAACAGGTAAGAAGTCAGGAGAAAATGTGAATAGCTATTGCCGCACCTTTCCCCAAAGTATAGAAGGCAACTGATCACAGAAGGGTTCCCCATCCAGGGAACTAGCAAACTTGGGAAAGATGTTCCACCAGCATTTCATTGAAGAGTTGCATTTCAGAGCTCCTGTGGTATGCTTCTTATTGGCCTAATTAACAAGCTTGAAAGGCTAGGAGTCACAAGGTTCACATGTAAAACGAATGGTAGACAGGACATCAATAAAGCTCTTTTAGATTATGCTGGAAAAAAGCAGAAGCTTTTGCTTGAAATAGTTTCAAGCAAATAGCACTTGATTTACAGCCCTAATATGGCATATTATTTATACTGTTGCAAACCTCTATGAATGTGAGCTTCTCACTGAAGATGGGTTTAACTGTAGCAGTAGATGAGGGTGGGTTGGATGTAGTGCTTTGAACATTGCATCACTGTCCAAGAGAAGAAAGTCTTACTGCTGCCTCTGCTAATGCCCTGGCACACAGCACTTCACCCCGCCCTTCTGCCAGCCTTTTTTAAAGACAGGAATATCTCCTTTACATAATACTTTGAGATCCTTTTAGGCTGCCTATGGTTAATTATCCTAGCAGAGAGAAGAAAATGGAAGATTGTAAGAAATTCATATACTTCAATTTCTGATTACTGCTATATTTAAGTTGGCAAGTGTTTTCACCATTTTGATTAGAAAAATTTCAAAGAAAAGCCAGGATGAGCCACTGTGCACTGATAGACTCAAACACTGTACAGTTCACTGAGCCACCTCTCTGACTCAGTCCAAGTCTTCCATAAACCACATGGAAGGACCTAAGCCCTGAAAATACACAGGTGAGAGCCAACAAGATTGTCAGATTGTACTGGCAACACTGTCCCCCACTGTCATGAGTTCATAAATTTAAGATTAGCAGGACTCATAGCACCATGCCCATGGTTGTAACATCTAGACAGGTGGAGGGATCCAAAGAGTGGTGAAAATATATGATTGTAGACGAAAATGCCCTAGCCACTAGACTGCATGCCCAAAGGCCAAGCACTGGTTCATACTGTCTGCTAGCTCATGCTGTCACATCTCCACCACAACCAGACACTCACGCTCCCAACAGAAAGCGAGTACTAGGATGTGAGCGCATGCTACACTTCCACTTTTATTTAATGTAACAAACATGGCTCTCAGCTTCACTGTCACTGTGACATTGGATGCTGGTTTCAAGCATGAAGAGAAAAATCTCTCTGGGACAGCTGCAGTCACCGTATAACAAACCCAGCACTGAAGTGGAAACCATGAAGTGAGAGTTTAGTAAAAGCCTGGTCTGCTCTATTGACCAGGCCTATTGAAGTGACTGCTGACTGAAAAGCAGACAGGAACATTTGGAGCTTGGTCTCATGAGAAACCAAACATAAACAGAATAGTTCTATTTCTGCAGCCTGTGCCTGCTGGGGCCACAGAGGATGCTGGATGCGCTCTCTATTCCGGAGGAAGAAAAGACTCCACACTCAGCTATTTATCTTTACCTAAAGTCCTGATCCTGATTGATTTTAGCAGAAGGATGGAAGGGGCACACCACACCCAATAATTAACTTTTGTACTGATTGTGGCAATGGTCAGAGCAGAGGTCATCTGATATGCTTGTCTCCTGTGAAACATTGAGAGAAATGTGAGGATTTGCAGCTCTCAGGCCCATTTCAGTGGGAAGCAAAGATGACTGGTGTGCTGAAAGCAAATGGGATCAGTGGTTTTCCTGTATTTCTTAAAAGTACTAAAGGGACCTGGTTCACTCAAACCACAGGAAGGCACATTAATATCCGATAAGCTTTTGGCAGAACACAGAACAGCAGTAAAACACTTGCCAGAAGGGTTGAAATCCAGAGAACTTGGGACTAGGCAGATCCAGTAATAGGCTGGAGCACCAAGAGTGGCAATTAGACAGAAGTACATAGGTCTAAAAATGCAATTCAATGCCTCTAATCTCCTATCATATACCCTCCTATCCCCAGTCTCAAAGACTGTAGGCCTCTTCACTTCCCTCCAGGCATCCATAGGTCCCTTTAGTCCAGAGGATGTCCATAGTGCCACTTGTGCAAAGCTATAAGCAAAATAAACCCCTCCAAAGGCAATTTCATCCCACTCCTTTTTCCACAGAGGCGATGGAGAATCAGAACACCCCACAACTGCATTCTTATGTAGGTGTCACCCTAACCTGCACATCATGGATTTCCAAACCTAGCTTTGCTTCTCTGTGTACCTGATGGGAGCACCTCTGCCCTGAGCTCCTATCTCACCCTGACTGGAGCTAAAGTAATAGGTGTATACCCTTAAAGCATGGATACCCCGACATCATGCTCAACTACTTTACCATGGGACTGTTCTTTTAAAGAGAACCCCCTTTGGATGCATTAAGGGGCAAGAAAAATTCTTGCTTAGTCCTTTGATGGACGCAGCAACACACCCGTGCAAGCAGCACAGGATCTGACAGCAATGCACGTGTGAGATGGGTTCTGCCCATTGCCACAACTTGTGTGTCCCTCAGTAACAACAGAGGGACTGTCTTCTGTGGGGCCATGGGGGAACTGTTTGCATTTCTTTTAAAGTTTCTCCTACCCCTGATGTCCTTTCATTTCCTGACCTTATACAAACCAGTCCAGCCTTTAAACTAACATACTTGCAGAAGTTCCAGGCTCAGTACCAAGGGAGCAGCAAGCTGCCCAAGGAGATGCCTCCACAGCATGGTATTCCTGATGTTATCCCATATAGTCAGATCCTGCTTTCAGAGGAGCAAGTCCTAGACAAGCACACGTGCCTATCTGTGTGTAATGATTGTGTGGGCAGGAGGACTGGCTTGCCCCAGCACTTCCCAATTGCCTTCGTTTTGCCAGTTGCCAGCAGACCCAGAGCTATGCCCTTGCTTAATAAGCGGGCTTCTGTAGGTCTCTTTCTGTGCCATTTGTCTTCCCTCAGACACTGCAAAGGCAGCCTAAGCCAGGACACTGGGCTCCAAAGGCCATGACAGCTAAGCACTGCAGCACCCACATCCCTACGGGATGTCACAGGCAGAATGGAAGCTTCAGAGAGGGTTTATCAGTGAGACTCTCCCACTGAATCACCAGACCCAGAAAGCACCCAGCTTTAGAAAGCAACTTGCTTTCTAAACTCCTGCTCAGAGAGGAGTCTATGGTGTGGCTGGATCCAATCATAGTCCCAGACTTGGTCAACGTTTTCTGTCTAAATATTATATCGATGTAATTGAGCCTTTATATGGCTTTATCCCACAGAATGAAGGATAGCAAACCAACTAAGTTTACATAAATTATTTATTTAAATTGGTGACAATTGTGTTTAGACCAAAAGATCTTCATCAGAATTATTTACTACATAGTCATAACTAGTAGTTTATGGCACTATTTGTTGAAGCAATTATATTAAAACTAGCAAAACAATTCTGAAGTAGACATTGATGTCACCCGTGCCAGTGACTGTGGACAAATCTCTTTTGCTCAGCCTCAAGGAGTAACCTTGAGGGTCATCTCCACTTAAGGGAGGAATCTTCACACACACTTCGAGAAGGGGAATGTTAGAAGACCCTACTGTTAAATCTAGAACTGGACTTTTATAGTACAAAATGATTGACTGTCAGTTATATGTCTTCAGGCCAGCTATGTCAGCTCAGCAGCTTTAGATAAATCATCAGTACCAAAACTTGTTGGTTCCTTGATTAGGTACTTTGTCTGCCACACTCTCACCAGTCCCAGTTTCAGTCAGGAAACATCATTCTTCCTTAGAGTGTTTAACTTTGGGATTGATGAGTCAGGTTAATCTCAGCATTTTTCAACACCAACAGCAGCCTGACCCCCATCCTCTATCCACCGCTGTTAATTTTTGCAAAGAGGGCAAAGTTTGAGCTGTTTTACCCCCACCTAGGCAGAACATCCTCTTATACAGGATCTTGATCTGATCAGTGGCAAGCCACATGGTCTGGTGACTAAAGCACAGACTTGGGCATCAGTTTCTACTGCCAGTTCCAATATTGACATCTTGTGTTGTTAACTAATACTTGCAGACAAAAAGGACATCAATGGCTTATTGCTTAAACACATATAACACTTAAAGAGAAGGCTATTCTCTCAGTGACTTCTCCCAGCATGTAACACATCAGCCCAGTGTAGTCACTTGTTTAGTAACATTCCTTTACATACTGTTTTCACTTTGACTCACCTTTCATTATAGCTAGAGAATTCTGCTTTAAAATAAGATCTCTGCTTTTATGGAGGTTCATCAGTTGGAAGCAGCAATACCCCTTCTATTCCTCAGAAGATATTTGTAGTACATAATTGCAGCCTATAGAACGTCCTCTTCCCCCACTCCAAAATTCTCCCTGAAGTTGTATAGGAAACCATGTTGCTCATCTTATCTTACCGATAATTCCAAAGCAGAACACTTAACAGTGTTAAGACTATAAAACTTCAGAAAAAACTGACAGATAGCTTCATACCCAAGTGAAGTGAAGGGGAAAGCATAGCTAGACATCAGATTTTGTAGTCCCAGAGCTTTATAAGAGTCCTACAGAAATCAATGTCTTTAAATGATCAGAAGCTCCATTTTAGGTTTCATGCAAGAGATGGCACTGTTAGCATCAGCAATTGATTTAGAACTAGGAGGAGGTGTACGTGGGAGGGCACAGATGTATTTTTAATGGTAGATTACAAACATTAATATTAGAAAAGATATTTTTGTTTCTATTTTGATTAACAGAAGGTTATTAATTTTTCCCTGAAGGAAGACTCATACATTCCACTGCAAGCATATTGATATTTCACTAGGACACAGGAAACAGAAAACAGAGCCAGCTAGGAAAGAAAACCCAGAAATCCAATGCCAACCAAGATAGGAATGTTTCTTGTTTAATCAAGAATTTACTTTTTTCTCCCCAGATGAAAGAGGTGTATGCACACATGTGTACTAGCATTATAAGTGTGAAAAAGTGAAGAATTTAGGTCTTGCTTGGCAGGTATCATGTAAACCTTCACTTGCTAGATTCTGCAGATAGTAGTCAAACATTTCCAGTTTTAAAAACCCAAGGTAGAGTTAAAAAAAATTCTCAGCAGAGCAAGCAATATTCACAAAGCAGACTATCAATGTTTGAACACACTACTCAAGTCCCACGATATCTCTTGCTGACCTTACACTCACCTTAGTTGTAAAGGCTACCAGTAAAGCATCAAACCTCTGCTGCTCACTACAGCACCACAAACACACTGAGCTGCTTAATGCCTTTGAAACCTTGGCCCTTAACTGGAAGTGGAATGATGAAGGAGAAGAGCTGCCTCATTGGTAGGTCCCGACCTGGCAGGTGTGTCTAAATCATGCAGAGTTAACACAGTGCAGCTGAATAAGGCGGTGCTGTTGTTCTGATAGGCGGATGTACCCAATAATTAGGATATTCACCATGATGTGAGGAACCCAGATTCCCCTCTCAGGTAGGGAAGGGAGCAGAGGCTACTCTTTAGATGTGCTTTTAAGCATTTAATAAAAGCCTTCTTTTCCTTCTTCTGCTTTGATGCTAAAGACCAGTAAAAGGCCTTTAATCACATCATTTCCTATTAGTCCTTTGGGAGGTTTCTTGCAGTATTTCCTATTAGTTCCTTTGGGCGGTTTCCTGGCAGGTTGTGGTTTCCTAATTGTTGAAGCTGACCAAAGTGGAGGCTGGAAGCCCCCCTCTCCCTTCCTCCACTCCACCTCTCCCTCCACTGCACCCTGTCAATGTGTTCCAGTCCTTGCCCTGTGCCAGTGCAAGTGCCTATACAGTCAGCTTTTGTGTTTGCTTGGGTTGATTTTCAGCTGGGTCAGCCCCATGAACACTTATACAGAACAAGAGATGAAGTAGGGGGAAAAAAAAAAAAAGGCTAAGGGTGCCTCTTTTGCTAGTAGTTTTTTGGGGTGACTAAAACAGACACAGCACTCCTGTGCTGCCTTTTCTGAAGGGTGGCTGGTGCAGAGTCTGAGTGCTCTCAGCATCTAGCTCAGTTTTTTAAAACAAAATGGTCTTGAAGTCTCGGTGTAAACGTGTCCTAAACAGTGAATGTATTCATTGTACAAAGAGGAAAATAATTCATGAGAGAAATGCAAGCAGATCTTGTTGACCAATTAAGTTACTGGAAAGTGGTAGCTTCGACAGTCTGATGATGTTTCAGTGTTTGAAAGTCAGAAAAGTACAGTAAGAATAGTGGTATGTGATGTACATCTGGGTCACTTATTTTTAATAAAGGAAAGAAAGAAAATTTGAAGTTTCCTACTACTGACCCAGGAGCAGATCCTTAAACTGCTGAAATCCCAATGTGCCCAGCTCTGCTGTAAAGAGGCTTTTCTTGAGATATTGGGCAATTTCCTAGGGTAAGAGATCCCATAACTAGAATATTACTAGGTGACACAAAATACACTGTAAGGCACTTTTAATGCCTTTCAGGTAAAATCCCTAACACTGACAAAGGCCAAATCACTGCAGGTTGATGTGCTATTTTGCTTTTTCATCCAGGGGACAAGAGAAGAGGGAAAACATTCAGTGCCCAGATATTTCCTTCAGTGCCACCCACAGACTGAGGGAAAGGGAGCAGGACCATCACACTGTATGCATACCAGGACTGCCAAGTTCCCTGGCCATCTGCTGAATCTCTGAGGAGAGTGGGAACATTGCACATGATTTCAAAAAAGCAAAAGCAGAAGTTAAGAGAAATCCAGTTCTCCTTTTTCTTGGATCAGGATAAGATAGATAACTTTGCCCGTTCCCCAGGAATAGCCAACTCACCTGCTCCAGAAGGATGGATGGATGGATGGAAACAAGGGTGGGCCAGCCATAAGCTAGGGTAGGAAATTTTCCTGCCTGTCACTGCAGGAGCTCTGAGGTGGGAACACTAAAGAGGTCAAGCCCCAAATGTAGTTATAGGGAATTGTATTTAACTCATGTTTAACTATAGGACAGTGAAAGTACAGGTAGTAGGATGAGGGAATTAGCCACACAGAGGTGTCTATGGAAGTTTTTGTGCATAGAGTGCCCTTCTCTGGGAAGAGTGATGCTGATGGAGTACAGGACAATCTGAACAGACAGCCTGAGGGCCTGTATTTGTCCAGATATGCTGTTTGGATGTGATAAGGCAATCTTGTTCCCACCAAATACAGGATTGCTGTGCTAGAAGCACTCATGTTTCTGAGTGTAAGGTAACTGAAAATCTGCTCAGGTGTGGAAGGTTAGGGCTCTGTGCTGCTGATTTAGCTAAAAAAAAAAAAAAAAGTTGTTGCGAGGATTGTGCTGCATCCCCATTACAGAAGCTTGATTAAATAAGCAGATAAAAAATTGTAACATACAAACCTGTTGTCTCAGTGTGCTAAGATGGGCCAGTTTCTGCAGATAATAACACCAAGGGACAAGTGTGTCTAGTGTTAGACCTGGCTGCTTTTGAAAATGCATTCTGAATTATGAGGTACTTATTTACTGTTGGGCATATGGAGGTGAGAAAGCCTCAAGCATTTGCTTTGGGAGCAAGAAACTTAAATGACAGCCATCACACCTCTAAGGGGCTCAGTGTTCATCAGGCAGACGTAGTTGATAGATTATCCCATCTTCATCTTAATGGAGCACTTCAGTGTTGTTCACAGGACAGAAGTGGTTAGTAGAGATCTCCTAGTGTCCTGTTGTATCATCTCTTTCCAAGGTTCCTGGAGTTACAAAGTCACTGTAATTCAGGTAGAAGGCTTTGCATTAGCCCACCAGAGAAGCTGAGTGAGACTTACTGCGTTGAGGTGCTGGATTTCAAGCACTTTCTACCTAAGTGCAACCTCTTACTTCAAAGAATGGAGGTATGGTCTTTCCACTTCCATACACTCAAGTCAGCTGTGTAGGAAAATACTGCCCTTTCCATGTCAAAGCAATGCTCTGCCATGACTTATTAAAAAAAAAAAACAACCACAAAATACCACAAAGGTTTATTGGAGAGCCAAATGTTTCTCCCAAAAAAGCGCTATCATTTTCTGCTTCCGCAGCACAGGACTCAGATGGGACCAAAACCAACAATCTTCCTGCATTTCTTCTGGTACATGTCATTAATTTAACACAAGGGATGTTGTTGATAGACACCAGTTTCTCAGCCTTCCAGTGTTATTAGTGATATGGAATCTGCTGCGGAGTCTGGTACAAAGTCTTGTTTACAGTAGTTTTGCTGCATGAGAAGAGAAAGTCCAGCCACCACAGTTACAGGGATGCATGAAACATTTGGTATTTACCATGACTCTTAACACAGAGCTTTTGTTCACATGTGCCTAAGCTTTCACAGTGAAGATATATCTATATTATGATATGAAGCAACATTTGTTTAGCATAGTGGGTTTTGCACAGCAGAGAAGCTTCATATTATTTGATGCTCTCTGTTTTGCTGGTGATTGCTCCTGCTTTTGAAGATCTAGAACATCCTTGTAATTTAAGTACATAAGTCATCCACCATCAAAAAAAATCTTGGACCTTCTTGTGGTGCTGGTTTAAGGCAGTGACTGAGAAATTTCTTCTCTGGCTTTGGGTGTAGAAGCAGATGACAAACTGGGTGTGAAAGAAATTTTCTTTCAATAATGGATAATGGACCTCCCCTGGTTTCTGAGACTGGAACTCCAGTACTATACCTGCTTCTGACACACTGTATGTCTCATGCCCCACCTTGCAGGCGGCAGCTTGACACTCTGCACCACGCCCAGGCTTTCAGCAGCAGCCTTACCGGGTCCGTGTGTCAGACTCCACTGCTCCCTACCTCCTGTTTGCCTCCCAAAGCTATATAAATGGATTGCTATCACTTGGTGCCGATGCCCTCTCTGCTAATGTTTGTTGCATGCATGCTAATGAGAAGACTGGTAAGAACAGATTTATGTTTGGCTCAGCCCAGAGGTAACACGCATGAAAACGCTGACACAAATGCTGAATAAAAGGGATTTGAAAATCAACATCCCCTACTGTTACTAGCTACAGTGTAATCCTTTTCCAAGCCTGTTGGGAAATGTCCTCAGAGAAGCTCTGACATCAGTGCAGCTGCTTCGCTCCTCAGCAGTTCAAGATTGTTTTCACATTTTTGACTGAGGCAAAAAGAAATGGCAGGGAGTGAACACATGAGAGAGGGAGAGATTATCTTTATTTCTTCAAGTTTTGGAGATAACGTTCTTTGTATTTCTGAGAATTAAATGGGCAATGAAAGAGGATAATGGCTGGAAGTAGCTAACTCCTAGGCACTGCTTTTGCCTTTTTGCATGCTAAACCCCTCACCACTGAACCTTTTGTCTAATCCAGTGGGACTGTTGGTACAGTTATTCATACGATCACAGCTCTGCTTTCTTGCAGTCAAGTCTCTCAATCTTTCAGGCCACGTGCAGAAACGCAGCTGGGAAGATGTGAGGATATGCACGATTGCAACTTCTTTTTCCCGACGTGTCTGTTCTTAATCCCCTAAGATATCTACCTACTGCACCTACCATGACACATGGCTCCAGTCTTCCCCCTTGAGCAAAGAATGCAAATGTGGGAATGTCAGCACCGGCCTTCAGACGAGGAAGGCAGTGCAGTTCCCTGGGAGCCTGAGCAGCTTCGCATTTGCACTCCCTCAGAGACCAAATGGCAGCCCATGGGATTAGATGAGCACTGACTGAAAGCATTTAAAAACGTGAAGAAGACCGGAAGAATGTGCAAAAGCCCAAGTCCAGGGCTGCAGTCCTTTATCTCAATCAGAGCAACTTGCATATTGTCTGGGGTGAAGCAGGGAGGCCTGGGAGCTTCAGTACCTCTGGATAAATGGCATCCTCATAACCCTTCCCTAGCATGTAGGTATTTGGAGGCCCCCCTGCCTTTTGCATTAGTCTTTGCTAAGAATATCACTTAGACTGGACTATAAAATGAACAAATCTTCCCTAAAAAACTGAGGGCAAAATAAATGAGCTGTCCAGGCTTCCCCTACAATAAACAGAAAGAGATGGGAGAGCGTTGCACCCCATGTTGTCCACTCTGTCCTGACCAATTTACCCCATTTCTCCTTGGATGAAGTGAACTATTCTCAGAAGATGTTTTATTTATCTCTGTTGACTCTAGCAGGAACCTAAGGAGTAGCTTAGACCTGTCTTGCTTTCAGATTACATCCCCTCTAGATGGGAGGGGTGTAAGTGTTGTAAGAAACACTGTGCCTCTGTTACAGAGATGACCAGTGGGAGCCTGGATGCTTGGAAGACCACAGCTACAGTCAGATTTGTTCTTTTGCCCCACTGAAAGTCTCAGTAACTGTGTACATGCAGCAAGTATGTTTTGGACACTGAAAACCAAGTGTTAGGTAATAACCCTCTGCAGATTACTTAAAATTTATAAGTGGTTATAAATAATGAATTATACACTTCAGCTTTTAAAGCTATCTGTGCACTCTGAAATTTAAAGCTTCAACAAATGTGTTTATTTAGTTTTGGAGAACTGCACCCCCTTTTTTTTTTCTTTTTTTTTTAAGCTATATAGCCTATTAAAAAATGAATGAATATTTTAGAAGCTGTAACAGCTCTACAGTAAAAAGAAACCTGACTCTATAACCTGATTTCTTTTTTTATTTAGTTGTCTGTCACTGTGTGCAACATTGATGATTGATCCTGCCTGTCTTGCCAGCCAGCATGAGGATAAGGAGACATTTGTGTCCATAGAAATGGCCTCACTTGTCCATCCAATTACATATGATTCAGATGACCTTGGAAAAGTCACCTGAAAAACAAATAAATTACTCACTGCATGTCATAGTGGATCTAGAGCCCCAGTCTATAAGACACCTCTGGAGATGCTGACTACTAGCATTTCAGTGAAAATTGAAGGTGCTCAAAATTAGTTAAAACTTCATGGAATTGACCTTGTGGGTCCTGATTGAAAGCCCATTAAAGTCCAATGGAAAGACTGACCACCTTCAGTGGGCTGTTGATCAGTTTGCTAGGAAGGAACCCATAGATACAAGATAACAAAACCATGCTGAAGAAAGGACCTCAGCACAACTTTGATGTTGTCAAAGTCCTGTGTAGTGATTTCCCTATATGCCGATGTGAAAAAAGACCCCCAAAAGGAACTAGCCATCCCAACCACATCTCTTGCCCATGCAACCTTTTTCTGTACGTCTTTAGGGACTGCACTTCATATTGGAAATTGCTTATTTCTAATGCTTCAGTCACTGATGCATGGGTATTTGATGTGATTCAGAACTGACTTCTGGTGCAAGCTGAGCCTGCATGATCTCTTCCTGCGACCAACCGGAGTTAAGAACTACTCAGGTTGTACCTAGTCAGCCATAGCCTGAAATCAACACCCACACAGACTGAGAAAGAATGAGGATGTGTTTAAATATATTGTTAGCATGTTTTGAGGTAAATATTGATTCACTCCACTAAGTTGATAATTACCGTTTAGTTTCTTTTCTGCAGCTTTTTTTTCCTGGATTTTTTTTTTTTGGTGAGTGTTTTCATTTGATTTTTTTAAAGGAACTTTCTGGGTTCTCTAATTTGCAAAAGAAGTACTGAAATAAAAAAGAATTAATGAAGGTATCCCTAACTAGCTGTAATTTTCGCTCCCTGTCTGGCTTACTTTTTGCACAATAAAGGATGTGCAGAAGTTGTGAAGGATTTGGTCAGATGTGTAAATAATGCTGTTACATAATTGTCTCCTTCCCTCCATCTCCATCGGTGTCCTTAAATAGAGGGACTGGCACCACTTACATAACCCACTCCCATTTCCTCCCTTCTGGCTGCAGTCAGATCCCTACACCTGGATCAGATTCTTTCTTGCTTCTCCAGCCCTGGCCATGTCCCAGCATAGGTAACCCTCCCCTTGGGACTTGCTGCCAGCTATGGTCTGGTGGGACCCAGGCTTTGGGATGTGTTTCTGGGTGATGAGGGAGATTGAAGCTGTCCCTGCTTGAGCAAGTGCAGAGCATCTTCCTGGGCCTGATCAGCAATGGGTCATTTATCTGACTCCGCCTGGAGCCCATGTCTCATCCAAGTAGGGCATCAAGGGATGCTGTGCCTTCTGGGGCAAACATTAAAATCCATGGAAATGATGGGTTTGAACCAGCTGCTACGATACAGCCCTTATGGTAAAGCCCAGCTCTTATGGTACAGGTGAGGGCTGCCCTGGATGCTGACAGCCCGGAACATTACGTGTTGGCCGCTCTTTCCTCAGAGCAAAAGCACACACCGTCATGTTCTTCCAGATCTTTTTTGATATGAAGCTACTTCTCTCCACTCCACTAAGGAAGGCACTTTGGTTTGGAGAATTTTTCATTTACAGCTTGGATGAAACCTGTTGTCTTAACTCCAGGTATGGGGCCCCATGACCATTGGGTGGGCTCTGCAGGATCCCTGATCTGGCCCCAAGATCCTGAGTGGAATGCATGAAGCTCATGCTGCCCTATTCAGTCCTGGCTCATGGGAGGTTCTGGCAGGCATCCTCCAGGCTCTGCTTGTCTTGTCTCTTACTTCTCTAAAAGGGAAGTCAGACGTCCAGAGGGAATACAACCACAGGATATTACAAGCCACTCACACAGGCTCTGATAGAAGCAGAGTATTGTAGTAAAATCATCCTTTATGGTCTCAAAGGTATTAAAAAAAAATCTACTGGGGAGAGTATTTTGACAAATACCTCATTAAAACCCCCAGAATCTCACACTGCACCAGTTTATGTAAATCCCAAGGACAAAGGAATATTTAACTTTTCACGTACCATAAATAAACCTGTTAGACTAATACATCTCCAAGGAATAATAAAATAGGCAAATACAGTAAATACATTAGTTCTGCTCCACTTTTATGTGAGAGGTGCTTTCCTTTGTCTGCCAGACAGGCAATTCTTTCTGGAGGGGAAAAAAGGGAAATTGTTATTGATGAAAGGTGGCAGCCTGTTTGAATCTCAGGAATCAAAGTCACAGCCTTCAACTGAAGGAGTGGTCAGAGCAGGCGGAATACTTGGGAGATATTGAAAAAATCAAATGGAAAGGAAGGCATTCTAGTGCGGGAAAAGGAGCATGAGGTAGATGCCAAATACAGCTCCAGGAATGGCATTTGTGGCTGTTGCGATGAAATTACGAAGTTGATGTACACTGCCTCTCTTTTCAGCAAATGGGGTAGAAGACTTGGACCTTGTAGTTTTAAAAAATCTCGTTTCTCCATTCCTGTTTATACCCATCTTAGTCAATACAGAAGAAAGTTTTGAGACTTGAGTCACAAATGACAGGATGTGGGAACACAGAGCATTTTATACTGACTTGCTGCACATAAATAAGAGAAGAAGGGTGTTGGGTGGTCCTTAGAGCTGACAGTGGACAGTGAGAATTATGGTACATGGGCACACACTACAGAGTCTGCCCACTTCAGCCAAATTCAGGTCAGGATGTCTTCAATTCTAATTGCGTCAAGTCAGGGCCAAACTCCAGCACATAGGCAGGACCTCTGTAAACACTGGGGATGTGAGGGGTTTGTGAGGCAGAAGCTGGAAGGAAAGACCTTTACCTTCGATAGCATTTTGCTTCACAGATAAATTTCTCCATTCTGAACCTTGCAAGTAACTACAATAGGGTTATGAGTTATGCAGAGACCTTTGGAGGTGATGGAGGAGTGTGGATGCCTACTAGTTTCCATGGTGCACAACAAGCAAAATAAAGGAACTGAGAATGAAATCTTGGAGCAATCTGGATGCAAATCAAAGTCTTTCTGTCCTGTTCTGAAGGGCAAGCCTGGGACACACACAGAAGCCTAATCTTTACCTGACAGCATAAATCCACAAGTCCTCAAAACATAGGTACTGCAGTGTACAGCAAGCTTCTCCACTGTATCCCATCACTGTGCCTCCACAGCGGCACAAAGAGGCTGGATGGGAGAAGGGTCTCTGTACTCCCAGCAACACACCTACGAAAGGACTACCATGCCTTGGAGGTCTAATTTGGGAGGTTTTACGGAACATCTCATAGAACATTTTAAGGCCAAGTTGGATGGAGCTCTGAGTAACCTCATCTAGTGAGAAGTATCCAGGGTGGTTGGAACTAGAATATCTTTAAGGTCCCTTATGATCCAAGCCATTCTGTGATTGTATGATCTGCTCTGCTAACAACAATAACATAAATCCCTGTACTCTTACAATAATCTCTCAACCTACTGTAGGACCAAAAGCTTATAAAATGTTCCATGGAAGAGGACAGGGAGATAGGTCACCACCATTAATATGCTACATTGCTGATATAGTGAGGCATTTGTTAAAAAACAAATAACCTCTATACCAAGACAAAAACACTGAAAGAAAACTAATGGGGACTCCCCCACACCCCCTCCAAGTGGTTCTAAGTGATCTGACCAGTGGAAGACATCTCCTGTTCCTGAATCCAGATATCAGTTTAACCTTGAGTGCATGTGTGGAAAACACACCAGTCAGGTAACAGAAAATTCAGTGCAGGTAGGCATGACAACATGTCCTGCCTGCATCAAGTCACTAGTTACAGTGGGAATTAATTCTTTTCTCATCCTACAGACAATTAAGGTATTAAAAGTGGAGCAAGAATCCCTATATTTGTCCCAGACAGGCTACCAGTGGAAGATAGATGCATGAAATTAATATAATGCAAACATTACTCAAACACTATTGATCCAGTCTCCTTTCAACCCTTCCGAAGTACGAAAACATGGGACACCCAAGGGTTTTATCGCAGGCTGGCTTTCCTACCTGCAGGGATTCTTCTATTGAGCTGTATCTTCTTTCCATATGCTTCCAGGTCTTGGTTTCTCCCATGGAGCTGTAACTAAAATTGCTCCAACTAAAAGCATGTGCTTTTCTGTGATATGGATGCTTATTCTCTTTCTTTCCAGCAAAAGCAACCTTTTTGCTTTTTGCCTTTTTTTTTTTTTTTAAATGGTTATGGAGGTGGAAAGTGATCTCTGCAAGGGCTTGCTCTCTACTGCTCAGTCTGGTCTCTTCCTATGTGTGAGCCATATCTTAAGAAATACTTTTGGTTTCCTCACGCTGCCTTTCATTGTACCAGTTAGCCATTCCCTTTAGCTTGTTTCTCTTTATGAAAATGGTGCTTTAACTCTACTATGTTCTTTCTCACATATTGCTTGAGGCAGGGAAAGGTGGTGGTGGTAGAGTGGCAGCTGCTGGTCTCCATTTATTAGGAGATGTTATGTTATATTTAACATAAGCAACGGTACTGGCTTAGGACAATGTCCCAGTATGTGGTCTCTCTTGTTGGCCAAAAGCAGGTACCTGAAGAAGTATGTCAGAATAGAGAAAATATATATAACACTACTTCTGACTATACTTTCAGCTTTGTTTCCATCTCAGGGACATTCTGAACCTGGTCTCATTTCTGAGCACCTGAATTTTATTGCCTACCAGTTTATCCAGCTGCTCTCTGAAGGTAACTAAGGTCATTGCACACCTTGTGGCAAGGAGTTCCCCAGTTCAACTGTATGTCGGAGATAAACTACCTTTTTTGTTTATTTTGAACCATCTACCTACTGGCTTCATTTGGTGCTCAAGGTTCTTGTTTCAGAAAAGACAAGTCACAGTCAGTGTGTGTCTACCTTCTTCATGGCACTTGCTGCTTTACAATTCTATCAGACATCTCATTTCTAGGCTAAAGAGTCCTAGATGACTTAGTCATCCCTTGTAGGTAAGCTTTTCCATACAACCTCATTGTCTTTCTCTGAACCTTTCACAGGTTCAGGTTTCTCTGAACCTGTCCCTTCCTGAGAGGGGAGACCAGAGCAGTAGACAGCCTCCAAGATGTGGGCAAACTGTGAATTTCTGTAATAGACTTCAGATCGTCTGCGATTTCTGCTTGGTTCATCTCCTAGGGAGTCCTAACATTTTCAACCACGGCAGGCTGCTATTCTCTGGAGTAAAACTTCCAGAAGAAATGTATACTATTGGATGAATTTTGAAAGACAAGGGCCATGTGTACACATTTGATGCAATGTGTTTTTTCATTGAGTTGTGTCGCATGAATCCTACCGTAAGGATCACTTGGCTGCAGCTGCTAGCTGACATGATTAGCAGCCTGCAAATGATGGTAATGTGGTTATCTGGAAAGGTTAGTGGGTAAATAAGAGATATCAAAAATTTGTGGATTTCCCAGGGGAAGTCTCAGGCACTGGTGGCCAGAAAGCACTGGCTCTTCAGACGATGCCAACACATTTCATGAATTAGGCATTAGAGTTCCCCTTCCTATGTTAGCCCAGTAAGACCAAAGCAAGATGATCGGTAGAAGGCACAAACCTGCCACTTTAGGAATTTTTTCCCTACCACCATTGGAACCCTTATTTTTCAGCCATCCTGTAATCCCAGACAAGTCAAGGACTTTTCTCTCTATGCTCTCTGAACAAGCTCTTTCATTCCTGGTTCCTTGAAGAGGGAGCAGGTGCAGTCCTGCTATCCACCTGAGCCACAGGGACACTGTCCAAAGGTGTTAATCTAAAGAAGACGTGGTACAGCATCAGAAATCAATCAGGCTCCATCTTCAGCAAGCAGGAGTTTTAGGTTTCTTGGAAACATTGATCAGTGTAAGCGCAGGTCAACAGGGGGGTTTGTGTTGGCATTTAAATGTTAATCAATCACATTTTATTAGAAGTTTAGAGAGGCTGACAGTATGTGTATGTCAGTGTGTGTGTGTAGCAGGTGAATAGTAAAATCTGGCAATGTCAGATCAGGCAGCAAGGTGGGCTGTCTTGCTGCTGCACAGTGGAATTTCAGTGCCACAGCAAAGCAAAATGGGGCTTTCTAGACTTACACAGAATAGAGACAACAGAGCCCTATGGGACAGCTGAGAAACAACACCTAGTTGTGCATTTGAGCTCTGTGGTTAAGTGCTGAGTACCTCAATGTCTGGTAGCAGAAGGGTCGTAGTTAGGGCAGGGGAATATGCCTTGAAGCACATGCCAGCACATAGTGAGTCTGCTGTAGTCATCCAGACTTGCACTGGTAGCCTCCCTCTATACCAGGGGCCTTGAATGACATAAGTGACTGACCTTTAAGTAAAGAAAGAGAGTGGGATGCTTCCCTGCAGGCCCCTGTTATCAAGGACTGCAAGGGCAAGTGATGCGTGGCCAGCTCAGGTCCATGCTGCTTATCAGCAAAGTGTGAACAAGGGGTCTCAGGCTGTGTGGGAGGGCTTTGGGGAGCCCCTCAGAGTCTCAGAGGAACAGATAAGTATAGATGTGGCCAGTGCTTTCCCTTCCCAACACTGGGCAGGCAATACCTGGAACAGTTCTTTATGGCTTTGTTTCTCTTTACTTAGATACAAACTGTACAGCCCAGGAGCGTGATAAAAGCCAATCCAGATTAAAATGTATATAAGAGAGTTGGGAACCAGGACTATAACGAGTTATTTTCCTGGCTGCCATATTCCCTACTACTCATTGAGAGGTGATGCCTGACTGCCTCTCTGCTGTATTTTGAGGCAGCTGGGTAAATGGGACTGTGTACCCACTCCCCCGCAAAGGGATAGAGAGAAGAATCAAAAAAAAGTAAAGCTCATGGGCTGAGATAAAAACAGTTTATTAATTGAAAGAAAGTAAAACATAATAATACTATGGATTTCAGCAAAGCCTTTGGCACCATCTCCCGCAGCATACTCCCAGAAAAGCTGGCAGCCCACGGCTTGGACAGGGGCACTCTCTGCTGGGTTAAGAACTGGCTGGAGGGCCAGGCCCAGAGAGTGGTGGTGAATGGTGCTACATCCAGCTGGCGGCCGGTCACTGGTGGTGTCCCCCAGGGATCAGTGTTGGGCCAGCAGTGTGCCCAGGTGGCCAAGAAGGCCAATGGCATCCTGGCCTGTATCCTGTGGCCAGGAGGACCAGGGAAGTGATTCTTCCCCTGCACTCCAGCACTGGTGAGGCCACACCTTGAGTCCTGTGTCCAGTTCTGGGCCCCTCCGTTCAGGAAGGATATTGAGGTGCTGGAACAGGTCCAGAGAAGAGCAACGAGGCTGGTGAAGGTGCTCGAACAGAAGTCCTATGAGGAGAGGCTGAGGGAGCTGGGGTTGTTTAGTCTGGAGAAGAGGAGGTCCGGGGGAGACCTCATCACTCTCTACAATTACATGAGAGGAGGTCGTAGCCAGGTGGGGGTTGGTCTCTTTTCCCAGGCAACCACTGACAGAACCCTAAACTGAGGGGCCTCACCAGGGCTGAGTACAGGGAAAGAATTGCTTTTCTGGACCTGCTGGCCACCACTGGTCCTGATACAGGCCCAGAGGCCATTGGCCGTCTTGGCCACGTGGGCACACTGCTGGCTCATGTTCAGCTTCCTGTCAATCCAAACTCCCAGGTCCCTTTTTGCCTGGCTGCTCTCCAGCCACTCTGTGCCCAGCCTGTAGCGCTGCAGGGGATTGTTGTGGCCAAAGTGCAGGACCCGGCCCTTGGCCTTGTTGAACTTCATCCCATTGGAATCAGCCCATCTCTCCAGCTTGTCCAGGTTGCTCTGAAGAGCCCTCCTGCCTTCCAGCAGATCAACACTCCCTCCCAGCTTGGTGTCAGCTGCAAATTTGCTAATGGTACACTCAATACCATTATCCAGATCATCAATAAAGATATTAAATAGAACTGTGCCCAACACTGATCCCTGGGGGACACCACCAGTGACCAGATGCCAAGTGGATGCAGCACCCTTCACCACCACGCTCTGGGCCCAGCCCTCCAGCCAGTTGCTAACCCAGCACAGAGTGCCCCTGTCCAAGCCGTGAGCTGCCAGCTTTGCTAGGAGTATGCTTTGGGACATAGTGCCAAAGGCTTTGCTGAAATCCAGCACAGCCTTTCCCTCATCCACCAGGTGGGTCACCTGGTCATAAAAAGAAATCTGGTTGGTCCAGCAGGACTTGCCTTTCCTAAATCCAGACTGGCTGGGTCTGATCCCTTGATTTTCCTGTATGTGCCATGTGATCACACTTGATTCCTGTGCATCCACTTGCTGGCAGAGCATGAGAAACTGAAAAGTCCTTGACTTAGTGTAAGCACTACTTAGCGACAACTGGAACATCCATGTGTTATCAACATTATTTTCATACTAAATCCAAAACACAGCACTGTACCAACTACTAGGAAGAAAATTAACTCTATCCCAGCCAAAACAGGCTGTAGGATGCATCTGCTAAGTGTGATCAGTATCAAGCTGTAGGGGTGGGGCAGATTTTGTACTTCCCAAATGCCTCTGCTGATAAATGCCACAGTGAAAGCTGAAGCAGGAATGGATGAATGAAAGCAGCATTGTAGGAAGTAGAAAGCTGAGGAAGTAGGTACATCGTAGTTTGAACAAAGTGATAGGAAGAAGATATCCAGGAGAGGCACAGAAGAAGTCAGTGTAAGTCCAGGGCCTCAGTGAGGGACTGTTGAATTGAAGAAAAACTCTGGAGTATATATAAAAGAGGCCTTTAACTGGGACTTTCAGTGACATCTGGAACAATGAATGGCTGAACTAAACAGAGGTAAAAATCTCTAGAAAAAAAAGTATGCCTCCTTCCCTCAGTAGAGATGTAAAAGCCCTCTTGGAAACCTGTGCTGAACTGTTGTTCTATCCCTCCTATAATAGAACAGGGAAGTTATCACTGGGAAAGGGCAAGGCTCTATTTCAGGATCACATTTCCTAAAGAAAATGAGAGTGAAATATAACTGGATGTAATTTTACTGCCTTATGCAAGAAGTCAGACATATGCTCATGATTATTTTAATTGTAAAAGAATGGCTGCTTCTCTCATGTTGAGGAAAAAGGAAATTCCTCTTTCTCCTTATTGTTTGAAAGTCTGGGTTCATGTCAGTAAAGGTCCACAGCACTTCCAAAAATTAGAACATACATTCTGTGATGGGCAGCTGGCTTGTCCCCCAGTTTCTGTAAGAACTGGAGTGTCAGCTCTGGTTGAAGAAGACACTCATGCTCCCAGGAAGCCTGTTCCAGGGACTTTAGCTCCACTGCAAAAGGCTCACAGCTTAGATCTGGCTTCTCATGGAGATCAACCTTTAGCTTGAAACTGTCAGAGCATGGTACAGGGATCATATCTGAAGAAAAACATCTTCCTAGTTAGGGAAAACTGTCACGCCTTGATTTGTCATTTTTTTTAAGATAATTCTAGCTGTCTGCTGTAGAGGTGTGCGCTGGATAAGTGCAGTATCTATGCACATAGAGAACTTGCTGCTGACAGCTCAAGTCAAACCATTTTTCCTGTCTTTGATAATACCTGTAAGGAGCTATGGATACTGTAGTGATTGGTACTTTAGGTGTACCCATCAAAGAAGAAAAACAAATTACAGGATAATAAGGGTGAACAATGCTTTCTTGATGACTTTCAAAATAATGTGCCGTTTGTCCCGTGCAATATTTCAGTGGGCATCAGGACCCAGAATCCTCCAAGATTTCCCAAGCTTTTGTTCAGTCTGTAGCCTTGCTTTGAGGAACAAAGGTGGTCAAATTCAATTATTATTACTGAACGTCCCTGAAGTATACAGGCTCACTTGGAACTGAAACTCACAGGGAAACTTAGAGATACAAAACTTTGCAAAACTAACACATGCAAAATGCCTGCTTCTCCTTTTCACTGAGCTTGAGTGGTTTTGACTCTCAAATACAGTGCCATATATAACAGCATATTGCCCCATTCCTTTCCAATATTCTGTCTGTACTTTTTATATAGCCTTGGGGAAGATGCTGATTATCTCTATGCCTTTAGTTTCCTAAAATGTAAATTAAAATAATGGTTACCCACACTGTGATGAGGTCCTGACTCTTCATCCATTAATGTTTTCAAACTACTTTGGGATCCTGCATAGAATGGCACTGTGGTTGTTTATATGCAGGTGAAAGAACATGTTTTAGCTAAGATGGGAGGTGTAGGTGGAATAAGGTCAGATGCAGATGAAATGACTCAGGCCTTTGAATTGAAAAGTCATTTGTCTATCTGAGGACCTGATGTCAACTGATGAATGCTTTGCCATGGTCCTTATACAAACCACCTCTCTGATAAACAAGATTTATTGACCCACTCCCAACGGGCTGGAGCACTCAGAAGCCCGTGATGCCATCAGGGCATCAGTGTGTCATGGGCAGGTGGCTGGATTTCGTGAGTCTGTGCTGAGTTACAGGCATGTTGTCCATCACAGCATTTGAATCCTGCACACCAAAGAGCAGATGTAAGCAATGCAGAGATCTAACGCAGAACAGCTCGGGTGACTTCAGAGTGACTGTGTGCTTCTGATGGGAAATGGTCGTATCAGGGCAGAGCAGGTGTGAGTCATCTCCCAGGAGAGGCAGGCAGAGAAAGGGAGATGGGGAGGGGAGGAGAAAAGCAAGAAACAGATTAGCTCATATAGATATATTCCCCCTGCCTGGCTTCCCCTCCCTTTATGCATCCCCCTCTCCCTCCACAACACACATACATAAGCACGGAGACTTGACTGTTAAGGCTCGATTCCAAAGGCCTGTCAGACAGATCATTTGCTGCTTTGTTTTCTTCCCTTGCCCATTTCTGCCCCAAATTCAAGATCATTTAATATGTGGCTAGATAAAACTTGAGCAGTTCTTCAATAAACATTTACTTTCTACTGTGCGTTGGTCCAGTTCAATAATTCCTGTGTCAGGGACTCAAATAAAAGTGGGATGAGGATCTAGGCAGCATTGGCTGCAGAATGATTGCTGTATTTCTTGTAGGATCAGCTTTCACTGCATCCCTAGTGTGTGCCAAGTGCCTCGCTCTAATGACTTAAATATGCAAGGCCACGATCAGGGCAGGAGGTGCTTCGAGTTTGTTAGCTGGGTAAGGCAGATGAGCAGTACAGGAGGTGAATGACTACCAGAGAGAATCTATGTGTTACCAACACAGGGGAAAGGACACCCCAGTGCAAAACAACCCGTGTTGCAAATGTTCCTCGTCACCATTAAGCCCACAAAGAACTAGATGTGTTCTCTCTGACAGGCAATGAAACACACAGATTCCAAATGAAAGCACTGCCCCACTCGCCAGCCCTACGAGTTGTTCTGAGGCTATAGCACCAGTATTTAGGACAACGGAGGAAATAATCTCTCCAGAAAAGGAATGGTGCTCAAAATGTTTGTTAGATTAAAAGCTAAAACAGCGGAAGAGTTCCTGGGAGGAACAGATAAATAACAAACAAAACAGCCACAGATCCCCACGGATTCCCTGCTCTACAAAATGACCTCGCCCCTGTGCAGTGTGCCAAATTCTGCCAGATTGTTACCAAATACAGAATCAGTGATCTTAAACTGCACTTAGAGATGACGATTGTGCACCTAGAGTAACAATGGGGCAAAGAAGTAGGGTGATTCTTTCTCATTCAAGTCCCAAAGGACCAGGGAAGGGACATGAGTTTTTCTTTTAATTATGCGGGGACACGCAAGGTGTTCTGTTAAAGGCAATAACAGAGAAGTGCCTAGCAGTAAAGAAAGGGGCACTACAGAGTAACTAGTAGCACAGAGTATAAATGAATATACAGAAGAGGTCCAACTCTAAACCCATTGGAAAGCTGTGGTCAGGGAAGATGCTTGTGTTAATGTATATACCTATAATAAATCCCAAAGGCTTTTCTCCTGCTGTATCTTGACAACATTTTTCTCACCTGTAACACCAGTAGAAGATTTTATATTTAAGTGTGGGTTTGTGTGTATGTATGGCAGGGAGTAAGAAGTAATAAGCCAAATGAAAAAGCCTGGGGAAATTTGACCATTCTCCACTGAGAGAGCCCCTTTTTTTCTGCAAGCATTGAATGCGCTCCTTTCACACTATATGAAATTATGGTTGAAGTAATTAAGACAAAAATAAAGAGAATCAAATCACTGAGAAAGTCTTGTAATGCCAAAGGTTTAGTGTTCCATAACAGACCGGGATGACTCATCTGTAAAGCACTCCGAAATCCTCCTGCGTGTTGACACAACTCCATTGTCCTGCTGTTCCAGTTGTCACAGAAAATGAAAGGACAGTAGTCGTAATATGCAGCTGTATATTGTGACTGATTCATAGTTTCCCTTTTGGGGAGGAACACAAGCTGGTCTTGCAGGTTCTCAGGCATTTGCAGCACACACGTGCAATTCTCACATATATGAAGATGGTGAATATCAGACCTCACTTGCTGCTAATAAACCATCCTTAGTGAATAGCTGATATAAGCTTTCACAGAAGTAGTATGAGTGTTTCAAGGTGTAAGCGAGGTGAGGTTTTTAGGCTGAGAAGTCTCTTTTTAGATGAACTAAAGTGTTTGGAGGGGAAAAAACCCAAAACAGAAAAGCCTTTGGGAATCCAAGACCATCTCCAGGCTGAATGCTTTCCAGCAGAACCTGAAAAAACAGTGTTGTCGCCAAATGAAAATTCTGTTTTTATAACAAGTTTGCATTTGTTGTACAAAAAAAAAAAAAAAAAAAGCTTGTATGGTTTTTCATTTCACTGAAGCCCCAATATTTCAAAACAAACATGACACCTGTCTGTCTGTCTTTCAACTGATATTTTTTGTGGAGACAGCAATCCTTTCTAAATGAACTCCAGTCTGGCATAACATTGGAGAGCATGCGCCCTCTCTCTCATTTACATAAATATGTCTTTTATTAACTGTCAGTGCAGGAACAATTCATCATGTAAGACATAAGCAGCTGATAAGTAAACATGTTGGATCCTTCACTGGCATAACTCAGCAGACCCACGTGAGTTCAGTGGGTCAGCATCAGTTTACATCATCTTGAGGTCTAACCCAGAAACATGCGTAGGAACACAGGCCAAATCCTAACCAATTCTCCATTTCATTTTCCCCAGCTTTAGATGATAGACAGCAGAAAGTAAGGGAGAGTGAGCCCATACACAGAGGTAATGCATCTGAGGCTGTGCATTTAGACAATCTCTTTTATTAAGCCACTAATAAACATGGATACAAATAAAAGGCACCTGGGGTGAAAGACAGACAACCACAGACACTGCTCCTCTGACTTCCTCTCTTATTGTTCGTCTCTGTTTGCTCGGGTGGCAGCCACATGGTTGCCTTTCAATAATTCAGGATCCGTTTTGCACGCATGGCCAGTCCTGCTTGTCGCATTTTTTCACCTGATCACAAGTCCATCTCTCTGTAAATGAAGCAAGGCTTGTAAGGAGTTGCAATATCTTTTATCAGACTGGCTGATACTGAAGGAGGGGGAAGGGAGGACAGTAGGAAGAGTTTGTGTCCCTGAAAGCTTTACCATCTTCTTAATTGTATCAACTACTCTAACAACATATGTTACTTTCCCCAACAGCTCATTTTGCTGATTTCCTTAGATTGTCATGGCTATCTTTTCTGCTATTTCAGTGATGCTCTGTTAAATTTGTGTGGACCATGAGCTGCATTCCTACTAAGTGCACACCTCCATTGACACCTATGTGTCGTTTTAATTACCTCTCATGGGTACCACAGTTCATAAGGATATGGGAGCAAACAAGATTTATTAACGTTTGATGAAAGATTTTAAATAATTGCCTGCCACTTCAGGATTTGAACCATTAATCTGACCATTTATACATGAAGATGTTAGCAGTAGAACTGTTAAAAAGTAGAGATCAGTAACAAAAATGAACTGAACAGTAAAATAACTCAGTCTGAGTCTCAAGCACGTTTTCCTAGTGTAATATGGAATACACCACTAATGGCCACTGTTCTTTGCAGTTTGACGTAGGAGAGCTTGCATTAGAAAGCTCAGTAGCTGCATCACTTTTAATCCATTCAGAAACATTTTTGCTTAAAAAATATCCTTTGCTTCCTCATATGCCACTCTTTAAATGAGAGTTCCAACGAGTTCACCATCAGCAACGTCAAGGTATTATCTTTGCAAGCGTGGCTGTAGAATTATCTTGGTATTGAACTAATGCTTATAGAATCTTCTGAAGAGTGATATGAACTGCAGTGTCACACATACGTATAGGTGCAAGCCACCACAGATCTTTTGAGCAGTATGATCCCCTTTGGGGGGTTGTAGACTGCTGTGTAGAAAGGATAGAAAAGAGCCAAAATAAAAATTAAATAAATGTAAATATCAGTCACCTGTGTTTAACAAGGCAAATGTCTCTTTCTTATGTCTGTCACCTCCATCTTTTCTTCTCCTTTTCTTCTTCTCACCTGGTCTAAGTGGCATACAGAAAGGGGTGTTCCTTCCCACTTCTCTGAGCACTTCTTTCTCAGTCCTAAGCACTTTCAAAACAAGAGACTGTCCCCACAGAGATCAGTCCTGAGAGTTTAAGCTAACCATGTATTTCAAAATAACAAGTTTTGAGTTCATTTCACTTGCCATTAGGGTGCAATTGCTTTTGTTTTCTAGGCTTTTATCTGCAACCATGAAGGACAGATGTTCTATCAATTTTTTAAAATGTTTATAAAGAAAGCTGAGGATCTCCTTTAATATCTCAGTAGTTTAAGCAGTGGGAGGCAGCAGAGACAACTCTGATTTCTGGGGTCTTGACTACCACTCCTTGCTTTACTTGTTACATTGATGTTCAACAGAATTTAAGATGCCAGTAACAATTTACATATCTCTCCCATTAACAAGTCTGAGAAATCTCTTGGATTGTCCTTTAGGTTTGTTAAGGTTTATTTTTTTGTTCCAATCCCATCTCTTATTATGTATGAATATTTATACATATATTTAATCTGTTTTGCTCT
Organism: Cephalopterus ornatus; assembly: GCA_013396775.1. Lineage (NCBI taxonomy): Eukaryota > Metazoa > Chordata > Aves > Passeriformes > Cotingidae > Cephalopterus > Cephalopterus ornatus. The sequence goes on from VZRE01009144.1 coordinate 68,376, forward strand.
CCTGTCTTGCCTTGGGTTATATTTTTTTACTTGGTGCTTTCCATTTTGATTGAGGTGGTGACTGGATGGGCCTCATCTTCCTCTTGGTTCAAAGAACAATTCATTATTTGCTCATGTCTGGGGAATATATGCCTCTGCATGATATGTTGGGAGACAGGGATAAACATCCCTTCTGGCTGATTGATAGTCTTATTAAAGATTGCAGTAGGTGAAATAATCCCCTGTAGCTTCATAGGGGTAAGATCCCTTTCTCTTTTCCCCTCAGACTGGCTTTAGGGCATGCTTGGGACTTGGCTTCTGCTCTGTCCAATCTTAGAGCATTACTTAATTAGCCTTTATTGAAAGCCATTAGTATTGATCAATGGTGGCATACACTTTTTTTACTGAGGAAGATGACCACAGTGTTTATCCACTAAAAACTTGCAAATGAAAGTTGAGTTTGGTAATTTGTTGGTATTCTTGCTGTCATTTTGTAATAAATTTAATTGATATGCAAAGATTTTGAGCTCTCAGTTGTCACGTGTAATATGCAGGAGGAGGTAGAAACAGCAGTGGTAGCTTGATTCCCCAGTTATGTATTCCTTGCTCGAGTTTTCCACTTTGCTTCCATATTGATCTTCTCTTAAGGGGCTTCTTTGCACATTTTCCCATCCTGTGGTCCATCACTGGTTGCACCCTTGACACTGTCAATGCATTCAGCCTTATTCTCTTCTTCCTACTGCCCTCTTACCTTCTCCCACTGTACCCTGTCTGCAGGAGACAATCTTCTGGACTCTGTCCCTTTCATTCCATAAATCCCCATTCCTTCTTGTTCATTTTTTCCAGACAACTCTCAGGAACATTTATCATCCAGTCCCCTCATTGACTGAATGTCCTTTCTAAATTAATAATTAGAGAACAAACAAAATGTGTACATAGCCTGCAATGTGTTCAGCTGTTGTAGCTTTCTGATCCAAAGCATGTGAAAATCAGTGTGGACTGCTCCCTTGATGCTACATTCCTTATCCTTCCTATAAAATGAACTTTTTTTTTTTGCTTGTAATGCACTGCTGCAATCCATATAATAAATTAGATTATAATCCCCTCATGGGCAAGGACCTGTCTTTTTGATATGCCTGTGCATTGTTGATCTCACAGTACATACGCATCTTTGCACATTCTCACCTCCTGCCTATATCCAGCACACCAGGATATCAGAATGAAATGAGAAGAAAAGTGGACAGTATTTTTCTAATTATTAGCATGCAGATAAGCCTCTTTAATTAAGGAAATCATATACCCTGTAAAAAAGAAAGCTTCTCTGTCAGACTGCAGTCTTGTAATGGTTTTGTGTTTGTGCAATTAGGACCAAATCTTGAAGCCACCGAAGCCAATAGTGGCCCTTAATGGAATTAATTCTTCATTTGTGGGGTGATGGGCTAGATGATCTAAGAAGCCTTTTGCGTCTTGCGCTTCTCCAATCTCTCTCAGGGTAAATGACACATAACGGAGACGACAGCTGTTTTTGAATAAACTGCATTAAGTGTCCACATATATTTCCTAATGCAGGTTAAAAAAACCCCACCCCTGTGCCTCTGCTGGCGTGCGTGGCCCTCTTACAGAGCAGGTGTCTCCTGTGCTGCAGACAGTGTATGAGCTCGGCAACACCCTGCAGGTTTCTCGGGGGTATGTATCTCTGTATTTCCCGACATCCTCTGGGAAAACTCCGCAGCTAACACTAATCAAATTGAACCACTGTCAAGACTTCCTGCGAAGCTTCGAGGAAACATTTCTGAATATTAGAGGTACAGGAGAGGAGAGTTAAGGTTGGGGGAGGGAGACAGGACAGTTTTAGAGCTTAAGTGGATTACATAGCTCCATAACCCAGTTATGGGTCCGAGGACTCGAGTGAGCTGTTTTTTCCCCTCCTGTGGCTGTCTGCCTGTCAGATAGTTCCCCTGACAGGCAGGCTTTATTAACCTCCCCCAGCTGGCTCTCTCAGCATTTCTTATTTTCCAGTGCTTGCATCCCCTAGCAGCTCGTCTCAGCCCTTCTCATACCTCTAAGCTCCCTGGGGCCCTTCCTTTAGCTGCACCAGCTGTCAGCACCCGTTAAAGTCTCCTCACTAGCCCACTCTACCCGCATTTACCAAACCCAGTGACTGGTCTCCGATCTCTGCCCATGCAAGCCCCAGGTAGCCAGCAAAGGGTGCATGGTTTAGCTCAGACCACGGGACCTATCTTTCAAAGGTAAACTGACTTGCTTCTATTTTAAATAGCTAAGAGGGCTAGCTTAAAAACAGATGAGCACTTGAGCACCAGTGTTGGCTGGTATGAAGGAGCAGCAAGTGCCTAGCACATCTGGGTGCGCTAATATTTCCACATTTTGCAAAAAAGTTGTGTGATCGTGAGGTAACTGTGAGCCTGGTTGTTGAGCCTGAGCCCTGAAATGTCCCCTCAAGATTGAGGTGTGAGCCTGACATCTGCTGGGGACAGCACCCTGCTACAGAAAACACCAGGCCATCCTTCCTCAGGGATGTTCTGCCAGGAGGGGTGGTGGCAGGGAGACTGCTGCCTGAGGCACTCTGAAGGGGATACATCCAGCCTGGAGGAGGCAACACAGACAAAGGACAGGGTGACCCAACTGTAGCCTGATATGAGGTAAGGGCTGAAAACCCAATTTACGCTGGAAAGCTTCAGTCCCCCGGGAGTGAGACAGAACTAAGACAGCAGCCAGCCAACAAATATACCCAGGGTTACAACGTCTGCATGGATGTCCATGGCCACACAAGAGACAGAACTCTGTGTCTGCACTGACACCGAGCTGAAATCTGCTTTCCCTCTTTCCTTTTGAAGTATCCACCACTCTCACTATGATGTTTTTCCTTTGCTGACATGGCTGGTGGTTTGCCTGAGTCTTATTCAGCCGTCTGGCCTTGACAGCCAGAAATGCTGCAGATAGACTCCCAAAGTCACTGCTTGGTGTCCACCATCCATGTGTCTCTGTGTCTCCTTTCTGTACTCAGCCACAGCGTCCTTCCCTTCCCTCCCTGCCAATATAACTAGACTTTTGTCTAATCTCACAGGAATGGATGGTACCCAGGGCTGACTGTAAGGAAGTCATGTATGAGTGGCTCAAGGATATAAGAAGTGATGGAGAGTAGAAGCAAGTGCCCCTTGATCTGATTAAATACTGACCTGATGCCTTAAAACTGTGCTGCTGTATTGGTTCTGGCTTGAGTAAGGAGGGTGGTAGTGGCTAGGCAGCATCCCCGGGCATCGCTTTGTCAGTGAGGGCATCAGGTCTTCTGCTCTGACCAGATGCAGACAGCCAGCCACAGGCTGCCACGCGGGTCCTTGCCTCTTCCCAGGCAGGGTCCAGTACTACCCCGTGGAACTGCACAGGTTGCTGCTTTGCCTCTTGACTGAGGTCACTGCCCTTCAGTAATGATTTGCGAGCAAGAGATCCTGCACAGGCTGGTGCTGGTGCTCGACAAATTCCTGTGGTTGCTGTGGCTGGCAGGCCCCTGCCCAAAAGCAACATTATTCTCATTAATCATCCTTCGAATACAGCCAGAGGTGCAGGCACAATGCAGCCTCCACCCTGCAATGCTGAGGGTTTGCAAAGCAGGATACAACCAAAGGCGAATGATCCCCAAGCTGGTGCCAGACGACTGATGGCTCTGCTGGGCACGATGCAGCAGCCCCTGGACATGTTGGTATGGGTTCCTAAAACGTGAGGGCTGTAGCATTTGGTCAGGTTGGGTGGGGCTTTGAACAACCTGGTCTAGTGGAAGGTGCCCCTGCCCGTGTCAGGGAGGTTGAAACTAGATGATCTTTAAGGTCCTTTCAAACCCAGACTATTCTATGATTCTATGATGAGGGGCTGTGCTGCTTCTGGATCTGCACACAGCTCACCCAGTACCAGTACAGGCACTCTGGGTCATGACCCAGTGAGTATATTAAAAAGAGGGATACCAGGCAGTGTGTAGACAATATGTTAGCTTGGAGGTTTGTTGATAGCAGGGCTATCAGCAGCACCTTTGGGCTCTCTGCCAACACCTAAATAATTGGAAGTGTTACTTTCTCCTAAAAGTAAACCTGGCCTTTGTGCTGTTTAGTCACAGCATTGTATTTTTTGCTGACAGACATGACCAGATAAAACATATATTTTAAACCCTTGAGGAGAAAAAAGAAGTTGGCAGTTCTCATGGCTTTATCAGTGTTCTTATGACAGTGTATGTTGCTTTTTTTTCCACAGATTCATATTCTAGAGGAATATGACTAGTTGAGGACCTCAGAGGTTTCATTAGTATTTTTAGAGTGAGTTTTTAGAGCTTTAGATATGGAGGAACACTAAGAACTTGATGCCAGTTTAACCTAATGATTCAGAAACCATAAAGCAAATAATAATAAGCTAACACATCTATTTTTAAACTCATGATTTAAGCCACTGTCATGATTTTTATAGGGTCTGACATGATTTTCCAGCATTGGGACTGGTAATAAAGCTTTTGTGTACTAATTTGAATGGAAAATCCTTTGAAAATCCTCCAGCTTGCTTGCCTTAGTCAATACTTAACAAGGACTCAGCCACAGCAGCGAAAAATATCCACCGGTCAGGACTTTTTTTTTGATGCTCTCTTTCTCTTCCCGCATAGAAAAAAAATCTGACACCCAATAGTCATGATTCATTGTAGTCCCAGGGTCCAGTCTGAGAAACTTGTGTGCAGGGATTCCTATACATGGGAATCCTGGAGCTGACAACAGCCTCCCTAACAACAGCCAGTCCAAACAGAGGGCAGCAGCATCTGTGTGTCAAAGGAGTTTTCCACAGGGCTCAGCATGAACTGAAGAGGGAAGAGGACAGACCTGAGTCAGGTCTACACAGCTGGCCTGGGCTTGTGCTACAGTTATTCCATGTCCCTATAAAGTTGTCCTTTGACTGAGCAGGAGCTGATGGTAAGATGTTTCAGAGATGCGGAGAGGGCCAAGCCATGGCACAGAGCCTCTGTGCAGCTCCTTCAGTCCCTGTGTGGGCACATAAAATTGCTTGTCTAGTGGCTGTGTCCGTGGAGGAGTGGGAGAATGCCAGCTGGTCCCTGTGGTATTTAATTTCTTCTCAGGAGCTGAGCAAGGCAAACATACATGGGATAAACCAGCTGAAAGCAGGGGAGATGAAGTGCCATGCCTACTGTCCCAGCCCACTGTGCCCTTGCAGTCTGGATCCAGATACCAAACGTGGTGGGAGACAACTGCTTTTTTATACCCCTAGACACAACCCAATGTTTTCCAGCTCATCAAAAGCATCTGGGATCAACTGAAGGAGCAGCAGGCACTGAGTAAGGCAGATCCATCTCAGTTCTATTTTGAGGCACTTACTCTGGCCAGCGGGTATGCTGTTATTCCTCTAATACAAGACAACAAACACATGGGGAATATAGGTGAAAAAACAGGTGACTCAGAAGTGAGAAGAGCCTCATTCTGTCATTAGAGGATGGTAATTTGCCACATATTTGTATCAATATTAAGAACGTCTGCACAAAGCAGCCCTGCCCCGTCACACGCTGTAGTCTGCGCATGTGGCCACAGCTGCCTGCAGCAGAGGAGCAGGAGAGGGTCCACAGTCGGTTGCTGTTTGACTCCAGTTTCTTCTCTTTGTCTGAAGAGAGGAAAAGGGTGAATCCTGCTACTTGGCCTTAAATCTATCACCTGCTGCTTGGCCCTAAATCTGTCAGGAAGTAATTTGAGACTTTGAGTAGAGCTTGGTCTTTTCTTCCTCATATCAAAATGGAAGAAGATGGTGTTTTATAGGTCTGTTACGTCAGCAAGTATGCACTGATCTTTAAAGAATGATGTGAATAGCCTTTTGTGCTACTGCTGGACACAGAGCTGTCAGTAGAAAGATCACCTGAAATGAAATCTCAGACAAAAAGCGAATTGTGAACAGCCTTGATCAACTAGATATGTTCACTCTGAGGACATGGCAAGGCTTTGGTAGCATGAGGGCTACAGGCTTGGCTTCTGTGAGGAGATGCTAGAAGCTTCCCCTATGTCCAATAGAACCCATGCCAGCAGCACCAAGATGGACCCACCACCAGTCAAAGCTGAGCTCATCACTAATAGCGGTAGTGCCTCTGAGATAACATACTCAAGAGTGGGGAAAAAACTGCTGTGCAACAGCATCCAGGAAAGAGGAGTGAGAATATGTAAGACAAACAACTCTGCAGACACTCAGGTCAGTAAATGAGAGGGGGGAGAAGGTACTCCAGGTGCTGGAACAGAGATTTCCTTCAGCCCACGGCCATCCCGGGTGGACCAGATATTCACCTGCAGCCCATGAAGGAGACTCTACATTGGAGTAGGTGGATGTCCAAAGGACATTGTGACGCCATAGAAAACCCATGCTGGGGCAGGCTCCTGGCAGAACCTGAGGCACCATGGAGACAGGAGCCCATGCTGGAACAGGTTTGCTGGCAGGACTTGTAACCCTGTGGGGGACCGAAAGCAGAGCGGGCTGTTCTTGAAGGACTGCACCCCATGGAAGGGACCCGTGCTGAAACAGTTTGTGAAGAACTTCAGCCTGTGGGAAGGATTCATACTGGAGAAATTCATGAAGGACTGTCTCCCATGGGAGGGACTTCACAGTAGGAGGATGCGAGTGTCAAGAGTCCTCCCCCTGAGGAGGAAGGAGCAGCAGAGACAATGTGTGATGAACCGACTGCAACCCCCATTCCTGTCCCCCTGCACCACTGTGGAGAGAAGGGAGAGAAAATCATGAGTGAAATTAAGGTGTTTGAAGGTTCTATTTTATTTCTCATTTCTTTACTCTGATTTGTTTTGTAATAAATTAAATTTATTTTCCCCAGGTCGAGTCTGTTTTGCCTGTGAGAGCAATTGGTAAGTGATCCCTACCCATCCTTATCTCAACCCACAAGCCTTTGTTGTATTTCCCCCACCATGTCCAGCTGAGGAGGGTAATGACAGAGTGACTTTGGTGGGCATCTGGTGTCCACCCAAGGTCAGCTCACCACAATGTTTAAGGAAAAAAAAAAAATCTTCTTTACCCTGAAAGCACCTCCCACATCTGCCCTGCTGAAGGAAAAGTTATTTTTGAAGAAATAAAATTTTGTTAAGTGACTTAGGAGCCTCAGATTCATTTGTTAATATGCCAACCTATTTACTTAGAAAAATCTCATCGTAAGGCTTTTTATTTTCTTGGCTTTTTGAGACAGAGATTTTGGTGTGGACTTTTTTAAAATAAAACTAAAACCAAGTATCTGCACGTATCTGGAATGCATCAGCCCTACAGCCAGTGGTGTGCATGCCATCTATTAATGAAAAAAATGAATTAATTAATGTGAAAAAGCTGGATGGGGAAGGACTGGAAACTCCTAATCCAAGCCTACAGCTCTGCCAGCATGACTGTAGAAATAGAAGGGATGGTGCAGTTCCCTGCTCGCTCCCTGGCAGCAGGATGGCACTGCTGCTGGGGGCAAGAACAAAGCATTGCCTTTTCATCAGTACTCTTCTCTATTTCTCCCCATTTCATAAGAGAAAAACAAATATCTTTTTGAGAAAAAAACGTTTATGAAAAATTTAGAAAGTAGAAAGGACCAGGAGCTAAACATCTTTTTGGAGAAAGGACAGTGGGGGCAAGTGGCATTTCTTTTTCAGAAGTAATCTCAGCTTGGTTTGGCCCATGGCACTGAAGAAACACGGAGTCAAATGGTGTGGAAGATGGGAATCCCCTGGTGCACTGGCTACCACGACCCCCACCTTGCTTCTTCCTATAGCTTGTTTTGAGGAAAGCAGGCGGCAGGCTTTCAAGGACCTTAAAGATCTCTTTCATATTTATTTCAGGTGCCAACTGTGAATGCAAATGCTCCCTACTCACCCATTTTCAAAGTCTCAAGGGGAAGGGGAGTCTACCTGTTTGCAGGAGAGTGTTTGTTACTGATCCTTCCAACAAGTGCTCTGATCTACAGCAGCTATGGCTTTGCCAGTGCACTGTTAATTTAGTTACCACAGCATGAATATATGTCAAAAGATACCTCACTCAAATTGCAACAGCTCCAGGCAAGAGGGCTACCAGCAGGGAGCTGCCTTACCACTCAGCTTGAAAGAGCTCAAAGGTAAAGGCAGGTTCAGTAGTGACAAACAGGGAGCAACAAGCATGTCATTCTGCCTCCTGTTTCCTGAAACATAATGTTTTCACAAAAAAAAAAAGTGCCCTTCTAGTGGAGCAGGTTTATCTGAGCCTGTTAGGTGTCAGTGGTGTGCCATAGCCACTGGCAGGGTGATGCACCAAAACTCAGAGAGATAGGATGATGCAAGGAGGAGTAAGAGGAAGGGGTGAAGAATATCTGGTAACAGAAGAGAGAATCACTGAACCTGCCAGAGCTGTCCAAGACATAGGGAAAAAGTGACAGAAGGGGCGCCTGGATCACAAACCCGGGTCCTATAAGAAGCAATATTCCACATCCTGGGCTGTGTTTGTTCCCCTGGCTCAAAACAGAGTGAAAGATGATGTGGCACAGTCCCAGTCATTAGGGACCCGCTGACACGTCTGGCTCTGACACATCTGTATTGGATGGTTTCTGAAGGATGCATATTTTAAAAGCAGACTTTATCAATAGACATTGTCCTGAACACAGGCCAGAGGGATGTGGGAACATGCAGGCACTCCTACCAGCCTAATGAATGGGTACGAGACCCCCATACACCTAGGCAGACCTTGTCACTTAAAAGTATGCCTCCTCTGCCTTGAAGGTGATTTATTCCAAAATGAGCATATTTTCAAACAAGCACTCCCTTGTGCAAAGATGTCATGTGTGGGGGGGTTGGTGTTTGTGTGGAGGGTAGGGCAGAGACTGAGCACTGAGAAAGAAATGCAGGTAGGCAAAGTCCAGGTACTTAGAGGTGCTTAACGCCCTGCATGGACTAAGAAACTTGAGATTTTCATGTATTTTCTGTCAGAGCTGTGTTACCGGCATCTCAGACGGTCTTACAGCAGGAAAGTGGTGAGAATCACTTTTGACCACTTTCCTCACCTGCAGGCCAGAGTCTGTGCCCCCTTACCCTGTGTTCCACAGGGAAATACGGTGGTGCTAAAAGCTCTGCGCTCGTTTCCAGAGTACCTCTACGTGCTGCCTGCATGAGCCTGAACCGCCAGTCTGTGCAGCAGCGACACTCACCTCGCCGTGCGAGATGCAGAGCCATTCTCTGCACAGACATGTGTCTGACTGCACGGCACGGCACGGCACGGCACGGCACGCACGGAGGAGGTCTGCTCTGCCACACCATCAATCTGCTACGCCCTGGCCTCGGCAGCCCTCCTCAGTGCAGGATCCAGGGCACCTGCCTTCAAACGGCGCTGGCACTGTGACCAGAAAGACAGCGCCTGCTCCCTCTCCACGGAGGAGTAGAGAGAGAAAGGAGCAATTCCAGGCTCTGCAGTGAGTGTATGACTAGTGCACATATTGGTAATAGCACCGTGCCGGGGTCTCGGTGTGATCTTCCTGTTGCTCATTTGCTGGCAAGCGTGAAATGCAAATCCCTCCGGGCTTCTGTCTCCGCTCAATATTCACAGGAGCATGAAGGCTCCTGCGCGGAGGGGAGAGTGAGAGCCGGCAGACAACAGGGAGCTTTGTCTCCTCCTTTGTCTGGAGTTTACGGGTTAAAAAATCTGCTTATCCGCGAGGCTTTGCAGGGAGGGTCAGCTCACCGCCCTGACCCCTGCCTCTGCCTCGTCTGGGGTGCTGGTGTGGGGAAAGATAGCAGCACGTTCGAATTCGAGTGCAGAGGCCGTTGCACCAAGGCTGTGGCTCCATCGAACCTGGTGATGGTGGGACGGGGAGCTCGGGCTGTAGCAGGGGTGTAAGCCGAAGCGAGCGTGGCTTGGGGGGCTCTGAGCAGTTATCCCGGCCCGGGACCCGTAAGGCGATCGTTCCCACCCTTCCCCTTTCCTGTTGTGTGATGGTTCCAGTCCAAACCCAGTCAGCTCTCTGGAAATGGCAAGTGAGACACTTGTTGCCATGGTGATCCTTAATAGTTCTGACTCAGATGTAGCGTTGCTACGGCAACCGCATCCGCAGCCCTTGGGAGGCAATGCCGGCACGATTTTTCTCTCGTAGTGGAAAAGGGCTCCGAAGCCCCATTTTGCTCACTCCTTGCTGCAGTGCGGTGACGAAGCTTTCAGGCTGTTTTAGTATTCTCCTAATGAACGGCGATCCCGATCCTTCACCAAAGGATCTGCTGGGTATTCTGCAGCCCAAAAGTGCTCTGGACTGCCTCACCATGGGCACAGTTGTCTGCACCGTAAGGCGACCCCAGTCTCTGCCTTCCTGTGGCTCATCAGAAAAAAAAAATTAGTTTTCAAAAGGAGCAGTAACCTTTCTTCCTAGGTAGGAAAAGCTCCTTTCATCTCGGGAGCTGAAGATCTGTCTGGGAGGGGGGGTAGGGTGGGGTGTGGTAGTTTTGAGATGAAGAGCGGCAGTGGCTGTGAAAGGCAAGACAAAGGCAGAGCGCATGTGAGGGAGTGGGTGTGCCTGTGAGAAAAGGAGCGGATCTGTGTGCAGAGAGTGTGTCCGTGGGCATGGCTACGAATGTGAATGGGAGAGGAACTGCCAGGAGGGGAGACGCGAAGCAGAGCGTGGGTGTGCCTGCTCTGAGATGAGAGAGGGGACACTTATAGGCCCACGCTTTTGTTTTCGAGAGCGCGCCTGCACAGGCACGGGGGGAACAGGTTCAGGTCGTGCAGATCTGTGTGAAAACGCTCTTGCTCACTTCAGTCTGTTCTCCTGTTATCTGTACAAAGTCAGGTACCCATACACGCAATGTCTGAAAGGCACCTGAGTCTCTAAGGGATGGATAACTGTAGGGTCAGGGTGTGTATGTTAAGTTTCCTCTTGCAAATCTGGCAGAAAAGATTTCTTCAGCACAAAATAATCCAGCAAAAATCATTTCACGGTATCCTTCTCAGACAGAGCCAAGTAAGAATGAGGAGGCATGTGAATTCTACATGTGGGCATCCCTGGACCTGCATCTCAGCCAACCCCTGCCCTGGGGGACCTGGGCATGGATCCCAGGGTAACTGGTCAGTGCTTTTCCTGAGTCAAGTGTCTGACTGTTCAATCAGGCTGGAGGAGTCACCAGAGAGATGTTTAAAGCTCCCTGGACTTCTCAGGGGTTTAATAAACTTTCTCTGTGGTTTTTCAAGTTTGTCAGAGAATTGCACCAGGCTCTCTCCTGCCTGACATCCCGGTTGTTCTAGACACCATCTTGCACTAGGACATGGCTGGATGTCATGGAGCAGACCTTCAGAGAAACTGGGATGACTGAAGGATGGAAAAAATTACAAATTCACCATGAAGGTGGGAGATAACCTTAGTGCAAATAGCAGTGGGGCTGAGAAGGATTTAAAAGTGGCAGATGCAAAGGATAAAGGATATTGCTAAAGAAATCAGTCACATTCTACACTGGGAGTGTCCAGGGTGACTCCTGTGTGTCTGGCTTAGGTGACATAAGGACAGAAGCCTTATTAGCAAGGGTAAGTTAGTAACACAAGTCATGGAGAAGATTTTGGCAAAGAGCCTGTTGAATGTAAACCAACCCTAAACAGGTGTTGGGGGACAAAAACACAAGAATGAAAATTCTAGAGAGGTCCAGGATGGAGAAAGATATCTCAGAGTTCCTACAGGGTACAGATGAAGGTCCTCTGCAGGATAAATTAAAAGGGAAAAGTAGGGCTGAATTAAGGTATGAGCTGTAATGGCTCCAGCAGAGAGAGGCTCTCAGGAAATGAATGAATCTGTGGTATCTGCAAGGTTTCAAGGGAGGAATCTTGGGACTTGGGAAATAGCCAGTGCAGGGTTTCTGCATGAGCAGTTTGTGAGACTGGAGGGTGATGAAAGCCAGATGGAGGGGCTCCAAGAGCAAGTCTAAGGCTCTTCAGAGGTTAATACAGCTTATCCAAGGCGTTTAGGGAGATGGGGAGTTGTGAAGGTAATTGAAGAGACTTACTCAAAAGAAACTTTTAAATATGTACAATGACTTGCTTGGTATGCAGAGAGAAACTCATCCCTAGTGTAAATCTAATGAAATCAGTAGCTTTGGCTTTAGCTTAGTCTGCTAATTCCACATGGTAGAGGCAGAATGAGGGGAAGTGGCCCTTCCTCTTGCCTTCTTAGTAGAGAGTGCCCATCATTGGGAAGGTGCAGCTGTGCCTGTGCTGGGCCTGTGCAGTCACACATGAGCCTTTGTCCCATATGATGCCAGAGCAGGGCCTGTGCCCTGTCAGTGCACGCGTACCTGTTCAGAGATGGGACCCTGTGCGGTAGCCTGCCTTCATCATGCAGCCATCCCCAAGGAACAAACTGGGTTTGGATTTGATTTCTTCACCCCACTGTGAACTCACGGATCCCTCCTTCCCAGTGCAATGGTGCTGGTTCTGGTAATCCTGGTCTGTGTAGCACATTTTGATCATGACACCTGTTGGAATCAAAGTGAGAGGAGAACCACACCAAGGACAGCAAAGGCTATTGGAAGAGTCCTTTGGATCTAAGACTAAATAAAGCATAGGACTAAATATTGCAATGTTTTCATCTCTACTTTTGGATGATAAGTTACAGAATTTGCTGAATGTGATTTCTTGCCTGAGAACGGTAATAAAACATAAAAATAGGACTGAATTACTGTTTGGTTTGGGGTATTGTTTGGGGTATTGTTTTTGTTTGGCATTTTTGTTTGGCTTTTTTGGGTTTGTTTGTTTTTTCTTGTTTGTTGGGTTTTTTGTTTTGTTTTGTTTGGTTTGGGTTTTTTTTTACAGAAAACAAGGGAAACTGGAGAGGACAACCCAAGTAATTTGTTATTTATTTACCCAGACAGTAACTAACCCGCTAGCCTCCTCTTTTTTTGGTAACACCTAAAGAAAGTGATGGTAGTAAATACTTTTCTTCGTTGTTGGACTTTGGGTCAGCTCAGTCTCTCTCACAGAGCAGCAATTTTATTAAACAAGAATTAGTGTAAAGCACAGAAAAAAGAGATAATTATTGTTAAGCCATTACTCTCAGGAATTCCAGCAATTACTGGGTGCATCATGATTATTTCAAAGACAAAATCATGCTTGTGCATGGAGAGGGTTTGGGGGCTGGCTGGGAAAGAAGGAAGAATAGGCCAAAGTACTGCAGCTGTCTTCTGTGCTGTTTCTTGCCCCTAAAAGAAACAAGTTGTTGTGCAGTTGTGCAGGTTCAGCCAGACCTGAGCTGCAGACCTTCTAGTGAGATTTGAGATCACCAGCTAGGAAAAACGGCTGATGATAGTTTTGGCATGGGGTTTGGAGGGCACATGTGTGCTGGGGCAGTGGAAGACAAGAGGAGGTTGTAGGGCAAGGAGGAATGGAGTAAGGGGTGCAAAGAAGAAGAGAGGATGGTCTTGTGGCTTGGATGCTAAATAGGGTCTTGGGACAATATCTACTTGCTCTTGTTGAAGAAGACTTTGTTTAACAGAACCCCTTTCTTCACAATAAACCTCCCCTAGAGCAAATGATTTAAAAAAAGAAGCACAAGAAGGCAGAAAATTTGATCCCTATTGTTCCACATACATTTGGAATCATACTGCAGTGAGGGGTCAAAGCACAAGAGCCATGAAAATGTTGTTATTTTTTTCTTCCCGTGCTTCTTAAGCAGTGATGTCCATGAGATTAGTGTTTACCTTGATTTAATGTCTCATCAGAAGTATGACTTCCCCGGCAGCCCTGCTGCGGTGCTACTAAATGAAGCGTGCCCTGTTTTCTCAGCTGGGACTTAAACCTCTGCCCTTAGAGACCTGAGGGGTGGGAAAGAAGGATGGGGACAGAGTGACAGATATTGACCCACCTAGCATGTACGTTAAATTAAATAACCAGGCTTTATTTTTTAACCTATTTAAAGCAGTTACTGTTCTCTGCACAATTGATGTTTGCATTTGGGGAGGTTACTGGGGTGGCAGCCACCACAGCCTCCCTTGCTCTGTACCTTTCCCCTGACTCATTCTATGGACGACCTTCATGTGTAAGGACAGATACTGTCTTAAGGAAATAGGAGAGAGAGGGAGAGAGAGCGAGCAAGAGAGAGAGAGAGAGAGAGAGCATTTTCTCTGCCAGTTAATTGAATCCAGGTCTTCCCTTCAAGTAACACTGGAAAAGCCTTATTGTCTTTTCACGGTGAGGAAACATTTGCTCATAGGGGAGCTGAACAGATGAAACCCTCCAAAGTCCCTTTGCTAAAGATGTCAAACTAAATTTGGATCGCATCCGCTCTTAAACCAGAACTGACCGCGGTCTATGGGAGAACGTCACTGATTTTAGTGCTGCAGTAAGCAGCAATATGGCTCAGTGACTTATTCAGCTTGATGACCAATTTTTCAGTGTATCCTACATTTTCTTTTTCCTCTTCAGCATATCTGCCCCATACTGAGTCTCTAAGAAATCCCACTCATTAAAAAACCCCTCCTTTGAGGGCCTGTTGTGACAACCCTTTGAACCTCTATGCTGGGAGAGTACAATGCACAGGACACAGAATTACTGGCAGTTAAATTGCCTCATTAAGAGAATATTATTAGGTCCTATTTGGTCTTTTCCTATCAAACACTTTTGAATACTTTATCCAAGCCAGTTTTATGTCTCAGAATCCCTGCCATTTCCCCTGAGAAATTTTCCTTTACTCTCTTCTCTTTGCATCTGTGTCCCCAGAAGGGCTGAATGTGAGGTGTGACGTGGAAAGGGTGCAGCATCAGAGTAATTCCCTTGCCACAGCATGCCCAAGAAGGACTGTCTGTGGAGGACACTCTTCTTTCTGCACCAGAACATCTAGTGTCTGCACATCCCAGAAAACATCTTCACCCTTGAGGCTGAAATTGCCGTTTTTTTATTTTTTAAATCCCACAGAGGATTTAATCCGTCCCCGCCAAGGTATTGAGTTTGGTTTAGCACTGAACTACCAGCTAGGAACTGTAGGATCTTCATAATTCCAGTCATTTGTCATTTGCTACAGGGATTTACTCCACTGAGATCTTTCAGACTGAAAATTTTCTGACCTGACCATTGCACATTTCTACTTCACAGCGTCCCAAACACATGGACCTTCTAGGCACAGTGTGCTAATACTTTACACATATCATGAAATCTTCTCTCATTTCCTAGTAATCTTTGGACACAGTTCAGAATTGCCCCTGCAGTTTCAAAAGCCCTCACTATTATATGTCTGTGTTTTTCTGACTCTGGCCTTTTCCTTGGCCCTTACTCATGGCTTTCTACAGCTGGCAG
This sequence comes from Cephalopterus ornatus, assembly GCA_013396775.1. Lineage (NCBI taxonomy): Eukaryota > Metazoa > Chordata > Aves > Passeriformes > Cotingidae > Cephalopterus > Cephalopterus ornatus. Next base: position 83,658 of record VZRE01009144.1, read on the forward strand.
TGCCACACAAGCACCTGCTGCTTCATCCACTGCTCTGTCCTTCTCCATCTCCTGTGTTACGGTTTGCCTTTTAATCTTACTGTAACCTGTAAAGAGCAGCTTACCCCAGACCAGGAATCTGTGTGCGCTTGTGTGCTTTTGACTGCTTTCTAATTAGGAAGACCTTAATTTACAACCTCTCATGTTCCCTGCAGTGTGCCCTGCAATACTGTTTATCATCTCTCTGCCAGGATCTATGCTGGCTTGCCCTCACTAAGGGAGCTGCCTTCTGTGCTGGTAGGAAAGGTGCCTCAGCTGCTGATACTGGGGTGGGAGATGGGAGATGTTTTACACATGATATTACATGGGGTTTTCTTTTCCCCCTGTTTCTCACAGGGCATTGAAATGGTACTGCCTGGGTGCATCTCTGCTGCTTCCCTCCGGCAAAAGAGCCATGGTTGATGCCTGGTCAGCTCAAAAAATGGTGCTTTTTTGCTGTATGCTGAAACACACACAGTAACTGTTGGCCAGGATAGGAATCAGAGGCTCAGCCAGGGTTAAATTGCCACAGCTTCAGTGAAGTCAGTAAAGCTAATCCATTTTCTTCCAGCTGAGATTCAGGGAGCATGGATTAACTCTACTGTCTGGAATCAGCCTTGATTACAAATCCAGGCATAATGAAGGATATGGCTTCACTGACCCCCTTGTTCTGCAACACCTCGAGCTTGTCCTCCTCACAGTGGGCCTCGGTGGCTCCTGTCCCCTGCCTTCCTGCAATACATAGGAGAACAACCTGGCTGTTCATTCACAATGGGGATGAGGAATGCAAAGGGAAAGAACCCACTGTTCCTGTGCCAAGATGCATGGCAAGGCAGCCTGGGTCCACGAAGACTCTCTGATTGATGTGACAGGGAGGGAGTGACAAGCCTGCTGATGCACTAACAGCATTTTACTCCAACAGTTCTTGCCAAAAAAATAAAACACCTGTGACAAAAACTAAACCAGCTCATTTGCTCAGGGCATAGACGTACAGGACCCGAGAGCCGCCAGCTGATGTGAATTATGAAGCCTTGCCTTTCTCCGGGAAGACGAGTGTGATAACACTTGACAGGTTGCTCTACTCTGGTTTAATACAGCATTGGCTTCGCCTGTCCCTGAAGGGCTGCCACCCTGTGACTTGTAATTCAGTCTTAGCTGCAGATCAGGAGATGAGGAGTATGCATGTGAGCCTGCATATATATAAGTATAACATGAAGTAATGGACTGGGGTTTTCCTCAGGAAATACTAATTTTCCTCATCACTCTTAGCAAAAAAGCATTTTACTTGACTGGGGGAGGACACACTGATTTTTGGTAGAAGGCTGGTAGAAGCTGGAAGAAAGCTAGACCATTTGCTCAGCTGTAAGAGGAATATAAATGTGTAATATCTAATTGCCTGTGAAATCCATCACCCTTTTCCACCAGCCCACACCATCAGGGCTGTTGGTGTGAGGGGACAAGACCTTCTCTTTTCATACCTGCCTACTGGATCACACACTTTTCTGTCGTCACATTTTCTGGGTTCCTATAACTTTCCCTCATCATTCCCATGGTTGAAGATCTTTTCCTGAGTGGTGCCACAGCAATACCTCTTTCCCCATATCTTTGGTAGAGTCTTATATCTATCTTCTGCCATTTTTTTGTCCCTGTTACTGATTGTGATGGCAGCTGGGTTTTGAAGCACATCGGAAAATCTATGGGGCTTTAAAAGCACAGCTTCTCTTTTGGCAGGTTATTTTTAGGCCAAGGTACAATTTCCCTGCCCTGGTTCACAATGTGATGGTGCAAGCACGAGAGCCAGCTGTGGGAAAGCAAGAATACTTAATGTTCCCATTGCTGCCGAGAACTTTGTCACCAGAGGGCCAAGTGACAAAAATGTTTATTTTTCTCCTCCTCCGTGTGTCGGTGCAAAGTGGGACAACCTCAGCCAGGAAGACCAGCAGTAGCCTAGTTCAGAATACCTCAGTCTGGTGACTAAGCCCTTCTCTTTGGGAGTGGAAACAATGTGGGTTCAAACTCCCTCTGTACTGGAGGCTGATGCTATGTCTGGCCCAAGAGGATGCTGTTAGGGAAGGAGGGTGGTGGGCTGCTCCTGCTGTAGCACTTCAGTGCATCCCAGCTTTCCTTACTGTCCCATTTAGGAGATGAACTTAGAAATAAGAGCTGTAAGTGTACCACTCGTCTCCCTACTGACACGGCCTCTTTCACCTTAGTCTCATTTCACATGAAATTATTTAGCAAATTCAGTTTGAATGTGCTGATAATTTTGGCATCCCAGAAAATGTGGCTTACAGGAAATAAATGATTCAGCAAAAACAGAGAACAAAATTCACCTGCCTCTTTGCTGTCACATTTGCTCTACTCAGCTGCTGATGTATCAGTAGCAAATTCTTCTTGTCTGTAACAAGATTAGACATAACACAAAAGCTGCCATCTGCCTTAGGAGGCTTTCTGTCTCATGAGGTAATTTTCTTTGGGTTTTCCTTAATTCCACCAAAGTCAGAAGAGGGATTCTTGCTCATGTAGTAGGGCTAAAGATTAGTCTCCTTGCTTATCATGACACCACCAAAATCTCTTGTCTGAACTTCCTATCAGCTGAAGACAAAATATGGAGGTCTTTTTGTTGGAATACACATAATCTGTATATTTTTTCCTTGAAAACAGGAATGGTAGACACTGGAGAAAATGATTCAGCCCTAATTGCTCCAGTGACCTTTCCTTTGCTATCCACTGACTATTTCTTGTGTCCAGTCTGGCTTCAAACTCTTCAAGCAGTGGGGTTTCTGTCACTTTTTCTGGACATTATTTCACTGCCTAGAAAATTCCACTCTCCCAGGTTACTCCGAAGTGGTATTTTCATTAATTTCATGGCAGTGCATTCTCCTATGGCCATCTGCTTGCTGTCCTTTAATAGTCTAAACCATTGCTTGTGTTTCCATCTTCAAGGCTTGTTTAAGCCTTTAATCCTCTCCTGAAATTATCACTTGATTAAATTATAGAGAATTACTTTCTTTTTAATTTTTCTCTCTCTTACTTCTTAACCGTTTTTGTTGTTCTTCCTTGAGTTTCTCTTTAATGTTGTCAATCTCTCTCTGGCTTTCAACATCCAAAATACAATGCGATGTTCAAAATACAACACAATGTTTTCCACTTGTGCCTGAAAAATGTACAAAGAAATAATAATTTCCCCAGATCAAGAAAAAAGTCTGCAAGCTCTGCCTATTTTTCTACTTGGTCTCTGTACTTTGTCACCACTTCCTCTTAACGTATGAACTATTTGTTCCATCCAGTAAGACTCGAAGATCCTTATGCATATTCTGTCAATGCCATACTGCCACCAAAAAAAAAAAAAAAAAAAAAAAAAAAGAGCAGACATCAAATGTCATGTCAGGCTGTAAAAAAGAGGTGTGTAACACGGAAGGCCATGGTCTGCTCTGTGGTGGAACAGCCTCGCTTGAAACACTGCAGCTGATGTTGTTTGCTGCATGTGAGTAAAGACGCAGCCTATTTGGTGAGAAAGCAGAGAAGAGGAACAGAAAGGACCTGAGGACTAGAAAACGCAACCTGTGAGGGAAGACAGAAGGATTTATTGTTTTTCAGGCTAAAGAAGGCTGGGTCTAGAGGGAAGCAGTAGGAAAACAAGTCTTTTAATATACAGGAAATTGCTTTCCAGAGAAAGGAAATTAAACAGTCTTCTTTTCTACTGAGGGTATAAAAAGGAGTATTGAGCTTAAATTGCTATAAAGGAGACTTAAGCTAATCACTAGGACATGTTTTTAAGCTAAAGAAAATGTATGTGAGGTCAGGAATAGATGGTCTAGGAATACCACAGCAATTGACAGCACCAGAGGTTTTTTCAGAACAGTAGGACAATCATTAGGGAAAGTTTGTACACATACTGACCCTGCTCTGGGGCAGGGGGTGGACTTGATGAGCTGTTTTTCTTCTGTGGTCTTCAGGGCAGAAAGTGAGTACAAGTTGCTGACCTTTTCACAGTACTCCTCCCTTTTAAGTAGATGCTCTTTGTGTGCATGTGAGTATGTGTGGATGCTGCTGACATTTGTGTGAGAAAAGCTAACAGATAACACCCACTGAATGTTTCCTTTTCCCCTTTTGCAACCAACAATTGCCTTATCCTGACTTTTATTTAACCTTAGGTTAATGGAACAGAAGTGATGTCAGGGAGAACAAACTGAGCTCCACAGGCTAAGGTTTGTATCGCTTCTTCAGCACATCTCATCACTAGCTCCTTCCCACACCACACCTGAATTATTCCAGAACAGTAAGTACTGGATCCTGTTGGGCTGATATATGAATAGAGATGGAGAGATATGTTCACTGCTCAGCCCTCAGCTCAGCCTACTCAACCTCGGAGCCAGCTAAAGTATTTGCGCCATGCTTCTTGTTATTTACTTGTTCTTTTCTAGTAACATGCTTTCCTGGTACATCTTCCCCCAGGCTCTAAGTGAACATCCTTTAGCACAAATGAAGAGCATATTGGAGCTGAAAGAAGACACAGGACAAGGCAGATATCTTTTGGGCCTTTAACTTGGAAGTATACAATGGAGTTTAAGGTGCTTTTCATTTGTAACCTCGAAGTATTTCACAGAGAGTGGCTGGCATCAGGATCCCTCATGGTAACGGACTTGAGCGCTGGGATCCTGGATCCCTGCAGGGGTTGGGTAGGGTGTCAAAGGGGGTTAAAGAAGAAGGTGTTAATCCACAAGGATGGTCAAGAATTGCAGCAGTGAGGACCCAAATATCTTGACTCTACTCTTTCATAACGTCCACACCTCTTGGGCTTGGATTTGATTCAGAACTTAGATGAGCTCCTGTTTTTGGGACGAATGTGAGGCGTTTAGGGTCTTTCTGCACCTGCTGGGAGAGCTGTGCCCAGCAGTGAGCCAGGACCCTTTCTGTTTTCTCACTAATGGCATGGAGAATTGTTGCTCGCTGGTGGGAGAAGCAGGGGCACTGAATTAAACTTATAGCTGAAACAGAGCCATTAAAAGGGTGTGGTTCTTTGAATATGGGGTTCATGTGTGAAGATCTTTGCTGCAGACACTGTAGGGGCTATATGCTTGCTCACATGGGCTTCAGAGGAGTGTGGACTAATTTAGGGCAGGGAAACCTACTGATGGTTGTAAAGACATCAACAATGGCTCATGAAACGCCAGCTGCAATGTGCTAGAGGGAATTTTGGGGTTTCCTGGATATTCAAGATATGTATTTGATATTTGGTCTCTTAAGAACAAGCACCCTCTAGTTTCTTCCCATCATTGATGGACTAAATGGTCCTGGCTAGATGGACCTTTGATGTAACCAAGGATAGCTGACCGTAAGTTCTTATGTCAACTTGATCTGTAATCGTCACATCAGAAATTCTGGCATGAACTGATGATTAGTGTAAAAGTTGACACTGTTTTGTTTATCTGGGTGAAAGCTTCAACTGTGATTGCTAAACAGGGACTGCTGCAAATCTGCTCCAAATATAAAATCCCACCTGTAAAATGTATTAAAATTCTGAGCCAGAACTCAGCTTGTCTTTGGTGATTTTCATTGTTTTAGCTATTACAGGCAGCAGTTTATAAAAGGGGCCTTCATATGACATTGTAAATCCCACAGTGAGCTGTTGCAAGGCTAGGGGAAAAAAAATGTTAATCCATAGTAGTAAATTCAGGATCACACAACAAGCACATGCTTCCTTCTTGAGGCTGCCAGTTGTACATGTAGCTGCAAGTGACTCACTGTGAGCCATTTTGCACTCTGCATTGTTTCCTCCCTTGGCTGATGGTGTTGTTAAAGACCTTTGCACTTGCTAGTGACAGTCAGGTGTGAACAGAATTGACAGAGGACTTGAGTTGTTCCTGACCCTCTTCTGAAGTGTGATGAGACAAAATCCAGCCAAAATACATAATTTTTTCATATCTATAAGGCCATTTAATCTGCTTTTGAACTCTAAAGAGTGCCTTAAAGCACTATGTAAAAATCTCTAGCTCTCTTAAAATTTGAGCCTGATACCTGAAAACTGACTTCGATAACACATAAAGGAAATGCTGTGTAAATTCTGATGTTCCACGTGAAGTCGTGAGCTGTAGAAAGCAGGTATGACCTGTCTTCATAGGACAAATATCTGCAGATTGGGATTTGCCCTCTCTGGAAAGGGGGTTCTCATATACAGTTTTGTTACCTCAAGTAAATAGCTAGTGCCATGCTGTTTGTGATAAGCTGAGAATCTAGATGTCCCCTTTGTGATCTCTTCAGCTATTCCCCTACAAGTCAAGGATGACAAAGGAGGTGAGCTAGACTGCTCCCTATAGCAGTTTTGCATCAGTTGGGTCCATGCTGTGCAATAATACTACAGACTGATGGAGGCTTTTCTTTCTCTCCTGCTCAAAATTTTTATCTTTTTTTTTTTTCGTTTCTATTTGCTATTATTTGCCTTTGTATTTGATCCGTTGTACTTTATAAACACACATAATCAAAGTTAGGTTAGGGCACAGATTTATGAAGTGCGATCCTAAGGCATCCTCCTGTAGACAAAGCCATTTTGCGGTTAGTCTTGCACACAGCACTTCTGGGAACTGAAAGAGCATGTGCGTGCTTCTTGGCTGATCTGATTGTTTGCTGTTCTGCAGGAGCACTGGAGAGCTGTAATAACCTGCGTATTGTGCTGAAAGATCAAGGATCTCTCAGGGTGAGGAAGGTTTCCGGAATGATTTTCTGTACTGGCCAAGGTCACAATATAGCCAACAACATCTGATTACCAAATACCTTGTTTGTGGTGTGACACCAGCTACCTTTAGGACTTTTTTTTGTTGTTGTTGTTGTTGTTGTTGTTGGGTTTTTTGGGGTTTTTTTTTGTTTGTTTTTTTTTTTTTGAGAAAAATACATAAAATTCTCTGTCATAATTGAGGCGGCTGTCTGAGAGAGGCATCTGCATTTGCCTGTATATGTCATGGTCCAAAACCTTGCCCTCCTTGAATGCTAAAGGCCGCACAGGTTCCCAAAATAGTTTTCAAATTTAAAATCATTGACTTTAAAAATCAAAGGTATACGTACCAAGTTCAAGATCAGAATGAAATATGGACGTCTCAATAGATCTGTTCTCTGTATGTTCACAGTATTTCCACTCCCCTGAAAGAGTAAGATCAAATAAAAAAAATATTTTGTCCATATTTAACAATTTCTGCAGAAGATCTCAATGAATTTTAAAAATACAAATGGTATCTTCCAGATTTCCTGTGACTTGTCCGTTTCATGGATGGGGTACTGAGACAACTTTGCCCTATATCCTACAGCAAGTCAATGGGCAGACCAGTGTCTAGCAACGCTGCATAGCACTCTTCCACCTCTACAGCAATACACAATATTTAGACAATGTCTTAGAACATTTAGATTTTTGTTTACTTTACCTCAACACTAAATATGAGCATTTTCTCCAACTTTCTGGAGGGAAAAATCCATTTCCAAGGGGATTTTATCTGCAAAGTATCAAACTCAGACAGGTTTCTGAATGCACCAAATGTAAGTTGCTCTAAACGAGGCCTGGACCTGGGATCTGTCTTTCTGTTGCTTTTTATTTTAAAGAGCAGGAACATGAAGCCTGGAAAAGAGATAAGCAGGAACATCTGATTCATAGCTTCTTCACCAAATATGCAGCTATTCAATTCTGTTCTTTTGCTTTCCTATAGCACCTCAGGAATCATGGTGCTTTCATAAGCATTTGCTTATATCCCACCAGCACTCATGTCCTATCAGGTAGAGAGCAAGTTTGATCTTCTAGGCTGATAAGGAATGAGAGCTACTAGCAAAGGTGCAAAGGTGGAGAAGAAGCCTCCTTCAAATCACAATCTGAGTCACTACTTCTTAGCAGTATTTAGAAATCTGTGATATCCTGCTGCAGTTTCCTGATGGACTGATGCTCTCTGTGGAAATAAACAACACTGAAGAGTATAGTTTGAAAACTGTGTTCCCACAGGTGAGATCCCAGGGGTTGGAGAACAACCTTCCCAGGAAAGGGGTAGTAAGACAAGCCCTCAGGTTTATTTCACAGCAGGCGAGCACTTCAGGCAATAGAAGGACACGTACCCAGTGGAAAGTGGGGAAGGAAATAGGCACTGCTGCATTACTTCTGCAGGCTTCCCTTGCCTAGGGAACTCCAAACTGCAGAGCATAAGCAGTGGCAGTGGCAAACTGAAGTGACAAGACTGCTGGTACGTGCCTGTGCAAAAATGGCATCTATTAAGTGACTGTGCCAGTCTAGGAAAAATGATGCTAAATCCTACTCCGTGCTGTGGGCTCAACCACTGCTATCTGTTGTTGAGATGTCTCCCAGAGTATAAATTTAATGAGGAGAGCTCATGCCTCTGAATGCCTTTGGATACAGATGCAGAACAAGTTATACCAGACAAAAGGTTTCCCAGATTAAAGCGTGATCTTCAGAGCGTGACAGCACAGAACCTTCCCATGGACCTACTTCTACCCCACAGTCAAGTGAGATAGTTTATTTGAAAATGAGATAAGTGACTCCGCATGAAACGTGGGGAAAGAATTTACACATGGGGCCATTACACCATAGTTGCTGATGCTTTCCTCAGGATCACACTGTAAGCTTATTCTGGAATAACTTCTTGTGTGTCAGTACTCACAGATACCAGGGGTACGGCAGTTCAGTGCGGGTGATTAGAAACATGTAGGAAAGGTACAGAAATGGAGGGAAAAATAGTGGCCTTACAAACCATGAAGTCATTTCTGAAGAGGGAGGACCAGGGAGTTATATGGGGACAGCACTGAGTGAAACCACTGTTGTCTTGGAAACTCAAAGGGAAAAATTAGCATACAGAAGGGTTTTATTTTTCAGACACACTCTAAGCACATATACACACACACACAGACAGACACACATATTACGCAGATAGATACATAGATAGTCATACTCCTCTGCTTCTTTGCTGATGACTTTCTTGCCCAAAGCCAGTCAATATAAGAATTCTTTGTCTGACTTTAAAAATGAGAATGAATCCCTACACTTTTTCGTATATATACTTTCTATAATGAGAACTGATCTTGTGTTAGCAATTCAGAGATACAGCTGTTGTATATATGGAAGAATTAAAGAACATACAAGGATGAATTAACAGCTCAGCTTTCTGATGCACCCCAGAAAAGAAAAGGAACTAGGCCTATCTTGGATTATGAAGAAGGAGCACTGTGGACATAGCTCAAAGTCTCCCTCATGTATCACACTGGTATCTGAAATAGCCAAGATGACTCACTTCCCTCAGATAGCTGGGATTACAGGGACAGTGGGCATTAGTGATGGAGAAGGCTTGCAACCATAGCTATCCCAACAGAGCACTTCCTGGCCAGTGAAGGCATTTTCCAGGTGTAGGAGGTGGGATAGCAGGAGGGATTTGCATTAGACTCTCTTGCACACATTGGGAATACAGCCCTTGCCTGTAGGGACAAGCGGCCTCCTGAGGGGGAGGGTGGTGACAGTGTGTGTGTGTAGCTGAGCGCGCACAGAGTGGGAGACACCCTCAACTCCTGTGGCTGAAGACGGCTCAAGGTCAGATCCCTCCTGTTCTCCTCTTGCACAGCTGACATGAGGTGCCATCAAGAAGAAGCAGTGGAGCATTTGGTCCCTCAGCTCAGATTCATAAGTCTCTAAACCAGCCTGCCACAGACAGGCAGTGGCAGTGCAAAGAGGAAGAGATACTGTCCAAGGAAGAAGACTGCTATCTTTGCTGGTTCTGTGGCTTACTGAACAGGTAGAAAAAACATACTGGACTCTCCCTTCTGAGGAGAAATTCGTTTCCCTTTGCCAGAATCTGGGAAATAGATTTTGTCATTTCCCTCCTGCCTTGTGCACTAGTTTGGGAAGGCATCCAGTAGCACAGACCCAGTCTCTGGAATATGCATGTACTCTAGCATGGGCAATGAATTCCTTTCAGATAGATTTATTTTACTTCTCTCCATGCTACCTCTCTTTGCCCAAGGTGATACAGTATCACAGCACCCACAACTAGCTCCTTTAATCCATAACCTGCATTTACTATCACTCTTACTAATAGCCTGGAGTTTGCTCCCCCATCCTCAATGCGCCCACCTCTTCCAGTACCAGCAAGGTGCCACACTAGGGTTTTAGGCCTGAATTAAGCCATTTTGTATCCCTAACTGCCCTGGTCTCTACCACACTTAGTCTGTTAAGACCTGGAAACCCATGGTCTACATGGACAGTCCACTGGAGCTCCAGTGCTTGGCATGCCACTCAGCTGGAATCTCCTGTGTGGATCCACAGAAACCTCTTGTCTGTTCAGAGACATAGATTTTCTCAAAGTGAAGACCCTTTATGGCTTGCTGGTTGAAAGAACTTCCAGTGTTATGTCTTCCCCTACTCTCCAAGCTTCCGATTGTGGTTTATTTTTCTGCGTCTTCTGGCCATGGTAGATGATGGACACAGGCAGTATGAGACTAGGTAGCCTGCTATCGGAGGGGAATATGTAGCCCACTTGGAGTCTAATCTATCCTTAGAAGGTAACCTGGTGGACATGATAGAGCTGACTCTAAGGAGCCCATACACTGGTGTCATGAGTACTACAGTCCTTGTGGCTAAGCCTCCTGGGGCACCTCACACCAGGACATGTAAACAGAGGTTGTCATGCTATTAATTTAGAACAGCAGCATCTAGATCCCCCTAAACCACTGCTGATATCTTTCTGTCAGTCTCCTTATCTGGGGAGAAAGGCACTGATAAAAGCCATGTTAGAGAAGCCTGTCGTCAAGCAGAACTATCTCACCACTGTAAGGCAAAGCCTCTGACTTACTTGTGATGGTTTATGAGGATGCATCAGCTGCCACAGGCACGACCTCAATAAGAAGTGTCTCTAGTAACACTTGGGCATGGTTAGTCTCTTCCAGGAAGGGAAAACTAAATAGATGTTCTGTGGTTCACGTGAGGTGGTGTTGCCCTAAGGCATCCCATCAGTTAGGTAGCAGGGCTGACTCTCCAAACCACTGTTCCTTCACTCTATCTGCTTCTTATTGAACAGCTTAAGGAGCAGCCCTTCAATGCTCTCTGAAGTGTCAAGTGTGCGTAAGTTAAGCAACAAATTCTATAACCTACCTAACACCGTCCTTGGTCCATGCTCCCTTCCAGTGTAAAATTGGGACAGAGATATTTGCCCTGTAGTACTAATTTGGCTTATGCTGTCAGGTGCCTGGCTGCCTTCTGCCTGATTCACGTTAGCAAGTGGATCTTGCCATCTCTACCCTGGGAAGGGGGAGCTGCAGGGCAACAGCAGAGGAAAAACTCTAAGAGAAACCCAGACGAAAGCAGAGCTGGGGGCTGACACATGATTTCTGCTGTGTGATGGGTTTACCGAGTTTTCTGTGATATACTTATGATAAAGTGATTCAGAGTATTAATTCATATTCTGTGCTTTACCATGGATTGGCAAAGTGCTCAGCCCAGGCACTCCTGTGTAAGACTTGTGTTTGTTTGTCTGAGGATTGTTTCTTCTGTGACCTTCCTTCTGGGTGCACTAGGGAAAGAAGGGGCTTTTGCTTCAACTACAATAAGTCTCAACTCTACTCATCTTCCCAGAGCATCCCTGGGGACTACAGCTGGTCAGGGTTCCTGGAAACATGCTTTGCATCCCTCTTCACACGTGATGGTTAGAGCCTATGTTCCAGATGTGACCTTTGTGTAGGTGACAAAAGAAGGTCTCCTTTGTAAATCTAATGGCATCCATTATCCAGCCTGCATATTTTCAGAGTTCAGAGATGGATTTTTGTGCATCAAGAAACAAAAAGCTATGCTTTCTTCCTGTATATGCTTTTTTCTATTTTGTACCTTTTTATCCCCTACTATTTTATATCAAGGGCTATTCATCATAAAGACTATAAAATGAATCCTCACAGGAGACAGAGAAATGTCTTGGCATCAACAGTTTAGTAATGGGTTAGACAGCCTTTTCATGTGGTGTATGCCAACATGAATCCAGCTCCCACACCAGCAGGGACTGCAAGTTTCTATCACGTGCTGACTGGCTGTCAGCCGATAGGAAATGAACTTAGTCCCAGTCCAGTTCCTACTCCATCAGTGCACGTCAGAAATACCATCACTGCTGGAAACTGTCTCCCTCTTTCACTGGCAAGCCTGGCAGAGAGGCTAGGAAGTGAAAGCTAGTCTCTCATCTCTGGGGATAAAATCTGAGACACATTAGCATCAGAAGCTGTATGGAAAAAGCTTATTCAAGCATTGCTCTTTGCTCAACCTGCTCTTTGCTGAGGCTTTTATTGTTAATATGAAACTTTTCACCAGCCTTGCATTTAACACAAACATAAAGCAATTCTCAGGAAGAAATAAAAAAATTGCAGGTGGTGTCTTTATTGTAAAGGCACTAAATGAGTAGTCTAGGCAGAGTTTTAATGGGTGACTGTGCTTTCATACAAGAGCTTCAAGATGTCCCAAATGCAACAGTTTTGCATTCTGAAGCTGTGCCAGGGACAGGCAGAACTGCTCAGATGTCACAGCAAGGCCTGCTTGGGAATTCTCCAGCTGCATTGATTTGGCAACAAAAAAACCGCCAGGTTGCTAAAATCCAAAACTTCTCAGTAGTTAAAATTCAGTTGGGAAGGTTTTCTTACAGATTAATGATTGAATTCCTACCAAATGTGATTTTCTGTCTTGCCCTAAATGGAGGCCACTAGCCAAATGCCTTCTGGTGCTAGACACACCTTCATGTCAAAGAAATGCACCCAGGGACCTGCAGCATAAAAAGAGAAAAAAAGAGCCAGATGAGAGTGTTGACACCATGCCACCCGACTGGTACGAAGATGGTTTGCTTCTCCTCACGCCTGCACCGTTGCAACAGCCCTAAGACACCCAAATTCATCTTTCATCTGCCTTTTCTCATCACATTCCAGACTATAGGAACAGGTATGAAAGAGACGTACAAAGTTTCCACATTGTTTGAACTTTTGTGTTGGGAACTCTTCAAAATAAGACAGAACAAAACAGTTCTCTGTGGAAGCGTGGAGCAGGTGTGCGTGCATGACTGTACAAAAGTGCGTGTGCACCATCTGCCACTGGGATTCTGCTCTGAACGCTACGAGCAGAGGATGCTTTCACCTGTGGTTTTGGTACCTGCTCAGGGCTTTTCTTCTCCCCAAAGAATTTGTCATTGGATTCATTGTTTCGACAACTGGAAATGACAGGAAAGGCGATAGCTGGATTCATTTGTCACCAATTTGAGATGGCATTTACATAGCATAATGCTTCAGAGGACTGGTAAGCATCACCATGTCAATGCTATGGCTGAGGGAGCCAAGCCACAAATTCCTGACTTGTAGCCATCAGAGACAGTAGCAGCACCAGGACCAGGATTCAGATATTGTCATACCTTGTTCCCTGTGCTAACTGCTCAAGTGCTGCTTACTCACTGTGCTTACAGCCACATATCCTGCTTTCATTGCTACTTTCACATTCTTGTTGATCTGAGCTCTCCCTTTAGCTATGCCTTTCAAGTCTTAGAAGCTGTAATGAATATGTATCAACATTTCAAAGCCATAGATCCTGTGCCGGAGAAACAGAAAGGGGATGGGAGAGACAGACACACATACAATCTAATTCATTTTTAAACGTCTGTAATTCATCCAAGAGCATTATCAATAATTACTAGAAAAAACCAGTAACTCACATCATGAAAAATCAGTGCTTTGACAAAAAGCTGGCAGCAGGCCTTACAGATATCTTGCACGTGCAAAACCTTTCTGGAGCATGATAATCAGCTGGGGGCTGGGGTGAAAGGAGACCTTGCTGTCTGTTCACAGCTCTGGTGGCCTCACCAGGGAACCCTGCTGTTCTGTCATCGCTGTGCCTGCGTCAGGCACTCTGCAGCTCCTGCAGACAAACTCAGTGGGTGTGTGCTAGATCTCATCCCTGCAGGACGTATGGGTCTTCAGAGGATATTTACGGGAGCTGGATTCATTGTTATCTTAAGCATCCCTTGAAAAATCAAGCCTGGATGCTCACTGAGCATCCTCTTGGGGTTTCACCACTGCTTCCTCTCAGCTGCAGCCACAGCTGTCCTGTGCTCATGGCAGGGCAATGGGCATCTCTGATTATCTTTGCTACACCAGGTTTAAACTCATTCCTCTTAAAGCTGTGACTAGGAGATAAATGGTGGCCCGGGACATAGCAGTGACAACAGATCCTGAACTGCTTTACAGTACCTTTGCAGTACCCGTCAGCTACCTCCCACCTGCAGACCAGAACCCCCACCACAGACAAAACTAAGCAAGACAAATGGGGGAAAGGGAGAGGGACACTCAGAGAAGAAAGGCTGTTTGTGTTAAAACTTGAATATTTTTCCACCTGAAGCCAATCCCTGTTGCTCATTTTCTGGACATGAAGCTACGAAGGCTGTGGCACTTAGATCCATTCCCATCCACCCCATTTTCATGGGATGCCAAGACCTTCTTCAAACGTATGACCCTGGCAGTGTTGGGGATCAGGTGTGGGGATGCTGTGTCATCTTGCAGACCTTTCCGTGGAGGATGCGTGATCCTCCTCCTCCTTCCTCCCACCATACCATAACCCCTGAGATGCATCCCTGCCTGTCAGACAAGGGCAGTTGGGGGCTGTGGCCTCTGCTGCTGTCACATGCTGCCAGTCAGACTGATTTCTAGACTGCTTCTCCCTGGGCTTACCAGCACCATGGGAGCAGAGACACTGGCATAAGTACCATGGAGCATCCCTACTGTCATTTCAGACCTCAGGCAGAAACACAGCTGGGACCACAACATCCTAAACCCAATGGTTAGATCTGCTGGGTCTCATCAGTCTGAGACTTGAGTCTCCTCCATGGCTTATGCTGACCAAAATCTTACTGCAGCACAGAGAGTCACAGCATTTGGGTAACCCCTGGCACAGTCCTCTGTGCTGGGCTACAAGTAAGGAACATTTTGCAGTTTCAGGTAATACAGCGGCAGCTGCTGACTCTGTGGTGTGTGTCTCCTGAAACTGCCAAACACCTGTACTCTCCAGTTGGCATCTAGTTAATTAACAGATAAAATTCAAGAGATTAGCTTCCTGCACAAAGACCTATATGCTTTAAATCCTGCAGGTGCACCTGGCCCTTTAACAGATATAGAGTAGGTCTGGAACCACCTGTCCCACTGGCCTGAGAGAGCAAGGACAGCCCATGGCCCATAGATGGACAAATAGCTCTCAAAGGATGCTTAAAGGAGTTCTAATTTTTTTTAGTAGATGCTGCTGTTGAAGTCTTTATTTGAACCATGCCAGTGTGTTAGAAGATGGACTTCTTATACACTTGGTACAATTCCTTATTTTTATATGCAGCTCACTGACTTGATAAACACATTTTATTTAATCTCATAAATCAAATGCTTGTAGTAGCCCTTGCTTCCTATGTAGTGTCTGCTGTTCTGTGTTATAAATGGGCCATGTTGCACTGGCCTGTAATGCAGGAGGCTGTACAAAATACAGACACTCAAAGCAGGAGCATTTCCTCATTGACAAATATCCATGTTTCCTATAGAGAACTGAATTGGGGCATATGCTGGGTTTTGGCTTTTTTTCCCTTTTAAATCAGGTCTAGTTTAGCACTTCAACAATTGATCAGCTCATGCCACAGCCTGATGTAGGTTGTTGAGAGCACCTAACCCCATGATGTCATCACTGTGCTGGGTAACAGCAGGTGACAACACCTGTGGGGCAAGTCTATCTCCTAGGACAAGGAACTGAAAGCGCCCGGTGCTTTAAAATGTGCAGCTGCTGGGACAGACTGGCTGTGAAGCTCTACTCGAATGCACTGGACAGGAAAATGGAAATCGAGCGATTGTTATTCCATCCCTCCCTAAATCTGCAGCACCAATGCCCCAATAAAGGCGGTGAAATGCTGTATGGAAATTGGTTAGATTTAGCACTCTCTAACTCTGTTATTACAGCACAGTGAGAAAGCCAGGCCAGAGCTGTGCTTTGTAAGTGAGTAATGATCTGAGCTATAGATTAGCCAGAAAATGAATCCTCAACTGGTATACAATGATACTGTTATTCCTGAATCCGTTCCACACAGCAGTATATGTAAAGTTGTAATACTGACTGCATGATCAGTGGGTGGTGTTGCTATTTTTTACCTAAACATATGATGGACAAACAACTTCTCCACTGTACATTTAAACCACTTCCATCATTTCTACCCATCTGTCCAGGATAAATTACATAGGAAAAGATGTGTAGGTGATAAAATTGCCCTCCATTTTTATCTGGGGTTTTTTTGTTATTTTTTTTTAACTGACAAAGGAGAGACAACAGATGAGGTGTATGTTGACAGAGAGGTGGGTGGAAATCATAACTTGTGTCTCCAGAAACAAACCCCAAAAGCCAGCTTGAATGTTTAGGGGATAGGGCTAGGGACAGCCTGTATGACAAGGTGCTGGCGTCCTTGTCTTCTTAAAGCTTTCTATCTAGCTCTGTGATCTCTCAGCTATTTTTTGTGGGTTTCTTAAAAAAAACCAAACAGAACACAACAAAAACAAACTGAGATCCCATCACAGGGATTAGAGTTTCCATGGAGAGCGGTAGCCCTTGGCGCCTGTGGTAGGCTGTGGTGTGGCTGTAATGATAGCCCTAGCCTGGTCCCACCAGTCCTGAGGCATTAGTGTGTGCACAAATGTGCAAAAGGAGAAACACACACACTTCATCTTTAATTGGGTTTTAATTTTGAGAATGTGGGAAGCACCAGATAACAAGCCTGGAAGCAGAATTTGACTGATCACAGATCTGGTATGGGATTTGGGTGGCACCAACAAGGCGCTTGGTGCCCTTGCCGGTCTGGTTGTGACGTCCCAGTCTCAAGAAAATGACCTTTGAGGACCAACAGCACCAGTGGTTTTTCTGATGTGGAGGTTGACCGCTGAAACTAGAAAACCACCCTCTTCAGACTTCCTGGTGTTTCTTGCCCGTCTCTGTCCTACTCTCCAAGGCTTCTGGCCAAATTCATTCTGGAGCCAAAGGGTCAGCAGCTAAATGAAATTACAAGGCTTTTATAGAACTCAGCTGGCTGGGCAAAGGCCTGGCTTGAAGGAGGAGTGAAGCAATTGGGGCAGAGATCAAGGGACAGGGATCTTGTATGGAGCTGGGAGCTGGCAGGGCAGAGGAGGGGAAAGGGCGGACTGAGATCAGACCAGCAGGAAGGAGGTGGAGATGGAGATGTAGGGCTGGAAGGGAGAGGGGTTTATCCAGGAGCTGGGCATAGGGATTAAGGCATCAGAGGGATTCCACAGGAGGGGATCTGCTCCTTGGTCTTCTAAAACCCTGGTTGATCACACACAGGAATCAGGAGGAGCACAGGGCTCAGAGAAAACCACTGCCAAGTCAAATATTAGGAGGGCAACCTTCACCAGGCTTTATAGCACATACCTGCTAAAATATGTCTGATTACGTGCTTACCTATGATTTTATGTGCAAGGGCTCTGCCTTGCAGCCACCCAGGCACACCTTGCTGTCTACTCTGGAAGGTGTGCAAGCTTCCCCAGCAGCGAGCATTCAGGGCAGTCAGCAGCTGGATTCTGCTGTAGCAGCGGCAGCAGTCCCTGCTCACAGGGGAAAAGCACTCGAGTGAGAGGAAGGCTTCACTGCATTACTGTGCCAGCTCTATAGCTCTAGCATGTTTTAAAGCTAAGAAAAATACTTGAGGTCTGGACATCGATTTGTGGTTTTTTTCACTCACACTGACTGCACTCTTCGGAGGGAAGGAGCCTGTGTGAGCAGCCAGGGGCTCAGGATCTCTGCTGGGCTGGAGCAGCAGGAGGGGGCTGTTAAAGGGAGAAGGTTGCAGCCTTCTTCGTATCAAAGCAGGGTGTCCAAAGCCAGAACCTGGAAACATGCTTGGCAAGGGAAGAAAAACATGATTTTACCCAGTCTAAGCTGAAATGGAAGCCTGTGAGACCAAGTGACTGGAACACATAACTAACTAACTAGTAACCAAAATAGAAAGTCTGGGCTACACTATGCTGTGCTATTCATTCCTTCTTTTATCTGCATAGGATTGTCACAGCTGCCCCAGTACTTAATTTATTAATTTTAGAAGATACATTTTCTATCCCCATAACACCTGTAGACCTCTGTCCTGCTGTGTTGGCTCTTTGCATATGTGCATATCTAGTTCCTGGTAGGAGGCAATGAGGGCTCTGGCAGAAGGGACTAAAGCAATCCAAGGTCTATTTCAATGCATATAGGGGGCCATTATTTGCAGCACATCAGTATGTAATTCTTTCAGTGTAGGTAGGCACATATGCTTGGTGGCTGGAACAGCAGGAAAATTAAGACTTGATCTGTTTCTGTTTAGGGCAAATGAGATTTCAGTCACCAACTTCAGACAGAGGAGGACTGGGACTCAAGAACAGAGTCAGTTCATCAGTTTGTTGTTTTCCTACTGATCTCATGACAATATTGCCTGCATTGGTGCACGGGAGAAAAAATGCCCGGTCATGGGCAGAGGGGGGAATAATTAGCAGCACTTATTAAAACTATGGTGATTATTCATTACAGCTGCTGCAGGCCACCCTGTTTCAACAGCATGGGCTCTAGTGTTGGAGGCAGGGGGAGGGGAAAGGAGAAGTAAATGGGGGCCTCCTTCATTCTGGTGTTCCAGTGGCCGTCTCTTTTCCAGAAGACGGATGTTGCGCTCTAAGTACCTCTCCAGAGAGCTAATGGCCGACATGGCATTATTACCAGCCTGCGATGAGCTCTATCTTTTTTTTTATGATAGTAATTTGTTACACTGGTTTGCCACATGCCCGCTGCTTCCTTGTTAATCCAATAATCTATATGAGAAAAGCAATTTGACATTCCTCCTTCCCATCTGCCACCCATCACCCAATCTATATCTTAACTATCAGTGATTTATTAATGGTGTCTGCATTAAGTACATCTCCGCTTCATTGGCGCCCTCGATTCCCTCTCTCCTAGAGACATTCTCTGGATACATTTAGAGAGCAGAGTCAGCATGAAGAGGAAAAGCAACAATAAAAGCAACCAATTCAGGGAATTTTTGGCGCTTTGGTCAAATATTCCATGTGTACAACAGCCTGAAGCACACTCATCTGAGATTCAAGTGCATGCTCAGCTCTCCTGCTCCTTGCAAAAAATAGTGCACTAGGACAATGCAGGACTTTATCCAGTTTATATCTATAATCCCTTTGCCAGCATCAGCTTGCAGTGGGGGTCGGTTCTCAGCAGCTGTTAGAAGGGGCTTATTCCAGTGTTTGTTGGGCAATGCTTCATCAAGGCAAAAAAACCTGTGGAAATAATGAAGTATGGTGTCCAGTATCCTGGATTCCTTACAGTCTGGAAAGAGTGGGTTTGTTAGCCTTTCTGTTGGTGGCAGAATGAGTAGCACAGCCTTTATGTGATCATCTATTTTCATGACTCTTACAAGAATACTGTACCTTCAATACCTTCAGCAAAGTTGGTTTGAAATCAAGCAATGAGCTCAAAAGCTTTTGGAGGTGAAGGGCATCCAAGAGGCTAACACCACCCATGCACACACACAGATACGGACACACACACTTCTGTGTGCTTACAAAGGCCTTGTTTCCTTAGAAACCAAGCTAAAAATCTACTGGCGGTATTTCAGCCTGCTTGCCACCATCAATAAGGAGCTCAGGGACTACTTAAGTCCCACAGAATGAAATTCTCTTTCTCTTTCTAAGGAATTCTCTGCTTGAAATTAGATTTGGGAAGCACTGATTCTCACATAGCTCCACCCGTGTCGGTTGCAGGACTGGCATTCATGGTCATTCCCCTTTCATTCTCAAAATTCAGCCAGTGTCCTTGCACATGCTGGCTGGGCACTGCAAACAGGTTTCATTGATTCAATTACTCCCCACACAGCGATTGCGTACAGCACTTACTGCTCAGCATCATGCTGTGTTTCCACGTATGCAGAAACACTGCTTAATGACTTTTAATTTAACTCACGTGGGAAAAGCAAAAAAGAACATTTGACTTTACACTGAAGTTCACTATGCACATCTTTCCTGCCACACTCCTGGGGACCTAAAGATGCAGAGTGCAGAAAGCAGAGCTACAGGATTATATAATCTAACATGACCGGATTTGGTCGTGTTAAAGTATGTGTTATACAGAAAGTTCATACTACAAGTTGGATAGCCCACATGTAGAAAGCATGGGGTGTGGACAGCATGGCAGATGACACTTTTATTTCATTTTCACCACAGCTCTTTTTAAAGGGCCTTCATTTATGTAGAATAGCCGAACAGAAGCTTTTCTGTAATTATAACTATTATTAAGTTTCAGAAAAAAGTCATGAAAGAAAAAAGTGCAGTGATAAGGGCCAGATTCCCAGGGAACAGTGACAGTGTGAAAATTAGAGAGTTACATGAAAAAATGAAATGGATTTCATGGCTTTTTGAAGTCCAATGCAAAGAATGGGCAAACAGCATCCGCCTGCCCTAGATCTGCAGGGAGGGGCAGAGGATGATCTATGCCAGGTGGGGGCAGTGCACTGTTGGTGCTGCCAGATTGCCTTCTGAGATAGCTGGCACTACCTGGACAGTTCCCACCCAGCTTTTTTTCCAAGTACAGGAAGGGGAACTGGAAAAAGTTTGGATTCACTGGAGTCTGGGGTGACTGACTTGGTGGTCTTATGAAGCGGTTCTCACCTGGATGTGCAGTCTTGCTAGATTGAGCAGTGTTTAGTTTACTCCTGAATTTTTGCCTCTTGGTGCTGGTGAGGTGTGGTTGAGATGCTGCTCTTCCTACTGCTCAGCTCCCCAGCCATTTTCAGTGCCTCAGGATGCCAGTCTTAATATTGTTGAAGGCTCCCAAGGTGATTGTTTTTTGCTGTTCCCTTTCCCTAAGGCTGAGATTTTCATTTGAGTTTTAGAGTATCAGTTAACCCACATTTATCAAATGTCAGTATCATTTGGACTAATAACTCTTTTAGGCATAACGAAAAATCTTGGACAAAACAGACTGGGAAGAATGCAGGTATAGAGTCATCATTAGGTACAGGGTGATCTGATTTGATCTTTCTTTCTTTCTTTTTCTTTCTTTCTTTCTCTTTCTTTGTTTCTCTTTCTTTCTTTCTTTCCTTTTTTCTTTCCTTCCTTCTTTCTTTCCTTCCTTCGTTCCTTCTTTCTCTCTTTCTTTCCTAATGCTTTTGTTTAATAAACTACTTCTTGATAATCATGAATTCAGCCTTGGCCATGCAGTAATTGCAACTAGGTCTGCTGAATAGCCAAAAAGGGGTTTGGTTTGGTCTGTGGGTTTTTTTAAAGGAGTAAGAAGCTTAATTCCTCAACTGGAGGATGACGAAGAACAGCCCATGTTAACCCAGCTGTCTGCTCCAGGCATTCACTCACACCAATGGAGACACAGACCCTATCCCTGCCTCTGCCTCATCAGCTTGAAGTTTTATTTCTAACCCAGATTTTCTGGGGTAAACCTCTTTTATTCCCTCCTGCTGGAGCTGTTCCACTTTCTATAACATATTTAAATCCTTTTTGCGTGGGGTTCATTAAGAGGTTGGTTACATGCATTTGCATGTGTAGTAAAAAGAGCAATGTGAAGATTGACCCTAACTACGTGAGAACCTCCTTGAGCGGAGGTAGACTTAAAATGGGGAAATTTGACTATTTCCAGGCAGTCCCATCAGATGGAGAAAGCTGCCCCTTTGGGCTTTGTGTTTTTTAACACTGCACTGCTGAATAAAACAATGTCTGCCTCCAGTGTTTTGTTCCCATGGTTTGTTTCTGTTAAACTTACTGAAAATGGAAAGGAAACATTTCCTTTTGAATTGAATGACGTGTTTTCTTGGAGCCAAAATAAGGGGGGAGGGTGTGGGGGAAAGAATTTGTTTATTTGTTTGTTCACTAATTTGGCAAGGAATGTCCCCCAAGCATTTGAATTTTGGCTCAGATCAGAACTACTACAATGTTTTGTCTTTTTTCTTTTTTTTGTGTTTATCTGCCAAACAGCAACAATAGCTCCCTACACAGGCCTGCTGGAAATGAGATGCAATGGCTCAGAGTACCAAATGACTGAGCAAGGGCGGGTGTGATTGCATGATAAGGCTGGTTTGACCGTGCAGACCCAGGCGGGTGTGCTTGGCACTTCAGCTGAAGAGAGCAAGGCTGAGGTGTGTGGAAACAAAGTGTATGAGCAGACCTGCTCACTTCTGCGAGCCCAAATATTTTGAGAACTCCATGATGCCAGCTTCTGCAGCTGACTTCCTCTACCAGAATTAATCCTGGCAACCATTTTAACCATTTTCATAAAGGATCCTATAGGCAAAGATGGGAAGCACATCTTTGGTGTGCGATATTGCAAAACTGTAAGAAGAATCTCTGTATTTGCTCTGGGCATTACCTTAGGCTCCTGTGTTTTAATAGCATAATCTTAAATCAAGCTAATGCTAGAAGTAGAGCAGAGAATAGGGAATGCATGCAGGAAACTCTGGCTGAAGCTAGATCCCGATTTCACGTATTCCCTACTACTCCAGATAACACCAGTTTACTTGACCAATAACCACTACAAGTTGGGGCTTTTGATAAACCAGTGTTCTGGGTCCTGGGGTTTCCCAAATTTTTCCCTTGCCCAGAATAGCTCTTTAGCAAATAGACTAGAGGAACTGTTTCGATCTTTATATCATTATCCATATCTACAGCCTTCCATGAGGAAAAATTTACAAGTCAGCATTTTGTATTGTAAAACTGCCTGGTGTTCACTATGTCACAAGTTTCAGAGGGACAAGGTAATAGATTATTTGCTCTGGATGCTGTGTATAGACAAGATCATTTGGGGGTATTGTAGGGAGAAAGATTTCAATAATGGCTGCAGGAGACAGAAGTGAAAGCTGGGAATTATTTGGGGTGGAGGAAAAGAACAGAAGGAAGAAGGGTAATCTTTCATTTATAGCTTTGGAGATCTCTGCAAGTACTGTATTAGATATGAAGTTATTTCCTCCTAGTAATCTGTTTGTGGCGTGTTTTTTCTCCCAAGGAATATGATGCATGTGTAAAATTCTTACAATCAAATGTGAAATAGCAGTGCTGGAAAGATAATGGTTTGACAGCAGCCAAGCTGCCCCAGGCTGCCATCACCTTGCCTATTACTCCATGAGGTGTCTGAAACCTTTTTCAGTGGAAGATTCAATGGGAGATATAATTACAATTTATAATTAATATTTTCCTTTGTTCTTTCTCTAAAAAAAAAAAAAAAGAAAAATAGGAAAATCTCATAAGGTATTTTTCCTGTTTATAGTGAAAACATTTTTGTGTTTGATGAAAGATCTAGTTTGGGGGTTTTTTTAAGAGTAAGCCTTTAGGGAAAAAATACAAAACCAAACTCTGGCAATTCATGTTGTAAAAATGTTCCCAGAGAAAAATACAATTGCTTCTGACTAGCTTTAGTTATCATGTATTTTTTTTATTAAAATCTACATCTCTTTGCACTCCTTCTGCTTATTTAACAGTCTCTGCTTCTCTTTCTTATATTTGCTCGTCACCATTCCACAGTCTCTCTTTGTACTCCACACTTCCTATTTTTAATTGGAATTGTATTCTTTCCAATTCCTTCACCTTTTCTGTATCACAAGTCTTAGGTAGTGGATGATCCTAATAATATCTGAGTTGGAGCTGAACTTTAGACCCACAGTATATCTAAGTTGTTTTGAGTTAGCTAAAAATTATTAGAAAGAAAA
Organism: Cephalopterus ornatus; assembly: GCA_013396775.1. NCBI lineage: Eukaryota > Metazoa > Chordata > Aves > Passeriformes > Cotingidae > Cephalopterus > Cephalopterus ornatus. The sequence goes on from VZRE01009144.1 coordinate 107,435, forward strand.
AAGGCAACACTACCAGCTAAAATAGAGTTCACATTCTTTTCTCTGATAAGGACTAGAGTTTGTTATATGGGAGAATGCATCTATTTTTAATATATTTATATATATTTATATGTTTATAATGAGTGCTTTGCATTCTACTTCTATTTTTCTGCCCAAAAATGTGTCAGTGAAACAACTTGAAAGATCACTGAATGTGAGAAAAAAGGATGTGGTGAGGGATCTCTGGAGGTCTGTAGATCCACTTCCCGATCAAAGCAGAGCCAGACAGACCAGGTTTGCTCAGCAGCTCATCCAGGAGAGTTGTGAGTATCTCCACAGACAGAGATTACACCGCTTCTCTTTGTGCACCTGCAGTAACCTGTAGGGACAAGGAGGAAGCCAGCTTGGTTTGCAAATGGGGTCTGCACAGCAGGACTGAATCATGGTATGGCTTGAGTGGGAAGGATCCTTAAAGATCATCCAGTTCCAACCCCCCTGCCATGGGCAGGGACACCTTCCAGTATACCAGGCTGCCCAAAGATCTGGACTTGAACACCTCCAGGATGGGACATTGGACATGAAGCTGCACTGAGCTAAGCCTTGGCATCTTGTTTTATTGTGACGTGCTCATGCCCTCTGTGTGCCTCAGCTCGAAGCATATCAGAGAAGCAGTTCTGATTTTGGCCTCTCTACAGCATAAGTGTCATTCAGGTTGAAATTGAACAGATGCAGCTTACGTGATCCCATGCAACAGTTTTTAGAAAGGAGAAGTAGAAATACTCCCATTGATCCTGTCAGATGGGCTTTAGTGTGCTGTGAGACCTCACACCCTGCCTTTGCAATGGAAGGTGGCATAAGGTAAAAAAAGTGAGGGAAAGCAGCTTTGGGGCTTTTGTTGCTTTTTGTAGGCCAAGAGAAAGGGCAGCACCCAGTAAGGATGGATGGTTGGGATGCTGCTGGCATCAGACAACCATGGGCCTCTCACCATGCGAGTGCAAGTCCTTGTGCTGTTTTCCATTCAGGTGGTCAGGTGAAAATAAGGTTAGACTCTCGTATCACACATTGAGACAGAACAATACAGCTCCACAGGCCCTCAGGGGATGGACACCCTGCTGCCCAAAACTCAGCGTGTTTTGCTGTATGGGGCAGAAGACAGTCAGGCCAGAGGTCTCACCCTGCAGGCAGACCCCAGCACTTGTGGACACCTACAGTGACCTCCATGAAGCCATGGGCCCTCTATCTGGGGGGCTGCTGACACAGATTTACCATATGGACATCTGTGACTTCTGCTTTACATCCAACTGAAACAATCTCAGCACACTGCGGAAAAAAATGGCCTTGTCAAAGTTCAGTAACGGAGGAGAGATTTATCAGTCTGGCCACCTTCTCTCCTGATACAGTTTATATCTACTCTTTAGATTAGGAGAAATAGCCAAATTATATATGTTGAAAATGGTGAGGTCTATAAGTGCACAAAACTTCTAAAATGAAACCTGAAAGGGAGTGAAATTTGACTAGTTTCAGCTGTCGGTACAAGCTTAAAACTCAGGTAGGGCTCATTAGGAAGTTCATCTGACCTTTCTGACTGAACCCAAGGCTGATTTTACGTCTGATCCATAGAGAACATCTTTTTTCTTTTTTTTTCCTTTTTTTTCCGCCTACATAAAATCTCACTGAATATGACTGTAAGCTCCAAAGTTTGTTCAAATCCAAGGTTCAAAGCAAGTTCAAAGTACAGGAAGCATGTATCCATGAAAATGGAAATAGTTGAGTTTTAAATCCATGAGATCAGAGCAGCTGGAATTTGCACTTTGCTGAAGCTACCTGAGCTAGAATGCTCTGAAAAGATGAGAGTTAAATCCTGATGAGTAGAGAAGAATGAAGGAGGCCCTGGTTTTGCCTCTGATCTTTGGCAAAGATATCTGTCTTTCCTAAGTGGTTTTGCAGTAGGGATGAAACTTATCCAGCAAATATTTGGGTAGACACCACTGTACAATAGAAATAGGTAAATAAGTGCATACAAGAAGAGAATTAACATCTTGACTTTTTGGCCTTTAAGTAGAAGTAGGAGAGGTCTACTCCATGGATTTAATTTACTCAGGACTTGCTATCTCAGTAGAAGTCTAAGCAACACTGTTTGCAACCTGCTGTCTGAAGCTTCCAGGCTCACACTAAGGAATGATGAAGAAATCAAGACTTAGCCTTGGTAAGCTCTGAAGATAAGAGCAGAAAAAGTGCACCAGTTTTGCTAGAGAAAGTGAGTAAAACAGGCATGTGTTTGACTGCAAAACTGCTTCTATTTGGGGGAATTATAAGAACAAGCAACTGGAGAAAGACAAGTCCTATGATTCCTTTTCCTCCTTTCCTGGAAAAGTTTTGTGTTTATACACACTCCAGCACAAAATATTTAGCATAGAAACTAAATATATAACTTATAAATGTATTTATAATCTTATAAATGTATAAATAATAATAAAATAATTATAAGAAACAAATAACCCAAGAAATACTCAGGAAAGAGCAGAATGTGATGCTGGCTGAAGACACACTGCATGAAGCTACTGGGAAATAATAGGTTCCATAAAAATTTAAAAAAAAAAGGCAGGGGGAATAAGGAGTGAGAAAGAAATGGAGAAATAGATGCAGGGAAGATTCAGTCATGATGGCTGGAAAGATCCATCTGTATCATCTTGCCTGATGTCAATCCCAGCATCAGGCATGGAGCCACATCCAGCAACTGCCTTGCCTCATCCAGAGGCATATAGCTGAACAAAAGAGCATGTTTTGGAAAGTCCTCATCATGTAGTTTCACATAGGCTTGGAGCTGACAACCTGTAGCCCTGGCTCTGTCATCACAGGCATGGAACAGGACTGTACTTTGAGCTAATGTGACACACTGTGCTAGATAACCGTGCCTTCTTGTGACTAGTGTTGTCTGAACTTCAGCAAGAAGGACAAATCAAAACTTTAGGAGGAGATCTTGCTTACTAATGCTTTTGTACATTTTGGTGGTTAAATCAGGGAGTTTAATCCACAAGTTTTTCAAGCCCTCTTCTGTCTGACTCAGTTAGTCTCATCATAATGTAATTCATGCCAGCAATTAGGCAGTGCTGCCCCACAGCAATACCTCATCCTCTTAAGGGATTAGAGGCAAAGAGGAAGTCACCATGGTCTCCTAGCACATTTCACTATATATTTCTGTGTCTCCGGAGGTCTCTGCAGCCTCTTGCAGCATAGAAAAATCATCAATCTCTCATGCTTTGATATAATACACTAGCTTTGTCTGTAACTGGAAAGCTTTGGGTGCTTTGAGGGTTATAGAACAGAGGCGTGGACACAAGTGAAAAAAAGTTGTTCACAGAATTCCTGGAGCAAAGGTTTTCTGACTCTAAGCTGCTCTTACTCCCAGTTTGAGCCACATGTATGTCTACTAAATGGTATGGGTGTCAGCCATCCAGTGCTTGCTTATTCTTCTAGTTCTGGTAATTCAATTAGAGGTGTGCTCTTTCTTCTGCCCCAGGAGCAGAGCATTCACTCTGGAATGAGGAAGAATAATGTTGGCTCTTCTGCTACTTGTACCCTGCCTCCATTGCCTTCCTGCTGCTTTTGAACCCTCTGACCCTTTCAAAGGCAGCTCAGCAGTCTGCTCCATCCTTTATTGAATTGAATTGCAAATCTGGAGAGGCCGCAGTGGGAGCAAGCCATCCATTTCAATTCCATGTCCCTGTTGTCCCTCCCATGAGACCAGGGCAAACTCAGAGGAAATGCAGTCAGCATTTGTCGACTGAGCCCTCTGATGGGATTAACTTCTGCTTTAGTAAGAAGTCCATCATACGGTCCCAGCTGTGTTTGGTCCAGCCAAGGCTCAGTCACAAGACAGAACAAAATTTCTGGAGCTCTGCATACCCTGAGTGACTCATGGAGTGATTCATCCTTTCAGCAGAGCCATTGGAGAAGCAAACTTGCAAAACTCTGTTGCCCATTAGGAAAAATGAGGCAAGAGTAGGCAGCCACACTAAGACAACCAACCAACCTACCCACCTACCTACCTATCCTATGACAAGAACACTTCTGACAGGAGCACCCTTCAGCAATTTGCCTTTCTGCTGAGGAACCATGGAAGATGGATGACAAACAGGAGAAGGACCATGACCTGCAGCACATGCTGCAGGGCATTATAGTGCTCTGATCCTAAGGAAACCAGCATGGACCACAGCCCTAGGGTCTGTGTCCTTACTTGGAGTGACTAATTCTCAACCCGACTGCCAGAGGTAAGGGGTCAGAGGGAGAGGTCAGAGTGGGTCACAGATCAGTGGAGAGAATACAAATCAAAAAGAAACCCTTGGCCTTTCAGGTTAGTTTGTATTAGTGGTTGTATCTATCTTTTTTTTTTTAGCTCCAGCCTTGCTTACCCTTTGGACCAAACTGCTTTCCTCTGAGCACCTACAGAGGAGCAGGTCAGAAGATGGCAGCCGCACTCACAAGGTTTATACCTGGCATCCCTCTGAGGTGACCCTGTGACAACAGGATTTCACTGCTGTGTCTCCCTGGAGCTGCTCTCACTGCCATTGACTTCAGTGACAAAACTCCTAGCCTTTTTAAGCCATGCAAGACTTGCAGTAAACTGCAACATGTCATTACAGCGGGTAGCTCAGGCAAAGCTCTGCTCTGTGGTGTGCTGGTGGCACATCAGCCCTGGTGTGGTCTGCTCGGCACCCTACATTCATCTTGTATGAGTCACCAATGCCCCCTTCAGCACACTGGGGTTATAGTGTTACTTGAGAGCATTCCTTTTCACCACTTCTGCCGTCCCAAGGGTGCTTGTTACTGCCTCTCAAGGACTCAGTATGGAGAATACAGGGAAAAGGAATTACTTCCTCACTCTGTGTCTCAGCTTTGGTGCGTATATGTGTGTTTATGTTTTTCTTTCTTTCAGTGATGATAACAAATGAACCCACAGTCCTGTTCCAAAATTAGGTATTGTTTGCGATTGGAGTTTTTTTATGTTTGGAAAGTCTTTCTAAAGCAGAATACTTTCAGTCTGGGTTATTTCTGTGCCATGCTTGCAGCCCTAATAGCGGCTGTCGTGAAAAGCAATAGGTCAATTTTTCAGCAGATTTGGAATCTTTGAAATTAGATTTTATTCCAAAACTGAGAATCAAAAGGACCCTTCTGGCTATTTCTTGACAAAGTGCTTTTGTCTCCAGCTGACCAGTAGCTCAGTGGGACAGGCATGTCCTGATGGCATGGGAGTGCCGGGTAATGCAGAGTTTGACCCTGAGCTCACCCCTCCGTGTGGGCAGCTGCTCCCTTGTCATGGCACTTGTGGCACACTCTGGCTGGAAGCTGAAGAAAGGCAATGTGCAGCCTTGCTTTTCTTTTCTTATTAGTGGTTCTTCCAGAGGAGATGGTAGCTCTTTCTCCCCTTCCCTCCTTTCATGTGTGTTTCATGTGGGGGTTTCAATAGGTGCTGTTTGGTGGTTTCAGGTCCCTCAGGCAAAGATGTCTGGCCCTGAGGGACAAAATTGTCACAGGGCTGCACATTTAGAGGCTTTGATAGGGACCAGAAGTTGCAGGGTTTGGCTTAGTAGGGGAACGTGTTCTAGCTGTGGAGAAGATAATTGGTTGTAAAAAACATACGGCACATCTCTGTGTGAGCAAGGCAGTTGTTACGTTGACAAACTCAGCCTTGCTGACAAAATGGCTATGGAGCACTTTACTGCACAGTTTATTCTTTATCCTGTTGTACGTGTCCCTGTAGCTACTATTAGAAGCTATCATCTTCAATATCCCTTTTGTCTCACATCTGGTGAGAAATCATAAGGTCAATATCCCACAAGCCATCAATGTCTCAGCAAGCCCACTCTATTTTCTCGTCCTGACAATAGCTAATAAATCTCAGAAGGCTTCCTTGAAATACAGAAGAGAGGAATCTGTTTATATTCTGTATGTTTTTACTTAGAATATTCATAGGGTCATAGAAGTTTGGGTAGGAAGGGACCTTTAAAGGTCATCTAGTCCAACCCTCTTTCAATGTGCAGGGACATCTTCAACCATATCAGGTTGCTTGGAGCCTCATCCAACCTGACCTTAAATGTTTCTAGGCAACCTGTTCCAGTGTTTCACCGCTATTACCTGCTTTTGTTGTTGAAATAATCACTTCTACTTGAGCTGGATAAAACCCCAAACTATTCCAGGAAAAGGTGGCCTTGTGCCCAGGAATGCGATGGTTTCCATGACAATAGATTAAGATGGGCTGTCTAGGGCCAAATCAGATCCCAGCAAGCTCCGAAGGAATCTGGGGCATTGGTGCCCATTTCAGCCTGTGAGCACAGCACCATAGTTTCTGAGTCCCTTTGATTAGCTGTGAAATAGAAATAGGCTCTGCAGCTTCTTAGGGCTTTACATTCAAAAGCTGCTGCAGCACTGACTGACTTGGTCAATATTTCTGGAAAAAAAAGTAAACCATTGGTGAATTTGCTGCTGAGGGTTGTGCTCTCACAGGTAAAGCAGAGCAGAACTAGTCCTTGAATCACAGGAGCTCCCCTCTCTCTTTATAGTCTGGTCATGACTCTCAGCATGGGAATGTGGGAAAAGGAGTTTTGGGATTATTTGGTCCCATATGCTTTGATACAGGGACTGAAAATTTAATCCTCTTACTGTGTGTAGTTTTTTGCAGGAGACTTAACAGAAACTTGAAATAGAGTCATTGGGTTGGGAATGTCAGTCTGCGTTAGACATCTCTGCTTTGGACATCTGCAGATGGAAGTAGCTCCAATAATGGGCAGCCAGCAACAAATAATCTGTGTGGTTTTTCAGGGAGCTGTAACACTAGGAATTGCTTATTTGGAGATATTTTTAGCATGCTTGATGTAATCTATCTTCTTTTCTCACAGTAGGTTGTTGAGATGAGTGATTCTCTGCATAGGAAGAGAACTATTTTTTGAGAAGAAATCTGGTTCTAGTTTGACTACTTATTCAGTATCTAAGTAGATATTTCTTTTCTTCAGAGCTTCAGCCAGAAAAAGGTAACAAGTCTGCTGTAATCTCTGGTGGAAGTCTTTTTTACTCGTGACTTTAATGAAAGTATGAGTTTTACAATCCCTTCTTAGACAGGCTGCTTTGGTTGTTGTCCAGAAAGCGACTTCAAACTATGTATTAGCAGCTTAGGCTATGTTTGAACAAAAACAACATCTTTTTTATATTAAGAATTTACATGCCTAAAAATTTCCCTGTCATTCTTCCCCTCAGAATTGGATTTCTTTTATTAGCTCCCTGTTGAGGAGACTATGTTTTGATCTGGAGACAAATTACAGTTACTCTTTGATGACAGTTCAGATAGGAATTATTGGGAACATCCCTGCATGTCTTACCACCAGTTGGATATATTTGGCTGAGTTGATGCTGAATGACATTTTCATTTCAGTGTAAGACAGCACATGTGGTTGAGTGGTGGTGTCCTGCTGTGTGGTAGCACATAACCTAAAACACCTCAGCACTGGTAAGATTGCCTTGTCCATTTTTATGTTTTCAGCATGGCCAGTTGAAAGCAGTAAACAAGCAATGAGCAATCTTTTCTAAGCCCACCTTCCAAACTCCCAACCATTAGCAGATTCAAAATCCATGGATAAATTCAAAAGTCACTGATAAACTATGAAGTTCCATTGTTACCAGCAGTGAAACTATCAGAATCCTTTCTGAATGCATTTCTACCCTTGACCTGAACAACTTATTATAAGAAAATATAAATATATTTAATCTCTACATGAAGGAACTACTTCTACATAACCCTGTCAGTTCTGATGATTCTTTATTGAAGAAAGGTGAAATAACAAGTACTTGTTCCATAAGTACCCCTGGCTTGTAAGGTTTGTTGATAGTCATGTTGTTTTATCTTTAATTACCTCAGTCATAAGCCATTATTTAGGCTTTTGATTAACACTGTGCTAGTTTCACAGACTTGTCGATGTCCCGGTTTAACAGGGCCACTATTTGTCTGCAAACTCACTCCTCAGTGGAACAGTGTGTAAGTACTGAGCTCTAAAGGTCTTAACTGGAAGGATCTTTCCTTGCCTCTTGCTAACAGTGCATCTCTGCACCTGTCTTTTCCATTTGCTTTTCTTTTTGAGAGGAAGCAGGAGGCTGTCTCATTTCCCTTAAGAGCCAAGCACCCCTGTCAGCCAGCATTATTCATGGTGGCTGTGGCACACAGCTGCAATGGTGATGGAATCTCTCAGATTGACACCTCCGCGTCTCATGGGATAGGAAGCCCACCTGAAGATCCCAGGAGGTAACACGAAATAGGAGCTCAAGACATTTCATACTGTTATTCCCATAAGCACTTCAAAGTCAAAAATAATGGTACTTAAACCTCAAAATTATTATTTTATTGTCAACCAGACTATTTTGGTTCTGACACAAAACAGTTTGGTTTGCAATAATCAATAACGAAAACTCAAACTATTTCATTGAAAATGCTGATTAAATGCTTTTTCCATTTTTCCCTTTTGATTGAGATTTTCTATTAAAACACCTGACAGTAAATTTCCGATGTTGCTAAGTTGAATCTCCAAGCAGGTGTTCCTACCTTCCCAAAGCAATTTCTTTTATATCGAATCAAAACTTTTGAGCAAACTTCAGTGATACGGTTTTTCTTTGCCCCCTTGCCCCACTGTACAGCTGAAAAAAAATACAGGCTACCAATTTCCAAAGCAGCCAAGTCCCCTGAGCCTAAGCTTTATTCAAGGCCAGCATGATTAGTGCCAGGTTTAAGCACAGCCAAAGCAGGCAGTTGCCCAGAGCAGCAGTCACTGCTCCTCTGCCTTCTTTTCTGAGTCAGAGCCACAGAGGAGCTGCCTGCTACTGCCAGGCCTGTGGGCCAAGGTGTGTGAGCCAGCGGCTGTGCCTGGTTATGCCTCATCTCCCTGGGAGCAGGAACTGCTGCCCATCCTCCTCCCACTCCCCTGGCATCACTGGGCACCTCTGAGGATGGCAGCTCTCCTGGCTTCAGTTCTGCCCTCTGCCTGTCATCCTCAGGTGGTGAGTACCCATCCTTGCTGCTTCTCCATAAGGTGGCAAAGTTGAACTTCATTTACACCAACAAAAGACTTTGAACTAGCTCTGCAAAAGGTTTTGCCATACATGTACAAATAGACTTAGGCTCTTCAGTCTCTCATATTCTTTGGAAGATGTTACTACACAGGGAGTATTCCCACCACTGGGTTTTCTGTAACTACATGTAAGTCATTGAAATAGTTGTGAGGCATGACCTCGGTACCTTCAGAAAACTTTTATTTGCCTTTGCACTTTTTTCCATCTGGATCCATGTGTACATTTGTGAGTGTGTGTCTGTGGCTGGTGGAAGGAATATATATTTTACATATGAATTTGTGCTCGAGTATGATTTTGACCAACGCTCTGTTTTTAAATCCTGGCTGCTAACAGTTTACATAGAAGGTTTAAAACACAGATGCTGGGCATATATTCTGTAGTGTATTGGTAAAGGCCTCTCTGTAGACAAAGGAGAAGAAGAGGCTCAGAGGTGACCTTACCACTCTTCACAACTACCTGAAAGGAGATTGTAGCCAAGTGGGGGTCGGCATCTTCTCCCAGGCAACTAGCGACAGGATGAGAAGACACAGTCTCAAGATGTGCGAGGGGAGGTTCAGGTTGGACATTAGGAGGAATTTCTTCACAGAAGGGGTGATTAGACATTGGAATGGACTGTCCAGGGAGGTGGTAGAGTCACTGACCCTGGAGGTGTTTAAGAAAAGACTGGATGTGGCGCTTAGTGCCATGGTCTAATTGACATGGTGGTGTTCAGTCATAGGTTGGACTTGATGATCGCAGAGGTCTTTTCCAACCTAATTGATTCTGTGATTCTGCGGCTGAGTTTTGCTCAGGTCAGAGCTCAGTTCATCTGGCTCCTGCAGCCTGTATTGCCTGCTCCCACACAACAGAGGAACACTCCAGTTCCTGACAGGGGCTGTAAGGCATCACGTGCTAGATGAAGGGGTGCCCACTGTGGTTAGACTCTGCAGTAGCTCTGGTGCATTGCCTGAGCTGGACCTAATAAGGATGATGTTGGTATATGAGGCAGCTATAAAGTCTTCTCCAGATGAAGAGTCTCCCAATTCCAAGAGACTCTTGAGGTGGACATTTTTAGCCAGAGTAATATTACTGCATGGTGGGCAGTGACTGCAGTAAGGGGTGTGTGTAGCTCCATGACATGACCCCTGTTTGGTGTGGTGGCTGTGAGCGACAAGTGATGTTGCAGCTCAGTGACAGTGTTCCAGTGCTGCACAAAAGATGCTCTCGTGCTTCTGTGCTACACTAGTGAAGAGCCATGACTGTGGACATGGTGGGCAGAATGTGCACGGGGAGAAACATGGGCCAGCTTTTTGTTTGTGTTGCTTTGTGGGGTGGGCCTTACGTTGTGCGTGTGCTGACAGAGTGAGCATGGACATGGTGCCTGAATGGCACTAATCAGAGCAGTGAGAGGATTACACGCTCAGTGTCGTTTTGGGTGGCAGGCTCTCTGTTGGGCCTCCACAAAGAACAGTAGAAGGTCAAATGGAAATGCTGTCACTGTGGACACAGCACAACACAGAGCTGTATTTTTGCTTCAGTCCTTCATGTTTTCCCCCATGGCTTTTTCTCTTTCATCATCCTCAGGGCAGGGAGATTTTCATTTCATCTGCTGAGTGACCTCCCCATCCCCTGCCTGCAGGGGTGGAAGGAGATTAGCACAGATGAGAAAACACAAGAAACCTGCTGGAGCCAATACAGGGAAGTCTGTGACAGGAGGAGTGAGCAGCAAGGTGTCTGAGCATGGCTAGGTTGTCTCTAGGGGACACTGACACAGGAGAGTTTCAGGCCCTGGCGCCAGTGTTCCAGTGGGGAATTGCAAACACTTTAATTAGGAGTTAGCTTTAGCATTTCCCCAGAGCAGCAGAAGAAGGGGAGACAAGAAGCCCCTGGAGAGGAGGAGGAAGCTGGAAGCTAGGAGCAAAGAACACAAACTGGAATAGACTGTCTAAAGGAGATATCCCTGCTACATCCACAGATACCGCACATCTGGAAATCTTCTAAAAGGGCATCAAGAAAAAATAGGAGCAGTTGCAATTAGTGCAAAGAAAAGCTGGTGGGGAAAGATTTTCTTGTTCCAAATATCAAGAGTTCCCACCCGTGGATCATCGCGTGCTTATAGCATGGCTGCCTTTAGGCTATGAGGTCTGCTGTGGGCTACATGGGATTACCTCACTCATCGTCCTCATTTGCAGTGCTGTGCCTGAGGAATTGCTCAAGGGCCATCCCGAGCCAGTATCAGGTTGAGGTGAAAAGTAGGGCTGGGGGGTGGGGCAGCCAGCATATTGTCAGCACGTGCAAAGAAAGCCTGGCAGAGAGGACTAGGACCACCCTTTCTGCAGACAGAGCTGGTTCTAGGCTTGCAGGATACAACAGTAGGTGTGGGGAGGAGAAATCACATCCTGCTGGGTAGGCAGCCAAAGAGGGACCTCTGGCAAAATGGGTAGGATATGACTAGCCTTCTCTCTGCAGGCAAATCTTGTCTTCCTATCGTGGGACATAACTTGCATAGAAATGACTATTCCCTGAGCCCTAGCCAATGTATTAAGGGTTAATGCATTGCATAGTGGCAATAAATTTTGCTTGTATGACAGAGGAGTGGGCCGGAAATGTTTGCTGAGGAGAAGCTGCTGTCAGCATTGTGCTTTTATTAGTCTATTCATTCCTTCCTTCTCTCTAATAAGATGCCCACTGACATTTATGGTCATGTCACCTGGTGAGAAAGCCATTGTCACCTCCACTGACACTTCTCCCATCACAGTGCGTCCCACTCTAGCACTTCAAAGTCATTGCTGCCTTCTTTTTCAATGGACAAACCTTTCTAGGATGGATTTTCTTGCCCTTTGAACTGGTAAAGATTGCAGCCAGCAGAGTGGATCTCTAGGGCATTGCTGTCTGTGAACTGCACCTTCACTCTTCTAGGGACACTTGAGGAGCTTGTGTCATAGGCAGTGCCCATTTTGTTCCCTTACGTGCTGCAGCCTGTTGTAAAGGATCCAAATACACCCTACTCTCCAGTGACTTTCTCTCTCTCTCTCTCTCCTATCTTTGGCCTGCTTTTTCTTCTTGATCCCACTGGCTCTTTTATGGGGTGGACAGGTTTTAAAGACAAGCTTTGTACACTGACCAGACAGATAACAAAGACCCCCTCAGTGTCTCAACAAGGACAGCACAACAGTGTGAGCTCAACTCTTATTAGCCATCAGAAATTCTACACTAGAGAGAGCCCTGTTCAAAAAGAGACAACTGAGAGGGAACCTCTATAAGTAACTGAAGGGAGGGTATCTAAACAATGGAGCCAGACTCAGGTATCCAAGATGTGAGAAAAGCTTCTTAAGTTTCCATGAGTTACAGGATTCAGATGGGTAGCAAACTTCAATAGCAGTGGTGTTTTTGGAGCTACTTGCTTTATTCCAAAGCAATAGTTATTTTACACTGAAGATACGTGTCTGCACTGTGTGTATGACACTTTCCTTTGTAATGTGTATTGGTCAGACATGCCCTCCCAGGGTTTTCCGATAAAATCAACCCATACTGCCTGCCAGTGAAGAGGTAAATAATTAGTCTTTGCTCAGTTGTCTTTGGTGTCTTTCACTCTCCTTTTTGTTTGTGTTCTTTTTTGTTTGGTTGGTTTTTGTGGTTTGTAGGTTTTTTTGTTTTGTTTGGGGTTTTGTTTTTTGTTTAGGGTTTTTTTCTGTGTGTGTGTGGTTTGGTTCTTTAAAGTTTTCTTCAGCATTGTTAAACCCCTTAGACTGGGCACCCACTTCCTTAGCTGGGAGAGTGAGATCACAGAAATCTTTCGCGGTCTCTCAGAGGAACTCCCAGGTTGCTGGTAGGAGTCTATGAGCAAAGAAGGCTTGATGCCAGCACCATTCTCTACTGCATGTGCAGCTCTAATCATCAAATTTTTCACAAGCATGGGGGAAGGTGTTTGATTCTTAGGTCCAAGTGTGCTTCCTAGGCAGCTGTTTCCTACCTCCTCAGAGGAGACACAGTGGGCTGGAAGGAAGACTGGTTCTGGTCTTCAGGCTGCCAGCTGGACCTCCCTGGTATCGTGTTGACATCTAGGGAAAGTACGACTCCTGTATGCTCTCTTCTGATGGTTTATTTCTGAGTATGAAAATGAACAGGAAGAACAACTGGAGGTGCACAGGTCTCACTATTTCACATGGAATCTGAAATAAAAGTCTTTACTCTTTCAAATCACAGAATCAAAGACTGGGTATGTTGGAAGGGACCACAGTGGGCCATCTGGTCCAACCTCCCTGCTCAAGCAGGGTCATCCCAGAACATATTGCAGAGTTGTGACCAGATGGTTCTCGAATATCTCCAGTAAGGGAGACTCCACAGCTTCTCTGGGCAATCTGTTCCAGTGCATAGTCAGCTGCACAGTAAAGAAGTTCTTACTTTTATTCAGGTGAAACTTCCTGTGCAGAAACTGTTTCTGCCCAGTGCCTCTTGTCCTATTGCTTAATATCATTGGGAAGAGTCTGGCTCCATTGTTTAGACACCCTCCCTTCAGTTACTTATAGAGGTTCCCTCTCAGTTGTCTCTTTTTGAACAGGCCCAGCTCTCTCCTTCTTCCCTTGTAAGAGAGATGCTACAGTCTCTTAATCAGCTTTGTTGCCTTCTGCTATCCCACTCCATGAGTTCCTTGTCTCTCTTCTACTGAGGAGCTCATAACTGGATACACCACTTCATATGAGGACTCACTAGGGCTGAGCAGAGGGGCAGGATCACCTGCTTTGACCTGCTGGCAATGCTCTTCCTAATGCACCCCACTGGCCTTCTTGGCCACAAGGGCACTTCTGGCTCATGGACGGCTTGTTGTCCGCCAGGACAGGTCCTTCTCCACAGAGCTGCTTTCCCAGCAAGGTCAGCCCTCAGCCTGTCCTGGTACCTGGGGTTATTCCTCCCCAGGTACAGGACACTGCTTTTTCTCTTGTTGGATTTCAGAAGGTTCTTCTCTGCCCATCTCTCCAACTAACTGAGGTCCTTCTGAAGGGCTGCACAGCCCTCTGGGGTATCGAACACTCCTCCCAGCTTCGTGTCATCATTGATCTTGCTCAGGAGGCTTCTACCCCTTCACCCAAATCATTGATGAATAACTTAAAACAATACTCTTAAGTTAAACAATATCACTCCCTTCATCAAAGGTGCGAAGTTTCCTATGAATTAAAAGGAAATAAGAGAGTTGCTTTTGCTTTGTCTTGTTTCAGTTAATAACATTATATTACACTTATGAAAAAAGAGCCCTTTATTGATTCTGGCAGATCAACATATATATTGTGGCTAAAACAGTTTGCCAGAAAGGACTGTTCCGCATTGCTATCCTGAATCTGGCTTCAACAGTAACATATTCACTCACATCTTCCTTAGGCCAGTAAAAAGGAGAATAATTTAATCATTCTTTCCAGTAACTCAAGCCTTTTCCCCTCTCTGAACCTTTGTCTTATCACAGCTGAACCATGTGTCAACATTATTTTTTTCCAGTCCTTTCTGGGTATAACACTGGTTCTATCCCCTTGGACAACACCTTCTTTTCCTCCTCTTTCTCTTTTTTGTTATTTCATAACTAACTCTCTGGTTTAGACATAAAATCCTGGGAAACACATATTGTGCTTTATTTACTCTAAGGAATTTTTTCTTCTAGCTCTTTTAATAAAGCCTTTACAAGTAAATACAAATGAATCTGTAAAATGGTGGTTTAAAAATAATGTAGTCAGAGTTTTCTGCAGGGTCAACAGCAGTAGAAATTTGTGAGACAGTAGAATTAAAAAAGGTTACCGAAAGACCATCCTTGAATGTTTGTTCCAGGGCTCTTTGAAGGACTTGAACAAAACTTGCTGCTAGGCCATCTGACACTAGGTGACAAGCAGGCAGTGTACTGCTGAATTTCTTTGAGGAATAGTTGGAAGTTTCTCAGAAGTGAGACAACAATGGACAGTTGCTGGCAGAGGCAACATTTTAAAACTCATCCTTTTTGAAGTTCAAGGCATAATTCCCATTGGCCAAAATGTTACCCATGGTATACAGTCAGGCCATAGGCCAAAAAAAAAATACTCCCTATAACATCACTTCACAAAAGTGTTGTTTGGTTTTCTGTTTGGTTTGTTGTTGTTGTTTGGGGTTTTTTTTAATAAGTCTTTATAGTCAAATAATAGAAGCAGTGGTTCACATTTACAGGAGTAAGTAATTTCTTCATTCACAAGCTTACAGTCTAAGGGACAGAAGGGAATAATACACTATCATCTGATCTGACACATGCCAGAGACATTTATCCAGCTGTTTCAGTAACAAGTCCAATAACTTGTGTGTAGTTAAAATAGTGTATCACCCAGTAAGGCATCTGATCTTGATCTGAGGATTCAAAAAACGTGACAAAGCCAGCCTATTTTTGTACTCCATTCTTATATTTGTTAAAATAAATCAGGTCTTGTTTCTTGCCTGAATTTGTCTGTGTCTAGCTAAAAATTATGAGTTGTTGGCTTGTTTTTCTCTGTCATACTACAGACCCCACAAGCGCCGGGCACTTCTCTTGAGGTGTTTACAAATGGTTAAGTTAGGCACCTCTTGTTGTGCTCTTTGATGTGGTAAAGAGACTGAGCTATCAATATGTTAGTCTCCTCACCCCTGAGACTTGTGAGCTGCCCCCTGTCATGTTCTCTTCTTAGTCCAGTTTTCACCCCACAGCTGTGTACAGAAACAAGCATGCAATGCAGTCCTCGTGCTTTCCCGATGCCATCTTTGGTGCCTGTGCTTTCCCCACTGGGCCTCCCTCCCAGCCTAACCAAAAGATGTGTTCCGTGGAGTTGTTTAATTTTGGCTTGTATTCACAGTTTTTTGGGGGGAATTCCATCATATAACTGAGCCTAGCAGTCCCTGTATGTTCACATTTCCTTATGTGAACAAGCTGCAACTTCTTCTGAGAAAAGGATTCCCCATGGTAGCAGGTTCTGGAAAGACCTTTCACTCAGCTATAAATTTGAGGAGATTTATTTTTTAAAAATAACCCAAACCCCCAAACTTCGAAAAGAGTGGTTATCTCCATTTGAAAGAAAAGAGCATAAATAAGCCATCTATGAAACTGCATAAGTATGGAAAGTTGAATAATGTTTCCAGACATTAAGAAGCAAATCAGACATTTGGACTGGGCAAAGTGTGAAGTTCTGTGAGGGATGAGAAGCTTGTTAATTTTGTTCAGACCAAAATCAGTCCAAAAATACTTCCATCACCTTATCCAGTGTAAGAGGACATTTCCACAGTAGCTTTCCTCTGTATTGCAACTGAAGACTACTTGAGGCTGATCTTGGATTCTGGTCCATTTGGACGATCTTTACATCCTTTAATCTGTCCAAATCTCTGAAACACTCTCCTCTTTGCAAGTCGTAGTCTGCAACCTCCTTCTCTCTCTGAGTTTCCTCAAAGGAATTCCTGAGCAAGTTTTGTCTTCAGTTTTACCAATAAGTGATGCTCTCTGTGATCCCCTGTGGAGCCGTGAAGCTCAGAGTAAGTATCTGCTAGAGAAACACAGGAGCAAACGATATTGGGAAGAGGGCCAAGCAACTCAGATGTGATGCATTTGTTATTATGGGGCTGTAGGAAAAGCCCTGTTTCCTTTACCCATCCCAATTTTCTTTTTCATTAGCCTCCTGACGCTAACCTCTGAATAACTTCTAAAGTAAACCACCCATAAATATTGCACGAGTCTCCAATACTAAAAGCTGATAAACTTTATAGCACTTATAAAATAAATAGAAGGAAATGCTTTTCAGTTTCCTATTTATAGGTCTCAAGAGGGATCTCAGGTATGATTTATCACTTCAATTTTAACTGTATTAGTCTTCCCCTATCACAAACACACAACTCTTTTCCTTGGTCATTCTTTTTCTCTCAGACACAGCTGCTTCCTCTTTTCCCTGTAGACATGCTCACACCCACACAGCCATTTGCCCTCCACATCCTTTGCTAGCAGACAGGAGAGTGTTGAGTGCCATCAGTTTTCACCAGAGTCAGCAGGCACTGAGGGTTCTCAGCATTTAGCGAGAGGCTCTCAACAACACGTAATTCAAAGGAAAAACTACTTTTTTTTTCAAGTGAACATGGCACGTGGCCAAAGAAGGATTAAAAAGGAGGGAGGCAACATTTTGGATGTGGGTGGATCATTAAAGCATAGAGAGTATAGTTAACATAGGGTATGTTTCTTTTTAGGGCATTCCTATATGCTTTCCAAGTGTTAACGTTTCTAAGTATGCAGTATTCATCCTCAATTGCTGGCACTTGAGCAGATAAATGGACTGTGGCTAATAATACTCTTTTTCTTGGAGCAAATGAACATCACTTCTGTCTTATAAAAGGGGACGCACACTTCTGGCCACATATCATGTGTCTAAATTAGCATTTTATTTTGGTGCAAAGGTACACTTCTGAAGTAAATCTCCTTGTCCCCATTTAGTTTATTTTCCCATTTAAATAGAAACTCTCGTTTCAGAAATATAGCAGCTAACTGGCATTCAGGCCATGGAGCCAGATTACAGCTAAACCAACTTAAACTCCCCAAAACACATAAATGTGGACATCAGATCTTCAGTGCCAGCTGGTTTGCTGTGGAGTTCCATTCCTGTTACACTACAGCATTTGCTAATGTGTCAAGCCACAGTTCTACCACAGCATTTGACACCACTGCATTCTCACTGCTCTTTCCTGTCCTGGTTCTACATTAAAAACCAACTAAACAAAAACGCCTTTCATGACTGTGATTGAAATAAATATATTTATGTTTGAAATTCACACAGACTGTACTTTGAGGGTTTTCCTCCCCCAAGAGCTTCTACTGATTCTGCAACACGAAGAACAGTGAAAGAGAGATCACCAAATACAGGAGCACTCACACCCGCACTCTAGCTTGCTCCAAGAAAATAAAGGGATATTGCTTATGTTAAGCTGCCCATCTCCTCATCTGAGGAGGGAAACTGCAGTTTAGATGACATGAACCTGCTTGCTAGAAGGACCCATGTTGAATGGGGTAGGTGAAGGGGTAGGGATAATGGAAGAAAGGTTCAACACAGGAGAAAAGGGAAATGACAGTTGAAAACATCTGCATGCAGTGAAAGGGGAATTCTTCAAAAGCAAATGCTTCTCTTACCCCAAAACTGATACGTGGTGAAGAGTACTCTGCAGACAGAATTTCTGTTCCTGGGTGTCAAGAAGTGGCATTTCTCTTTGAAATTTGAAAAGCCCTTCTTACAATTTCTTCATATATCCTCTGACAACGGTCTCTGCACATGAAAGGCCGCTGAAAAAAAGTTAGTGTCAGTGAATTATGCTCAGTTGTTTTGGCTTCACTGCTGAGGCTCTGCCTCGCTGATCCTCCCAGTTACAAAATATTGCCTTGTCAGCACTGCTGTTCTCCAGGGCCTGTCCCCTTCCTTTCCAGTTCCCATTGCTCTGGATAAGACTTTGCTGTTCTTGGTGCATGAGCCCTCACCTCTACCACATCTGATCAAACCATCACCCTTTTGTTATTCAGCCTACTACACAGCACTACAGGCTGGGCACAGAGTGGCTGGAGAGCAGCCAGGCAGAAAGGGATCTGGGAGTTTGGATTGACAAGAAACTGAATATGAGCCAGCAGTGTGCCCAGGTGGCAAAGAAAGCCAATGGCCTCTTGGCCTGTATCAGGAACAGTGTGGCCAGCAGGACCAGGAAAGTGATTCTTCCCCTGTACTCAGCACTGGTGAGGCCACACCTGGAGTGCTGTGTCCAGTTCTGGGCCCCTCAGTTCAGGAAGGATATTGAGGTGCTGGAGCAGGTCCAGAGAAGAGCAACGAGGCTGGTGAAGGTGCTCGAACACAAGTCCTATGAGGAGAGGCTGAGGGAGCTGGGGATGTTTAACCTGGAGAAGAGGAGGCTCAGGGGAGACCTCATCACTCTCTACAACTACCTGAAAGGAGGTTGTAGCCAGGTGGGCGTCTGTCTCTTCTCCCAGGCAACCAGCAGTAGAACGTGAGCACACAGTCTGAAACTCTGCCAAGGGAAGTTTAGGTTGAATATTAGGAAGAAATTTTTTATGGAGAGAGTAATCAGACATTGGAATGGGCTGCCCAGGGAAGGGATGGTTTCACCGTCCCTGGAGGTTTTTAAGATGAGACTGGATGTGGCATTTAGTGCCATGGTCCAGTAACCACAGCAGTGTTGGATCAAGGGTTGGACTTGATGATCTTGGAGGTCTTTTCTAACCTAGTTGATTCTATCATTCTGTGATACATACCTTTTTTATCATCTACTGCTTTATAACCCACTGACCATGTATTGTCTCATATTGACAGTAACTACAGCTGCAGTTTTCTACCTGCTCAGGACAAAGACAACTAATCAATTAATATCAACTGAATTTCCTTCCAGTTTACTCAATCTCTGTGGTCAGAGAGAACCACTTCTGGACACAAAAATAATATTCTGGTTTAGTTCACCTTTAATCATATCTGATAAAATTGACCTGTTGGATAATATTGGGTTATATTCATTACCTTCAGGAAATATTGAAACTGTAAGAAGAGGAACCATAACTTCAGATGACTTACACTTCCACCATTTAAAACCCCCTGTTGTCATCTTGAGAATGTCAAGCACAAGGTTTGTTTCAGCTGAGTTCAGCCACCTAAAAAACAGGTATATACAGAAGTGTGAATTCAGACTCCCTCTATAATCAGTGGGGAGACACAAATGGCTACACATGAGGTTGCCTCCTCCATTAGAGACACCTCTTAGGATGAGATGAATGCTGCCTAGGATAGGAAGCTCATTTGTCCATGTGGCCTGTACTGTTAATGAGATGAGAGGTGGTGATTCAAAGGCAGATTTTACACTTTGTGGTGCAGGAAGAAGCTGGAGAATGGAGAAAAGGCCAGTCTGTAGTCACAGGTCTGACATGCAGCTAGTTCTCCATGCAAATGCTTCTCTTACTAAAAGATACTATTGGAAATTAGAAGGGTAGTGTCTTTTGGTTGTCATCCAGTGCTTGGTGAATAAGTTGTTGAGGACTTTCATAGCAATATGGGGATTCCTTATTCCTGTAAGGAATACAGCAATAAGGGGAGCTGTAGCTGCCCAGCAATTCTTCCTTCCCAACCTTCCTGACCACAGCTCATGCCCTGTCTTCGAAAGGCCTTTCTGCAGTGCGTGTCTCCTATCGCAGCAAAGAGGTTAATGAACAAGCCACTCAATACAGTCTGCTTAGGATAACAATAGACTCAGGTGTTGAACTGCCTGGCAGATACCGCAAGGCCAAACATAAATGAATATAGGAGCAAAGCAGAAGATGTCCCTGGTTGCTGGGGGAAATGGGCCTGGAGATGGCTGGGGGAAGTGACCTGACAGCCAGCCATCAAAAGCCAGGTGGATTTATTAGTCTGCCAAGAAGCAGCTTGGTGAAAGCAATATGTAAAACGTAAATGTCAGGAAGCAACATGAGCTTTGGAGCTGTGTGAATAGCCTCTAAAGACCAAGCCTGATGTGCCAAAGAGCCTTTATTTGCAGAGGTCGGTCCTCTTGCCTGTCACTGAGTAAGGAGGATGGACTGAGCTTTCTAAGTCCAGAAAACTACATGGATCTTATCAAACCATTTTATTCTGTGCATCCTTAGGGTAACTTGTGCCTCTTGATGAGTGTACCTCTGGTCACAGAGAACTGCACGCATTACAGCCCACTAAGAGGTAAGAACCCAGTCAAGGCCCTTTGGTCCTGCAGACAAGATTGGTAAAGATCACAGCAAACAGAACTGACCTTCCTGAAGCCTGATGAATCGGGAACAAGAGACCAAGCACTAATGTAGGGCTTAAATCCTACCCAGTTCCTCTCCTGGAAGAATGGGTTTTTGCAAGCTGAAGACTCTCCATTGCTCTTGCTCCTGGCCTCAGGACAGATAGGAACAGCAGCCCACCGAGCCCTGTACTTTCCGTACTGAGCCTCAGCACAGGACTGGCAGAGCTTCTCTGCAGGAAGAATTGTCAGCATGGAGCTCCATGCTCCATTCAGCCGTGGGCCTCTCCATTGAGATTTCCAATCAGAGTGAATGTAACTAGCTCCAAAAGAGCTGTGGTTTTAGTGGTATGGGCACCTGTCCACTAGGAAGCGTGCTGAAACCTCTGACGCATTTCACAGGTTCCACCAGAGACCCATCAAACACTAATAACATTCAATCACTGCTAACCAAGGCTGATTTTGGACCAGATGCTTAGAAGTGAAATACTACCTATCCCACCACAAGCCCCTGCCATGAGTCAATTATACATTGCAGTATTTGAAACCAATAAAACAGAGCTTTTTACTATATGACATGGCTTTCTTTGGAAGGTATTGCAACCACAGTGGAGTTTGGAAACTTCACACATAGCTTATTTTTTTTCTTTAATGACTTCATACATACATATCTTGTTACCAACCTTTTTGTACACACAATGTTTGGGGTTTTTTTTTTAATTGAGAAGAATATTTTGTTTCCTTGTTTCAGTTTGGCAATGAACTATATAATCTTGTTCCTTATTTAGATGCATTTGTTCACTATTCAGACAGCATTAGTGCTGCCCACAATTAGAATCCACTGTAATTCAAATGCCATCACTTATCACACTCCAACCCACTCAATAGACAGTGTGGTAGCAGAGAGATCAACATATCTTTTGAGAGAACCTAAAGCTGGAGTCTGAGCAGTGGTTTGGTGCAGAGAGCTGCACCAACTCTAACGGTGTCTATTTGGTGGGCAGTCAAAGGCCATCAGATGCAAAGGTAAGCCACATCTCTTACATATGACCTATAGGCTAACAGGGATTTGTAGTGATTTGGCATAATCCAAAGTTAGTTTTGCATGAGGACAACCTGCTGCTGCATTCAGCTGGCTCTGAAAGAACCCCTCATATGAACAAAGCAGATCTTGAATAGAGCTTAGGTAGCTCTATATGGTGAATAACTTTATAAACCTGATGTTTCCCAGAGAGAGGTCATCTGTCAGCACCCCATTAACTCCAGGAAGAAGGAAAATTTCAATACATAACACAAAAAACCCTGTTGTTTAGTGTCAGTTGAATTTATCAAATGAGGTGCATCCACAAATTCAATGCTGCAGTGGAAAAGAGCAACAGTCCCTAAAAATGAAGGAAAGCAAAAATAAGAGTTGCAATTTTCCTATTGAAAAAGGAAAGGGATGGAGGGAGAGGTGTAAGTACAAAACACTAAATCAAAAGAGAGAGATCCTACCTCTGTCCCAGAGACATTAAAGGAAAAAAAAAACCTAGGGAAACTGTTCAGCAAATTTAAGAAAACCCAGCCCTAGAGGGACAGGGAATTGTTTCTTTGTGGCAAGATGGGGACTAATTCCCGCTCCAGGCTCTTCAGTCTTGACCCTCTTACCTCCCTTCCCCCTCCGCCTTCCCCATCGGCAGCCTTGGCTCTCCATCCCTCTGCTGCTGCTCTCTCCTTATCCTTCGCTGTCTTTTTGACTTTTAGCAGTTCCCTAGCAACAGATGTTTGCAGCTGAGAGGAAGAGCTCTGGACATTTTGCAGGCACAGCAGCAGGCAGGGCTCGGCCTCGGCTCATGGGTGATGGCTGACCTCAGAGCTGGGGGAACACGAAGCAGCTCCAGGGCAACAATTTCTGCACTCATCTCTGGTTATGACCTGAGACGGGGGGCAGCACCTAACTCTTAAGCTTCAATTGTTCTTCTTGCTGGTTAACAACAGGTTACTCATTCTGCTTAATCTGAAATACTTATTTCCCCTTGCCAAGCACTGGGCTTCACCCAATGGAAAAGCCTGTCAGATACCATCAGCGTGGCAATGCTAGGGACATATATATTCTGACATGGCATAAGTGTCCCCATTTCTCTTGTTAAAAATCACTGCTCTGATTTTTTTGTGTTGGATGCTGCCCTGGCCACCCTGCTGTCCAGCCTGCCTTGCTGCTGGAGGCTGTTACCTCTGGAGCAGAACTGGGAAAGTCGTACTCACAGCTCAGTGGCTGCACTTCACAGTGGCACATGTTAGCCAGAGCCACACGGGCTGCATGCAGGAACAGCCAGGGACCAGGCTTGCACTCCCTTCCACCCACTCTGCTTCTGCAGCAGCAAGGCTCTGGCACAGGGGAGGATGGGCAGCTGAGGGCAGCAGCATCACTGCAGTAGAGCTACTGGGGTTCAGCTAAAAGAGTGCTAACCTATCATTATTATTGATGATGTTATTACTATTATTATTGTTACCATTATTATAGACTCCTTCTAATTCGCCCCAAAGAAACCAAAACTGTGTTACTTCATATAGCAGCCATTCCCTCACCACCCACAAACTTCTCCTGTCAGAAACCCTGAAGTTACTATGGAAAATATGATGCAAGTTTTTAAGCCATTTGGGAAGACTTTTGAAAAATGGACTCCGAGTCATCACACTGCAACAATGAAGTTACTCTAGAATAGAGTAGTATACTAGCTAAATTTGTAAGATGGGCACGCACTTACATAAACCTATAATGCCAAGTGATCAAAGCATTTGAAAGACCCCACAGAATGGTTATTTCATTTTAAAACAGAAGAATAAAAAAGACAAGGTTTTCTCCATTATCCAACAAGTGGCCAATGTTTTTTATCAGGCAGTCACTGATGTTTGAATTCTGTGATAGCGCCTTGATCATAGGTTTCTTCCTGCTGTTTATTTCCAAGCTTCTTAACTATCATGTTGAATAAAGGTGCAGAACTGTCTTGCATGATGGAAATTATATGTCTGCACGTGTTGTGAATCTGACCTCATTCTCGGTCTTGTCTTTTTCCAGAGTGGTGTTTTGTCTGTGCCTTGCTCATCCCTGTATGGACAGGGTCTTGGCAGCCCTGCCAGCTGGCATATCTTATGCATGAGACACATCAGTTACCCATTGTTTCACCCCACCTCCCACCACCTGGTGCAGTGTCCACATCTCCTGGCAGTTCAGGAGGCTGTTCAGCACTCCTAGCAGTGTCCCGCTCCGGTACCCTGTGTGTCTGCCAGCCAGCTGTGCCCGGGGCTGGGCGTCCCACAGCAGGAGAGAGGTTGCAGCCGCCACAGCTGCTACCGAGTGTGTGACTTCTAATCCCCACATATGTCCCATATGCACACGTTTTGGGTAGGAGCAGACCTTCCTCTGCCCATCCCCATGTGACTTGGCATACCACAGCAACTTAAGACTGCTCTAAGGTACAGAGTAGTGTTTAGGTGAAGCCTCGTAAAGGATAACTAGGTGTCTTTTCTCTCCTAGCCTAAAGAGGTCCAATCTGTACATTGCCCTTGCTGTCCTCTACATCAACAGCAATCATTTGCACTTGCATCCCTTTCTCCTTCCTCTACCATTCTCACTTTCCAAGCTCTGCCCCTAAGCCTCCATCCCCATGACAGTAATCTCTGTTACCTGGAGGAGCTGTTGTGCACACTGGGATAGGATGCAAATGGATGGTAGATGGGATAGAGGAAGTACATGTGGGCAAAAGGCTGCTCAGGTAGAGAGAAGAGACAGTGGGGTATAGGGAAGGTGGCAAATTGGAAATGGAGCCCATATACTCCAGGGAGTAAGAAAGGAACAAAGGGGATCAGGGGGAGAAGTAGCAAGAGAACTGGAGGAAAAGTGACAGACTTGTCTGTCATCTCCTACTACTCTGAAAATCCCACTGCAATCCTCTCTTGCTCACACTTACCATCACACTGATGCTACCCAAAGTACCATCGATCTTTCCCACACTCCCCCACTTTTCAGCCTTTGGAACTGCCTTCCTTGCCCCTTTCCACCCCTTGTAGAAAATCACTTTTCTTACCCAAAACATGCTGGCAAGCAGGAAAATTCTCTGAGGCTGAAAAACCTTGAGATGCTGGAGTTGTGACCTGATGCCTGGCAATTTACCTCCCGGCCTCACAGGAGCTGAGCTGTGCCTGCTCTCACACCTCTGTGAGCTGCAAACAGCATCTCCTTCTTTGGTCCTACTATCAGCCACAGCTGAGACCTCTCTACTAGGGTGAAAACATGCCCATGTCCTATAGCCACACATTTTTGCCTTTTGTGTCCTTTCTGAACTTCTTATTTTTTTTCCTGGTCCCTGCTCTTCTGTATATCTTAGCTACTTCAATTCTTTATGCATTTCCTTCTCTTTTTTTGGCAATATTCAGTTTTTGTCTTATCTCCAATCATAAGCTTTTCAATCTCTTTGTCAATCACGAAGGCTCAGCAGCAAAATAGTTAATTTCAAGTGCCCTCATTAGATTTGAAATGAGATTAGTGGTAGAGTACAGGAGTTTGCACTTCTAAGGTACTGTTTTAAGCTATCCATTGTCTCAGGCAAAGAACACTACTTTAGTTATATTGGCTCATATTTGATAGCTTCTCTCCAAAATCAGAGGCAAGACTACTTTTGTTTCCAAAGAAATTCTGATATTCTTAGAACTTGAATATGCCATTTGGGCCACATAAACATATGTTGGCCAGATGTTTAATATCCCTGTTTCAATGTGTTTTGCTGACAATAAAGGAATAATGAATGTTCCTGCAGGACAGCTTCATGTAGATTAGGATACAACAAATGCATTTTGATTTTCAAGTGTGTAAGAAGAGCAGAGAGAAACAAAAAATGAATGAAATGCAAATTCTGTTCTAACTTTTCCTCTGTGAACTTCATATTTTATCCATAGGTCTGAGTATAACATGCATTATGAGTTGACCGACAATATACTGTAAAAACAAGGCAAGGCATAATGAATGCCACATAAATAATTCCATATAATGGGTCTATGGAATCTGCCCCTCCTACCTATACTCAGTGGGTATCTTCAGCTGCTTTCCAGTAAGACTGAACTTGGCAAAGTAAGTAACAATATGGAGTATTTAAGTGTTCCACCAATTGAATAGATGAGCATTAAAAAATACTGACACTAAAATGGATCAAATTTTGCTGTAATTTATAGATATTAAAATTCTTCAGGAGTTACTGGGTGTGTGTTGGTGTATCTGAAAGCAGCATTAAGCCTACAATTTATGGGATCAGTTTAGTACAGCGATAAGCCTATCAGAGATTAACATGCACACACACAGTTTCTGCATTTTGTAAACTGCCATCAATCCCCAGTACTGCCACCAGGGAAGATAATATCTTCTTGTCTGCAATAAAATACACTCTTTCTAAATTTGGTACCAGAAATATTTATTCCTTGCTCAGCTCAACCATATGAATAAAGAACTCACAATGACTAGATCAAGTCCAACACAAATCTGTTGGTATGCAGAGTATTTTATGTCATACAAAGTTCTCCAAGTTACATGCTCAAATATGACATGAGACAACATATTGGGAACTTGGAATATGAAACCCTGGTTCTGCTAAAATTGTGGTCTAGTCATATCACTGCTTCCAACAGAGTTTGTCTCCAGGCCAGCCTCAGTTGAACCAGTGCTAGAATCATTTTGCAGAGCGTGGACTACAGATGAAACTAGTGGGTGAACATTCGTGTGCTTGAAATGTATTGTGCAGCTATGGCTGGTCCCTAATGGTGTATTATCTTCTAACTACTTAGCTCCTTTGGCCCTTAATAGAATTGAAAAATGTCAGAAGATGGACAGAGTGATATAGAGTGATAACCACCACCAAAAGATGAGCAGGACAGCAGTGCTTCTCACTAGAGGGGAAAAGTCACTCAGACACGAAATCAGGAAGCAATGAATAGCAAAAATAACATTCTGAGGTAGGGTGTAAAATGAGCCTAGGACTGGACTGGGTGATGTGGTCTGTGAGGTTTGTGAGGCATCATTTGAGAGTTAAGAGATGTGAACTGTTTTTTCAGCAGTTCCAATGGGACCAACTTTTCCCCAGCTTGCATTCCCTCTCTGTTCTGCTGTGTCTCTTCTATTTATCTTATGGTTTTGGTATTTAATTCTTCTGAGGAACAATTTCTCTCTCTTCTTATAAGGTATTGCAGTACACATTGTGATAAAAACCTGATTTTTGTTATGACACAAAGATCATCTTGCAAATTATATAAAGGATAAATGGGTGAAGATTGAAGTCCCATCTCTGGAATGAAATATAGGGATCTAGTGTCATTAAAAGCTGATGTCACTAGAAGTTTCTTTAAAAAAGCCTATGTTTCCTGAAGGTAGGATTTCCCTGTGTGGAATTGTGTAAACCCAGAAGACTCTCGTCTCATCCTGCATTATGCAAGAATATATAAAATCAGCTACAGCAGGTGTAATCATTCTGTGTAGTCTAGAGTCCTTTCTCTGACAGTGGCCAGCAGTGGTGCCCTGGTAAGAGGATAGAGCAGGGCCAGCATATAGCAACCCCTGTCCTGTATCCTCTTCCAGTCTCCAGCAAGTTTTGGCTTAAGAACTGCCTGTATAAAATAGCAGCAGAGCTGCATCAGGTAGCTTCTGACATTTATTTCTTCCAGGATTGTATCTGATTCCTTCTGAAACTCATAGGAACTTTCAGCATCCATAAAATCCTGAGAAAAGGTACTCCAGAGCTTAACTGTGCATTACATAAAGGAGCTGTTTCTTTGTTCCACTTCGAACCTGCCACTTGCCTGCCTTGAACATGTGCTGTGTGATTCCAGCACGGTATTTCTGGCCTTTCCTCCAAGTTGCGGCATAGGAAATCATGTTTGCAGACTCAGCAGTGTTAGGCAGAATACAACAGCACCAGAGAGCCACATAGAAGATGCTGTTATTTTCATACTACTCTTTTTGGGCTTTCAAGAACCAAAGGACTCCTCGTCTTCTGGTCTGCCTTATTGACTGGATCTGGCTTTCTGGGGTTTGTGGATGGATGTACGTGATGGTAAGCCTTCCTGGCAAAAGGAATGTCCTGGCTATCAAAAAGGAATTTGAAGAGAGTCTGTTTTCTTCCTTCCTCTGATTCAGTCATATTTCATTTCACCAGCTAAAAGCCCTGATGTGACACAGGAGGTTATTCAAGGCCATCCCATGGCAGTGCAGCTGAGTAAAAAGTATGGTTTACAACCTTACTAGCAGCTGAGCATGCTAAATACACAACTAACTTGCCAGCATGAAGAAGCCACGTGGCTCCAGCAGCTTTTTCACTGTAAAGACGATGGAATAAATTTTCCAAGCTGTGCACAAAACTGTGCAGAACAGCCTCCTTCCTCCCTCTGCATCACTCTGCAATGGCCGTAAAGTAACACAATAAGCACCTTTATAGCCATGTTAAAAGTTCCCCGATTTTCTGATTAAGGCTGTTGGTATAAAATCCCCATCCCTTACATGCTTTTTCAGACCCAAGTCCTGTTTATTGCACAAGTGCAAGTGCAAGCTCAGGTCTGCTGACACTGCTGTAGGGCTTAACAACAGGAGCACGCCGGGTTGTGCCCTCCCATGCCCTCTCATGCTGCCAGCCCCAGTGCAGGCAGGTCCTCTGCAGTGACCGCAACAAAACATCAGACAGCAGAAAAACCGGCAACAACTGTGCGCACATTTAGCATTACACTCTTACTGGGTTTTGTTTACCGTCTCCTAAAATGATCTCTATTCCTCTATGAGAGAAATTATGCCTTTTCCCTTCTTCCTCCTGAACATCACCGAAAGGGAGAAGCACGCGTGGTAGTAAAAAAAGTGCTGTTAAACTACGCTTGAAGTTTTAGCTGTTCTGGAATATTTGGGAAAATGTGTGAATATAGAACCACTAATGATGTTCTACAGGTTTCAAAAATCACACACAGGATTGCTGAAAAGAGAGGGAGTGAGAGAAAGAAGGTTGTATATTTGATGGCTGAAATACTGCCAGTCTCTCCCCCGCCACAAAACATGTTCATGACGCTGCCTAGACATAAAGTTCAGTGTTTCATTCCATCTCATAGGGATTTTATGACTAAGGTGTCGAGGATAAGAAAAGACCAATTTGTAGTTTTATTGATTAGGCTAAAGGTCAGGGGCAGATGTGTAGGTCATGGTGCTTCCTCTGAACAGACACGGGACGACCAAGGGCCTACCTTCTGAACATGAAAA
Organism: Cephalopterus ornatus; assembly: GCA_013396775.1. Taxonomy (NCBI): domain Eukaryota; kingdom Metazoa; phylum Chordata; class Aves; order Passeriformes; family Cotingidae; genus Cephalopterus; species Cephalopterus ornatus. The sequence goes on from VZRE01009144.1 coordinate 136,521, forward strand.
ATGAAGCAGTGGAAGGGGAACTTACACTGATGAAACACGACAGCTGAGATGTCAATCATGACCAAATTGGACAGGCTAAGAGACGGGAGGCCTCAAAACAACCACAATTTTGCCCCATGCCTGCACAGTCTGGCAGAGGAGCTTGTACTATGTTTGCTGAGGCTGTAATGTGGTGCATAGGCAAACACCAGGATGCGATTTAATATAATAAAAACATAATTCATGGTGACAAAGCTTATGAGATTGGGTTTCTCAGCCCTAGCTGAATCACATAAAACATATACTGTCACTACAGGCATTTTGGCTGAAATGGCAGGGGCTTCTGCTGCATGGAGATACCCTGGAAGGCATTTGTCACAATGCCCCTCTATGGGCTGGCTGCAATAGTAGACTAACACAAAACTACATTGATTCATTGTCAGGAATTTAGTTTAGACTTAAACTTAGAAGTGAAATGGTTTCCACAGCAATGTCAGTTTTTCTCCTCTACTTACATTAATTTTGTCCTCATTTGCCCCTGTGAATCACCACTGAAAGTGAGACTTGGTCTCCGTAGTATATTCTGTTCCAGGTTTCTCTGTGTTATATTTGCAGTGTAAAGCTGCTTATGGCTGAGACTCTGCTTGCTGTAAAAGGCAGAAGATTCAGCACAGCTTTAATTAAAGATGGTTTAAGCTAACTTTTGTTCCTGCTGATTCTGAACTATGCCAAGAAGTCATCTTCATGCCTCTGGAAGATCCCCTGACTGTTCTCCCCGCGTACCCTAAGACTAGCAATAAAAGGAGGTCTTCATACTTTCGTACCATTTATGATACATGCAGGCCAGGTAAATATTAGTATAAGTTACTTCATTTAGGTATTGGTTTTCCTGACCTTACTTCTTCAGATGTAGTCGGTACAAAGCAAAAAATGGGTTTTGTTTTATTGTAAATTCCATCTTCAGGTACAAAGGATTCCTAACTCACAGCTGACAGGCTAACACAGTCAAGCTCTTTGAAGAGGAAACAGAGCTAAAACCTTCCCTTTTACTTCTCTTCCCTACATTCAGTTGAAGGCAAACTAAGCCTGAAAATAGGCAATGCTCCAAGACCCTGAAGAAGGTATATCATGTACAAAACACCTCTTAAGCATCTGTCCCATCATCCAGATTGTAAGATGCCTTGATTAATATCCCACTACTTTACTAAATTTGTAATGAAGGAAATGATGTTGGTTCTTGGTATCTGATCCAGCCTTATGCCAGGGAAGGCAGATGACAACTGTCAGGGCCTTGGAAGCAGAAGTTTAGAAATGGTGCACGTTACACATGAGGTATCTCAGGAACTAAGATGGTCTAGCACACACACTTGCACAAACCACATGTTGAAGTGGAGAACAGGCCTGCTTTCATTTATATTTTCTCATTCTGGATCTCAAATTGGCTGCATTTTTCTGTGCATGTACCATATTCATCATGATGGTTTCTGAGGTCCAGACAAAATCTGGTTTTATCACATACATGCCTTCCAGCAATCTAATTCCCCATCTTTCTTTTCATGCTGTCTTTCTTTCTTCTACCTGTTGATCAGTTGAGTAATGAAGTTCCATGGTAGGTTCTGGTGATCGTGAGACCTGAGTTCTAATGTCTTGAGGCAGAGAGTGGTGTAGTTAAGTTACACAGATCGCTGCTACACAGCTTGGTGGCTTCTAGAGGCCTGCTGAGTTATCAGTCAATTGGAGGTTCCTCTGGCCACAGCGATTTCATGACTGTGGTAAGCTGCAAGAGTCATAAAAACATGGATGTCTTGTCTCAAAGCTCACTCTAAAGAAAAAGATGCATCCATGTGATTAGACAAAATCTTATAATAGTTATCTATACCTCAGTAACAACCTTCATGCCTAGCAGACCTATGAATCCAGTGTAACACTTAGCACATATCTCCCTCTGTTCTATACCTTTTCTCTGTACTGTGGAGCTAGAGAAATGTCCTAACTTCACATAACAAGGATTGAATAGCCAAGGCTCTGTATTCAAATTATAGCCTCAATGCTCCATTAGTGTGCATTTCTATCACCTTCAACACTCACATATTTGAATGCCTGGTAAATAGGTTATTCTAGTAAGGAAAAAGGAAGGATCATATTTACTTAGTGTGATAAGAAAATAGAGAGCTGCCAGCAACTATACCCAGCATTTTGCAGCTGAGGGGGTTTGCATTTAACAGCCATGCCTATTAGACCACATCTGATCTTGTAATCAGCTAACAGCACTGGGGGAGAGACATTGTCTGGGTGAAGCCAAACTGCAGCCGCAGCGTCTGTGCTGTATGACATGGGGAAGTGACCCACCAGTGTGAGGATTTGGGAGGACAATATCAAAAAAGATCCTAGACTGCAAAGAGTTCGGTCTGTGGAGGACGTAATAGGCAGATTGTTAGAGGGAAAATGCAGGGAGGGAAAGCTGGAAGCCACAGGCATCAGTTTGATTTAAAAGAGCCGAGACAATAGAGTAGCCTCATGTACGCAGGCAAAATCTTAATCTCGGAAGGATCTTCTTGTATGGAGAAACACTCCGTTTGATCTCTGATGTATAATTGCTGGTTAGGGACACAATGAAACATTACAGAGAAACTGCTCAGAAAGATTTCACCAGTCATACAATCAGGGACAGGAGACAACAGGATGAGATTTGGGAGAGTTTAAAACAAGGGCACAAGATAGATTTGGGGCTACAAAAGAAGAGAGTCAAGTCCAAAACTGGGACCCTATTTTGACCTTACAGGTAGAATAGGTGTAAAAAGTCTCTCAGAGCTGAAACTGGAAATGGTGCTTTGCCAGCCAGGAAGGTGTATTTGAGATAAGGGTGGTAAAAAAAGAGACATGATTCACTACAGATAGTAAGACAGCAAAGCTGAATTTCCTATTTTGTTTCAACCTACTTTCAGGACATCCTTTGGCATATGTTTCCACCACCAGGCCAACTCTCCAGGCTGGCACACAGATGAAAACAAAGCCTGACCTGTTCCCATGGGATCTGTTGTCACCTGTGCATTTTGCAAGGGCTTCTGGAGCCATTTCCTACTCAGGCTTCCCCAAGGAGCTGTGACCAAATGTGCCTGCGTGGGAACACATGGGAACAGTGCAAAGGGAGCTGCAGTCCAAAGAGGCTCAGGTGGGCAACTAGTGTTAACTAGTAGCTAGTGACAACTTTTGCCACAAAGACGATGTGTTACAACTCCAAGTGAAAGCAACTTCCATGTTTTGCTCTGTATCTCAGGGTAGGTCAACTGCACCTGACCAGAAAAAAAAAAAAAAAGAAAAGAAAAAGGGAACAAAAGTGTACAGGAGTTTGGGGTTTTTTTGAAGTAGATGAGGGACAATTGCCACACCTGAGGAAAAGCCTGGTTTATCTCCCCAGAGAAGGGAAGCCCTCAACAGAACACAAACCTGGGTAGGGGAGACACAAGGGTTGGCAATTACTGCCATGTGTTTGCTGGAGGAGCTATGGTAGTAATGTGTGACACTTCTGGGGGAGTTTTTAATCTGAAAGTCTTATTCTTGGAGATGAACAGAGAGGAAAACAAAGCCCTGAGCTCAGTTCCACATCCCACTTCAGGGCCAGCAGACTGCTCAGCCTGCCTCAGATGCACCTACCTCACCTACATCTCTATTTTAGAATCACAGAATTAATTATTTATGTTGGCAAAGACCTCTAAGATCATCGAGTCCAACCCAAAATCCAGCACCACCATGTTCACCATATCCCCAAGTGCCACATCCACACATTTTTTGAACACTTCCAACAGTGGTGACTCAATCACTTCCCTGCACAGTTGCAATATTCGAAGATCACTGTTCCAATGCTTGACCACCCTTTCTCTCAAGATTTTTTCCCGACTATCCAATCTAAACTTCCCCTGGCACAGCTTAAGTCTATGTCCTCTTGTCCTCTGTCACTGGGAGAAGATTTACCTGGAAGAAGAGACCGTGCCCCACCTGTCTATAACCTTCTTTCAGGTAGTTGCAGAGAGCAATAAGGTTCCCCCTAAGGCTCCTTTTCTCCAGGCTAAACAGCCCCAGCTCCCTCAGCTGCTCCTCACAGGACTTGTGCTCCAGACCCTTCACCAACTCTATTGCCCTTCCGTTGTCATACTTCAGCACCTCAATGTCTTTCTTGTAGTGAGGGGCACAACGCTCGAGGTGTGGCCTCACCATGGCCGGGTACAAGGGGATGCTCATTGCCCTAGTCCTGCTGGCCACCCTATTGCTGATCCAGGCCCGGATGCCGCTGGCCTTCTTCGCCACCTGGGCACTCCCTGGGCACGTCCGTGCCACTGCTCCCCACTGCAGCGGCGGGACACGCCGGGCTGCCCCCGCTCCCCGGGGAAGCAAGCGGGCTGCCGGGGCCGCCCGTGGCCGCCTCTGCCACCGCCTTCCCCGGCGACTCCGCGGCGAGCGGGGCGCTGCCGGCAGCTGCTCCGGGCTGGTTTCCATGGAGACCGCGGGGGGAGGCCCTGGCGGAGGGGAGATGTCTGCGGGGACGTGCGGGGGGAGCGGCGGGGAGCGATGGCGGCGGGGAGCGGGAGGGGAAGGGAGGGCGGCGAGGGGCGACGGCCGGAACCCTTGGCTCGGGAGGGAGAGGCTTCCCCGCGGGCCCAGCGGGGCAGCAGCGGGGAGCCCGGGGTCGCTGGGGTGGCTGCAGGACAGTGACAGGGTGTGCGGGGGAGGGAGAGGAGGATGAAGAGCACGTGGGGATGCTGCTGTGGCAGGCTGTCACTTCCATGGAGGCCTGGCCAGGTGACTGCTCTGCAGAGCTCTGCGGCTGCATCCTCCGTGGAGACCTGCAGCAGGCTTAGGGAAGGCACCAGCTATCCTCCCCGTTAAATATTTAGCAGTTCAGCCCAGCCGCATCCTCTGCTGGGAGCCCCGATGGTGCCCGTGGACACCCTCCGGTGTTGGAACACGGGGTGCGGGCAGTGCTCGGCGAGGAGCAGAGCTTGGGGTAGTGGGCAAAGCGGCAGAGAGGCTGCAGAGGCAAAACAAACTGCCTGTGTGAGCACACGGGCTTGGGCTTCACACAGGAAAGAGTTGCAGAGTTCAGGGTGGTGGTTACCGTGCAGCAAAGTGCTTGTCACCATGGTGACCGAGAAGTGCTGCATCTTCCTGGGAGTGGAAAGCACCAATCCCAGAGTTTTGCAGTGAGACTAGTGGGTTAAATGCAGCTGATTTCACCGTTTGAAGCCAGGGATCACAATCTGTGTTAGAACTGTATATAATCCATGACATGGATTGGTTGGAATCAGCCTGGTGCCAAGCCCGTGGCTATATGTATACAAGAAGGACACCATGAATATATGCTGGTGTCCATCACAGGCAGTGTCTTCCAAAAAGAGATTTGCAAAAGTGAAGGCAGCAGCAGGGATTGCAGCAGGACAGGAGGGTGGAGGTGGCAAAGTTATTTTTTGTCTCATACTTTGAATAATAAACAAAGTTTTGTCTGAAGGTTAAGATATGATGGTGTCATTGGGTAGGGGATGGGATTCACAAAGTTTTAGCTAAGGGCTTGAGGCCTACTAAACGTTCAAATTTCTGGTTTAGGTAGTTATAAATATATCAGTGTATATTTACGTATAAATTTAACATAAATATGTTGAATATTAAGCCCAAAAGGATCCAGTGAAACTTTTTTAGTTGTTTGTTGGGATTATTTCATCTGTTTATGAGGAGGTGAAGTAACACTTTAGCTATCCATCTTCAGATTTACCAAGAGCTTTCCTGGTATTTTGGAATTTGTTTTGGTTTTTTTTTTAATTTTATTTTATTTTACCACCAGTATATCTTAATTTGATAAAAGTTATTACTGCTCCATACAAACTTTGGTCGTTTTTGGGAAGTCCTAAGTATTCGCTCCAGAAGAAAACTCTCTAAAAACTCTCATCACTGGAGGTTCCCAAGAAGGGTGACAGCAAACTTCCCTGACCCACTCATAAATTTCTCCATTCATGTGTGTCTGTCTAATAAGAGGGTTGCTCTAAACATGGTCTAAGAGACTTGCCGTTCACTGGTTCTCATACATGGGAACTCAAAGGCTATCAGCCAGAGTGAGGGAAAATCAAAAAGAGAAAGAAATAGTGGATTCACCCTTAGCCAGGTCTCCTTAGGGTCACTGAGAAAGAAGCTTGCTGATGGAAGTAGTGGCACACTCCTGAAGCATTCAAGGAGGATTTTGTGGTAGGGGAGAGGAACATTTGAGTTCAAGAACTGTCTGCGCTGCAAAAGACAGTGCCCATTAGGGAGGTGATAACAGCACTCGTGAATGAGCTATTCAAAGTATGTTCAGATGGGTAAGGCAGTGTTGTACTGTGAGTACTTGAGAATGCACCAGATGAGCTGGTATATCTGTGCATATCCATGCAGAGACATGACCCCCAGAAGGAAAGTAGCCATATTAGCATAGCGTGACATTGAGGTTAATCTCCCCCATTTCTGAGTAGAATTTGTTGGGTTTCGAAGCACATGTGGCTATATTGTTTCCAGTTCTGTAGTTATTTGGGGCACAACTACCCATGACCAAATCCAGAAAACATAGGCAGGAGCTGCAAGAGGTACTGAAAAACCTCCAACCCCACTATGAGCTCTGCCAAAGCCAGACTGGCAACTCCACTTAGAGAAGGGCCGTGTTGTGTACAACAACATTTATGGCTGAGGCTACTGGCCTCTCAGAAACATCCTTGTTGCCTCTATTCCCTCATTTTTGGAGTCTTGAGAGACTCCATTCCAGCTCCTTTCTGCCTTCTTTGCCTTCCCAGTCCTTTTTCTTTCTTTCTGCTCTTCTTGCACAGGAATAGTGCAGTGGAAATCTCGACATCAAAACGGATTTTTTTCCTACACTCCTGAGAATCCACCAGCCTCCTCTGGCACTACCTTGAGGGATCTCTAGTGTAGCCACATCCTTTGAGACCACCCAGCTCAGATGTTCCCTATTGGTGGAAAGCCCTGCTCCCTGTCACCCTTCCTCCCTTGCCGCAACACTATGGTAATGGCAGCAGCAGCAGAATTACCTGGCTGCTTTTCAGAGCAGTGTGTCCCTGAGCAAAGAAAGGCAGTGGCCTCAACCACTCAGTTTAATTAAACACAGCATCATTTTTGTGTAGCCTGTGCTGTGGCAAGCACAGCAGTTATTCTCATTCAGCTGGAAGGTTTAGAAGGCAGAGACGTGGTATTTCACAAAAGATCCTCCTTGCAGGCAGGACCTTAAACCATTTCACTGAATGAAATACACTCTTGGAGTGAAGGGTGCCAGAGGAGGGAAAAGGAGGATGGAGAAAAACACACTGGGTAGAACCACACTATTTCTGGCTGTTGCTCAATAACAGCTCTTGAGGCAGCACCTGATATACTATTAGGGTGAGAAAGGCTTTTTATACGTAATGCTTTGGCACCTTGATAGCATCTCTGTTTTTTCTCTTGTTCTCTCTTGAGTTCCCCAGAGAGGCAATATATTGTCTTCCCTCTAGTTAAAGGGAGAGGGGTTTAATTGCATTGACAGGTCACTCTGTTACTGTTGAAGGTGAAAGCAAAGGGCTAGCTAATTCATGTGCGCAGACAGGAGGATATAGCACTGTACATTTAGCCATTCCAGGTACTATCATTAAGGTGGGCTGAGGCAGCTTGGCACAGTGCATGTAGCACTTGCTGGAGCAAACATTTGGGTCAGGGTAGCAGAAGGAGTAATGCTGGTAAAGAAAAGCCAGTCAGAAAGGAAGGGAAAAGCAAAATGAAAGACAAAGGATCAGATTGTTTGGTTGCTATATATTACCCTAAATTCTTCTGGCACCATTAATGGGAAGAGAAATTCAATGGTCACAGTACTTCTGCATCCCAGCCGTTCTTTACTCTAATACACCCAACATACAACTCAGGTGGTAACATTGCCAAGGGTAGAGTAGCAAGCACAATCTGGGACATGCCAAAGGGATTATGATATTCCTTGCCACCCGGGATGGGCTTTATATATTATGCTGGAGGTTCTGAGACAGATAGACAGAACTCAAATCATGATCTGCTGAAGGGAGCAGCAGAATTGGAAATCCTAAAATAGGAGCTCCTGCAATTCGGGTTCAGACTTCTTCAGGACTTAAGGTTTGGATACTGCTGCCAATGAATGCAAAGGAAATTTGGCAAACACCCTCAGCTAGTGCAGGAGAATAATATCACCTGAGTCTTACATAGTGCTTTTCATCAAAAGATCCCATTTCTGTGTCATTACTGATAGGTTTTTATGTCTTAGGAAACAGATATGTGGAGAAGGAAAGTGAAATTGTCCAAAATTGCCCTTTAAATTGGTGATAAAACAAATAGGAAACCTGCTGCCTCACACTGCCAAACTGAGTTCACTTGTCACGCACAAGGGAAGGAAACATAAGGCTGCTGTCTTCCTCTCAGTCCTTCTGAGATAAAGCAGAAAACTCTATCTCAGGTTGTGGATACTCAGGTCTCCTGTGCCAGGATAGCAGATGACTGCGCTGTGTGGTTCCCATGCCCTATGAGGATCATTGTCCAGACACGTCTCACTTTGCAACTGGTCTGAAGTATTCTTTCCTCACGTGGGATGGCAAATGGTGGGGAGGTAACTAGATTGATCTCCCTTGTAGGCCTTTCCCTGGGACTTGGTACACAGGTTCCAGATGGTACAAAACCCCTGCTGCTTGGATCTGCACAAAAACCTGCGTCTTCCTCAACCTATTTCACAACAGATTTGGCTTGCTCTCAGTCAGTTGCTATTTGTACAAATTAAGCTGAGCTGCCAGGAACGTTTGCAAACAGGGAAAAGCAAAGTGGGATGCACAAAGCAAGTCAAAATAGGTCTCAAATCTGGCAAAATGCCTTCAGGTGCTTATAACATTTGACTTACTCTAGCCCGTGTATTACACACCCACACACTCATTCATCCAGCTTTCTCTTGCCTTCACGCCCACACACGCTCACCCTTCACAAATTCATTCACCTTCTCTTCTCCGCCCCCCCCCCACTTTCTCTCCCAAACACAGTCATTCCCATACACAAATCTACCTCAGACACACTCTTTGTTCCCCACATACAGGCATGCACACATTTTTGAGTGCTGAGTGCAGTGTCTGTAGGTGGTGTATATACATTCATGTAGCAGACGATGCTGTAACCTTATACCTATGCTGTGAAAAAGCCTTTGGGATTAGTGAGCTAAGAGCTCTGATTGCTCTCACTTTCATGTAAAATTCTACTAATCCAGTTTATGGGGCTGGCTGTTTCCATCCTTCTCTGCCATCATTTTCCACAGAACCTCCCTTTCTGCTCACCTTCCTCTTTCTCCCCTTGCTTGTTTCTTCCTATGCTTTTCCTTTCCCATGTTGCTGCTTAAGACCACAGTGTTTTAGAGAGCTTGGCCCTCTCTGTATCTCTCCATGACCTAACACTGGTCCTGATTATCTCACTGAGAGGATGAGCAGGGCTGAGCAATGAGCCTGCCATGCAGCGTGGGGCACAGGGCAGGAAATCCTGCAAGGTGTGGTGAGATCAGAGGCAGAGACGGTAAGTGGTGGGGCGGATCATGCTGCCATCCGAGCAGCGCTGAGTCCGCCTGGCATTGAGCCTGCCTCTAATGGAATGTGACCCACCGCTGGGAATGAGCTCATCTGTAATCCACTTAATTGAGTTTTATGAGCAGGACTCTCACATCAGGGAGCCAGCCTGCCTTCTTCCTAGCACTCACCCTCCTTTGCTTGCTGCCTGGGGAAGAGAAGGGAAGTGGGGGGTGCATGCACTGCTCTACCAAGCTGTTGATCATCTGGCTTCTGGTTTTCTGCCTGTCCCGGGGAATGGGCAGGGACCTGGACAAACATGCTCTTCAAGGCACCCACTGCCATGGTGTAATATTTTTTGTTTCTGCTTCAGGATGCTCAAATTTCCATGTGACTATTGATAATGCTATCAGGACTGAAGAGCCTTAAGTTTTCCCAGCTTTTTGGTCTCTGTGCAAGTCCTGGGTATTCAAAAGAAAAGCGTTGATGTGCGTTGTAGATCTCACGTATGCATGAACCATCTTACCTGTGAGTCCCAGTGGCATGGGGACAGAGTCATTCTGATCTCACTCCTGCTTTCAGTGTGCAGTGATCTAAGTGGTAGAGCTGTCAGGATCCCATAAGGGCCTTTGTTTACACCGTAATGTCTTGCCATCTTTAGCATTTGCATCATCATTTGTTTGTACTGTGTGAGTTGGTCACATAAGAACTAGCAAACAGAGAAATCTGGCTTCTGTCTGCCAAGGGATTTGCAGGCTTGACTCCGTCTGGTGAAAGATGCAACCTTTTCTCTTGGTGAAGTAGAACAAGGGGATCAAGAAAAAATGAGGGAGGGAGCCTTTTCTCCAAGGGAATGTTAATCTCCTTGGAAAGGCCTTGTAGGAACCCTCTGGCATGCAAAATTTGGGTGCTGACATAAATGTCTATATTTGAAATAAGTTCTGGGTGCAACTACTGCTGCTTTTCTATCACTTCTGCTCTACCTTGTAGGAGAAAACTTTGTCATGGATTCAGATCAATTGTGGCACACACATTATGGAGCAGTAGCTCAGCAGTTCCACAGATCCATAACTTTAAGGAAAGGTCATGGTATATGGAAAGGGAAGTGTCCTGGTGCATTAACGCAAAGACCATAACAGACCTGTTCTGGGAACAGCAATGTCACCCCTGTGCATGAAGTGATACTTCAGGTGTTTCTTAAAATCCCCAGACACCAGATTCATGGAAATACATGATAATAAAAAAAATCATTTTTGGAAATATGTACTTCTAGTCTTCACAGCTGCAGACAAAACTGAAAAATTGGACCAGAGAACATCTGAGGATTCAAAACCCAAAGAGGAAATAAAAAGAATCCATATTATACGGTTTGATAGTTTGGGTTTTGTTTGTTTGTTTGTGTTTGGTTTGGTTTGATTTTATGATATGATGTTTGAGCCAATCTCACACAGAGGTGCAATGACTTTCTATTGACATCCCAATGCTGAGATGCTATAATGATTATTCAGGATGGTTCATTGCAACTGTGCTACAGATGAAGTGTTTGTTTTCTTCTATTCTGCTTTCTGAAATTTAGGACTCTGTAAATTATAAAGTCATAGAATCATAAAATAGTTTAGGTTGGAAGGGACCTTTACAAATCATCTAGTCCAACCTCCTGCAATGAGCAGAGATGTCTTCAACTAGATCAGACTACTAAGAGTCCAGTTCAACCTGACGTGGAATGTTTGTAAGAATGAGGCATCTACCACCTCTCTGGGCAACCTGTTCCAATATTTCACCACCATCACTGTAAATAATTTCTTCTTTGTATCGAGTCTACGCTCTAATAGTTTAAAACCATTACCCGTTGTCCTAGTGCAACAGGGTAAAAAGTTTGTCCCCATTTTTCTTATAAGCCCCGTTTAGGTAATGACAGGCCTCAATAAGGTCTCCCTGCAGCCTTCTGTTCTCCAGGCTGAACAACCCCAACTCTCTCAACCTGCCTTCATAGGAGAGGTGTTCCAGCCCTGTGATCATTTTTGTGGCCATCCTCTGGACCCACTGCATCAGGTCCATGTGCTGACGACCCTATAGCTGGATGCAGAACGCCAGGTGCAGTCTTGTGAGAGAGAAGCAGAGGGGTAGGATCACCTCCCTTGACCTGCAGGATATGCTGCTTTTGAAGCATCCAACAATGTAGCTGACTCTCTGGGCTGAAAGCACACATTGCTAGCTCAGGTCCAACCTCTTATTCACCACGTCCTCCAAGTCCTTCTCAGCAGTGTTGCTCTCAATCCCTGCATTCTCCAGTCTGTGTTGATACTGGCATTGCCCTGACCCATGTGCTGAATGCTGTACTTAGCTTTGCTGAAAATCCTGAAGTTCACATGGGTCCACTTCTCAAGCTTGTCCAGGTCCCCCTAGATGGCACCCCATCCTTCAGGCATGTCAACTGCACACTCAGTTCTCTGTTGTCTGCAAACTTGCTGAGGGTGCACTTGATCCCACTGTCTATATTGTTGAAGACATTGTACAGTACTGGTCCCAGTAGAGACTCAGAGACACTACTTGTCTTTAGTCTCCATCTGGACATTGTGCCGCTGACTACTACCCTATGGATGTGGTTATCCAACCAATTCCTTGTCAGCTGTTGTTTTTCAAGAGGAAGTCATTTTGTCATATAATCACCTAGAACATTAATCCAGCTGCATTAGCAGTTCTAGGGGTTTTTTTCCAGAATTTTGCAAAACAAGCCTTGCAGGACCCAAGAGTTCTTTCACGACCCAGCATCCGACTTTCACGTTTCCCCTCTGTCCTAACTCCACATACACATGTGTGTGAGGGTTTTACTCATACACAATGACTCTACTACTCTACTACTACCAATATAACAGATAAATTTGTTGGAAATCACTGAAAGATTGGTATTCAGTTGGACAAACTGAGACACAGACTGTCTTGGAGGGAATGAAGTTACTTTTTTTTTTTATACCATTTTACTTTTAAATCTGCAAACAGTCATCCCAGCATCATGTGAAGTCCCCAAATGGTCATGCAATCTGGATAGAGGTAACACTGTTCCAGTGAATCCAATGCTGGAAATATCTTCTCCCAACTTGAATACATCCTTCTGCCATGTCCTTTCACTGTGAAGCTCCTGACATCATGTTTGATTCTATTTTATCCCTTGAGCAATACTTAGCTTCAAAAATGGCAGGAGACCCTTGGTATTGCCTCCGGCTCTCTCTGTTTGTAGAAGCTGCACAAAACATATGGTACATGGAGAAAGGAAGAGCTGTTAAAAGGATGAAAGCTGTTTCAGTAAATTTGGTTGTTAGAAGCCAGTGGAGTATCTGTCATCGATGAAAGCAAAATATTTTAGGATATTTGTACTTTATGGCACACACGTTTTTCAGAGAAGTTTGGTAAAAATAATTTTTTTTGAGAAATACACTATCCAGGAAATTTCTTGTGACATGTCTTGGAGCAGTAGAAATGTCAAAGTTTCTGCAAAGACCTGCACGGTGTTTCACTCCACTGCTGCTTCAATCCCAAAGAGAAGCTTGTGTGCGTTGTTTCCTCCCTGTCTATGGCAGGTGGCCTAAGAAAAGACATTGACCCTCTCTACAGCATTTGCCTCTTGTTTAGATGTTCAGGCAATAATGGGGGATATATTGTTTATCTAGGACAGAGGCAATCTTGAAGTAGCCAAGATCAAAATAATTGCTGCTCTTTCTTCCTTCTTCCCCCACTAAATATCCTTCCATGGCAATTGCCCAGATTTGCTGGTGAGGCTGAGCTACAGGCAGGAGACAGAGTGCTAACAGGGGCTGTGCTATGCTGTGGAGGTCCATACCTCATCAGCTGTGGAAGGTCATGCGTCTCTCCACTCTCAGTAATAAATACACAGCTTGGCTCTCCAGCCTAGCCCTCCCCCACTGAGCTTTTCACATACATCTATAAAACACCCACTCACATGTATGCCCATAAACAAGCAAACAAATCGTGCCACCTAAAAAACTAATTGAACAATTCCTCCTACAGCCTGGAAAGGAAAAGAAGAAAAAAGGATGTTGGTTTTTTCTATTTCTGAAACATTGAAGAGCTACTTAACTACTGTTGTGACAGAAAGGTAGATAACTAGGTTGATTACACAGTAAGAAAAGTAGAGGAAACTGGAAGAGAGAGAGAGAGAGAGGAAGAAGCTTGTCTTGTGTCTCTGTCAGCTTGATTAGTGGCTTTCTCCTGAATCCTCGATGGAGTGGCCTCTGTGGGTCAATCTCATTAGAGATAAAAATGGAGGACCTGCAGGAGTCCACACTGAGCTTTACCTAGAAGTTTGACAGCAGGGCCACTGTTCAGGCTCGGAGGAACAACAGCCAGGTCAGGAGGCCACTGAGGTAGAGATGGCTGTGACAATGGCACCACTGACCAAGCGACCTGTGGAAAACCATTTGTTCATCAGGACACCAAAACATAGGTTTATTTCTAATGACAAACCAGTGGCCAAGACACCATGACAAGTAGATGCTGAGCAGATAATTTTCCAAATGAGCTGTCTAACGCACAGGTGACATTTCCCTACAGGTCCCCAGAGAGTTACTGAAGTCTCCGAAGGTGATTCTAAGAAATAAACCTTACAGCAAGTAAGGTTTTAAGGTCAGCAGCCCTCATGGAGCTGTGTGAGGCCTACAGAATTTTCTCAAGCAGGAAAGGCACCTAATAGCATTCAAAATGATCAGGATCCCTAGTGTCAGGGTATTTAATGTCAGCATGAAGTTGTCAGTAAGGAGGAAAATAATCTGTGGTTCCTGAGGGCAGCTGAACTAGTCTCCCTCTGAACTCAGCCTCCCAGCTGAACTAGTCTGTTTTCTAGGGAATATTTTTTTTGCAGCAGATGATCAGGTGGCTATTAGAAATATCAGAGAAGGGGTCAGGAAACCCACGTGCTGCAGTAGGCTTGCAGTTGCTACATGCAACTGCACTGGGTTTCTTACTGTAGAAAGGGGCTTGGTGATGGTTTCCTACCTCAGGGGTAGAGTGAGTTTGGCTCCTGCTTCTGAAATGCTCTTTTATTCTCTAGTGCAACACAGTGTGCTAATGCTATGAACAGCCTCACAGATGAAATTGTGGACACTTGGTGTCTCTTCCAAGGGGCAAAAGGGGAAGATGCATGTGAGGGTATGTGGTGTGTGGGAGAAATTTGTAGTGTATCTTCTCCCACTCTATCAGTTCTGTGGAGAGAAAGAGGCTGGCATTAACACTCACTGTATGGATTTTGCAAGGTCTGTGGTGATATGTACTTCCTGCAGTAGATTAGAGTCAATTTCTATATTGTCAAAAGTGGTTAGAAGTAGTCTATTTGGCCATGTGCTTTGCTTTAGCTATTTTTGTGGCAGCGGAAGGCTGTGCTGGCAGGGTCAAGGAAACCACTGCTCCAGACTTCCAGTGGGATTACAACCTAACAAGGGCCAAAATACTTCTAGGTATAGGAGCTTCCTGCAATCTCTTCAGTGCTGCTGACAATGCACCTGTGTTATCTATAGTGTCATAACCAGGGTTACCACACCTTCACCCTTAAACCCTCAGAGATGCTCCTAAAATGGGATCTAGTGTCTATTCTAGTCTTTGCCTACACACCTCTACACTATGATCCCAGTTGGTCCTGGCTCAGCCATCTTTCTGTTGGGAGCTGTGTGGCCCTTGGCTCATACAGGCAAGCAGACAGTGTTCTCAAGGCAAGGTGTCCTTAATCAGAGCAGTGGCATAGGTCATAAAAGGAAAAGCTTTCTTTTACTCCCTTCTGGTAGTAGGACAGATGCTTTTGCTTTTTGCACAATTTTTTTGTGTTTGCGCTCTAGAAAGGTATTTACTTTCCTGTGTGTCCAAGGAGGTGCTCTTAAAGCCATATTGATGCTTTGGCACAAATTTTTAGGCAAAATTCCCCTTACGATGTAGAAATAGCATTTTTCCAGAGATTATAACAAGTTACTCTTTGTTAATGACCTTAGTTGTGTTTAGTCAAGAGTGTTTATTTAGAGCTAAGGCTCTGAAGCCTGTTTACTGCTATTAAAACAACAACAACAAAACAACCACCTTTTCATCTTCTGTTTTTCTTTAAAACCTGCTCTAAGGAGGTAGTAAAAATCCTTGTAGCCCATCATGACCCAGCAAAAACGTTCCCCTCTAGCTACTCTAATATCACTGATCATCTCTGGATCCTTCACTGCATTTTCATTTTAATATTTGTTTCTGTTATGAGGCAATTTGGAGAAATCAAACAAGGATATGAAACTCATTTTTGAAGAGCTTCCCCCAAAATTATCAGCCAGTTACTCTGGTTCTGAATCAATGGCATGCAAGAGAAGTGCTCTATGTTGCATCCTCTAATTCTTACTGTTACCACTTTCCATTGTGCAAAGAAGCTCGCAGAGGCAGACATTCATTTAATATTCCCATTAGAACAATCCTGCTAATACAAGTCATTTAAGCATAGACTTTTGTTGTAGAAATAATAGCTTAAGTGGAGGTGGAACCTCCTCTATGCATCTTTCTTTTTTTCTTTAGAAATTTCAGGGCCTACTGCATATTATATGTCATAGGAAATATCAGTGTAACTGCATATTGTAATTTGCTTGCAGCGCGTATTGTGGAACGTATCAGTGAAGTGTTTGACAGTGATAGCAATACAGAAGTAATCTTTTTTGTGATCTAGCAGACTTTTTTTATCAAGCTGTTTAAGTCTCTTACTATTTGTTGGTGGTGTAATATCATAACAAGGAGCACTGTGTAACTAATGCTGCATCCAAAGTGAAAACATTCTTATAATGTCTTCTGCCTCGTAAAACAGTCTTGCCAGAAAAGGCCCCTTTACCTAAGAGACAGGTGTTTGCATGATCAAGGACTTCCCTCTACATCCTCCCATCTCTGCAATCATTTGTGTAGTTGTGAATGATGGAGTCTACAAATGAAAATGTCAGGCAGAAAGTGTTTATGCAATTTTGAAAATGATGTAGATACTGTAGTTGAATCTCACAGAGATAAGATTACACTGGATGTGTCTGTTTGTGTGTCTGTGTCTATGAAGGAAAGAGCGAGAGAGAGATTACATTGTGTTAGAAAAAAAGGAATGACAGTGTGTATTAGAGAGAGATAAAATTGTGTTTTCAGGGCCTCTGTGTTGGAAAGATTTCATTGTGCAGGTGTGCGTGTAGCTGTCCTTATGCTAAAGGGAAGGTTTGTTTGTGCGTGTTTAGAGGGCAAGATGATGGTGTATATGCATTGTAGGCATGCAGTGTGTTATAGAATATATGGATGTGTGTGTATGCATATAAACAAGAGAGCCTGTAGTGTGTATATTAAATATAAGAAAGTAATTCTGTGTGTCCTCAGAGAAAGTCACAGTGTATGTCTGTTACACAAAACTATATAAATAACACAGCATGTATGTTTTATGTATGTCTGTCTGTATTTTAGATAATTTGTAAACTCTGCTTCAATTTTGTTTACAAAATAAGCCACTGTCAGCGTTTTAGAAATATTTTCCCAAAATTTTGGAATTTCCTAGAGTATTTTATGCTTTTTAACTCTCATTTAAAAATTCTTATTCAAATATTTGTTGAAGAGGGAAAGCTATATATAGGAAAATATGAATTATAAAATTCCTCCTGAAAAAAGAGTCAGATGGAGTAAGTGTTCAGTTTATTGATGAACAGCATTTGGAGCAAACAGAAAACACCAAAAATTATCAGAACTTGTATTTTGCCCCAAGCAAATTTTAATCACACTTGCTGGGTATTTCATGATAAATTCATTCAAATCAGTAAGTTACCAAAAAACATCTTTCCTTCCAGGAAACATGAACCGTACTGTGGTGATTCAGAAGCTGGAAGTTGTAATATATACATGCATTTTTAAAAAGAATGCATTATATCCTTTTCCACGAGTAATTTGTGAATCTAAACTGCCTTCTAAAAGCACTCCTTTTTTTTTTTTTAAATACATAAAGTAGTCATGTGAATCGTGTATTTATCTATGTCGAGAAAAGGTAAAGTATGATGGACCATTCAGATATTCCTTTTTACATGCTGAAGAGAGAAAATAAACTTCTGCTGTCGTCTTGGGGCTTGGACTGCCCCTGCATCTGGACAGCAATGCCTCTTCTTCCCTATATCTTTCCCAAAGTTACTTCTCAGCACCAACACCCACTGTCTTTACAGCTCTGCTGGGGCGCGATGGCCCCTTCAGGTGTGCCCACACTGTGCTCTGCTTCTGTGGACGAGGGCTGAGTCTGCCAGGCAGTGTGGCACTGGGACACAAATCAGAGGCCTTACTACAGCCTGCAGCTTAGTCATTTTAGCTATTGTCACTTTACTCAGGAACAAAGTTGAAGTGGACCACTGATAACTGCTTAAAATCTGACCTTGGCTTCACCATTTAGGTTGCTTGTGTTTCTGTGGTTTTATATTGCTGCGTACATGTAGGAAGTGGTCTCCCTCTCCTCTCCTGTTTGTAATCCCTGAGGTGACTGGATACTCCAAGCTACTTCATACAGTAAGCAGGGGAGAACTGGATGGTCAGGACTTGCTTCTGTTAATCTGAATGCAGTATCTGCACGTAGGCTGGTGTTCTCTACAATTGTGATTCATATGCCCATCATTTCCATGTCATGGCAACTTTAGGAAAAGCTGTTGGACTACCAGGACTGTCAGTGCACAGGTTTGTAGAGAAGCACTTGGCATCCTCCTTCACACCTGCTTCTAGCAAGGGGAAGAAAATCTGCCTCAAAGTGGGCAGAGACTTCTGAGGCCTGCAAAGGCATGTGCGAGGGGCAGGAAGAAGTTGGTAGAGGGCACAAAGGGATATTCATGTTTGGTCAGCAATGGTTCTTGTCTACCTGGGGTGAAGTCTAAACCTTACAGCCTTTTACCATCAACAGCCATAAATCCATGGGCTGAATTCCATGCGTATTCAGCCTTGATGAACTTCTTTGCTGTTAACTGGGATTTCTCTGTGTCATTCTGTAAGACCCTCATTGCAATTGAGTAGTAGTTAGCTTCCAGTAAGTTTCCCTTCTTCGTCTACAGCAATCTCACTTCTGGCTGCAAGCTTCATGACAGGCTTGAGGCGTGAAGAAGGGTGAGACTTTGTGAATACTGAAGAGAAAAAAGTGAAGACAGAGCTCTTTCATCTGTTTCAGCACTAACCCAAATGCAAGCCATACAGGTAGTCATTCAGGATAGCCATTGAACAACTGCACCACTTTGTGCTGTCAGATGATGAAACTTTCCCTATCTCTCATGCTCAAGTAAGATGATATGCAAGCACATACTCAACAGTTAGTCTTCTCTGTGCTCGTTCCCCAGGATAGCCAGGATGTCTAATTCGGGACCACGCTGGTTTCAGTGGTCGTGCAATGTGTCTCTGCTATGCTGGGACAACACGTGTATATCTTGTCTTGGTGGCCATGTTTCTCTGCACAGTAACACCCAATACATACTCTCACACACTTTGTAAGCAGGTGCATTTGCTAGTTCTCCTGAGCACTCTTGTGTTTACGTGCACTGCCAAGCTTGCCACCTCTCAGCACCTTCTTGTGATGCTTCTAACGTTTGCTCCTTTTCTGCAAAGCCACAGCTCCTAGCATCAAGTGGTTGCATGAAAATGCTGGCTGTCATTTAAAAAGAGATGCAGATTTCTATCTTTTCTGGTTCTGGAGAAAGCTTGTAGATGTAGTGCTATAATGGATTAAAAGAAACAACATTAGAAGACATACTCTTTCTTGTTTAATTGCTTGATTTCTAAGTCAATTTGCTCATTTTTTTGGAGGGTGCACAGCTCTGGTTTTTAATTACTCAGTGTGGATTTAGGTACACCTTTGTATGCCCATGTACCTTCTCAGCTGCATATATAAAAATACACATGCATTTTGGTGTGGATATACATGCGTACTCCCACACCTGCCAACTGTACATATTCCCTTCTCACAGAAGCCTTCTCTCCCACTCTGCCTTTCTTCCACATCTTTCCCTTTCTGCAACTTCTGTCCACCACCTTTCTCTGAGTTATGGAATCTCCACTGTTGCTTGAACTGAGTAACCTTCTCCCCCACTCTCCCTCCCTCCTCTCCTTCACTCCAGGAAAGCTCTTTCTGATTCTTTTTTCACTGATGTCTGGCATTTGTACCTCTGTAGACAGAGAATGGCAGGAAGACAGTGACGTGAGCAGACAGAATAACCGGGGAATAAAAAAGGAGTTGGTTGAGAATCTGTAATTAGAAGCCAAATTTCCATTTCCTTCTCAAGCACTTTAGAATCCCTTTCAGGGATTTCTTGACTGTCTCAAAATTGAATGTCATTGAGATTTTTTCTCTCTTTTTTTTTTTTTTATTTTTTTTTCCATTTTTTTTTTTTTATTTTGCATCCTCTTGTTTCCTTGGCAACAAGTTGGTGATGCAGGAGCTAGAAATGTGCTGTGTCTCCGTGGAGATGTTGGCGTGGGTGTGCCATGGTGACATCCACGATGGACGCACAGCTCTACCAATCCTACCCCACCCCCCTGCAATAAGCACAATAGGTCCAACCTCAGAGGTGATGCTTTTATTTTTAGCTTCATAGGTGTTAATCTGCTCTCTTTTCATGACGATGGGTCCAGACGTCTCATTAGTTACAACAGCACAAACTGACTGAATTAAGGAGGGCTTTTAGGGCCAAATCTTTAGTTTTGTACTCAGGAACTTCTTAACTCAGAAGAAATTACACTTCTATCTTGGATGACACCCATTGGAGTGACTTGATTCTTTCCCATTATCTTAAAGAAGAAAGAGTTACTAATCATTAATGAATAGTACTGTGAATCAGAGCTCCCGTGTTTCATTTTGTTCTAAATGAAGTTGTTTCTCTCTTTCATACCTCCAGGGTTGCTCATTTGGAACGCAAAGAAGCTCTTGGCCTGGGGCATGGGAGATTAAATTTTATTGAGATGTTTAGCTAGGAGGTTCCAAAGCAACATACTTGTATATTCCCATAAGACAAAACTGTCTCCTCCAAAGAGTCTGTTGCTCACATTGCTTAGCCCTCCTCTGAGTCTGCACAACAGCACACAGGTCACCTATAAAACTATTCATAAAACAATAGTATGTAAGTTTGGAAGACATCTGAGACTCCCTCTTGTCCAGCACACAATATGTTTACAATATTTTATTACTGTTCAACCTTCTTAATCTGTATTATGCATTCATAAGTGTTCTGGCTGCAAGCCAGGACCCAAACTCTCCTTTGACATATCTCTTGATACATACAATAGCAGAGTAAGGACTGAGGTTCTGCTGCCTTTTATTTTTGTTTTGTTTTCTAGGAGTCACTATGACATCACACAGAACTGTGATGTCAACAAGAAACCCTCTGGGTAGGCTTTTGAGAGGTTGCTATGGAATTTCTTACTGCCAAATGACTGTAACTTCATCCCAATGGGATTTGCAATAGGGCTCATCCATGCATCAATAAAGCCAAGTATCAAATTCTTCTTGCCAGAAAGACCAATTAAAGGATTAAATGTGAAAAGCTGAAACCCATAACATCCATGATGACAGGGTTTTCTTTTCCTTTTTAGACTGTAATCATCTTTGCTGCATATTGTTCTGGGGTCAGCATCCTTGGGGATACATTGGTACAGCAATTGATGGAAAGAAGCTAGAGAGGGAAATAAATATGAACCCAGCCAAGGCAAGATAAGCTTCTCTTTCAGCCATGCTGGCAGATTTCTTTTGCCTTCTTTCCTACACTTAAGTGATTCAAGCACAGACTGAGTTTATTCAGCTTCCAAGATGGCAAGGTGCTTGTTCAAAAGGTGTTTTATTGTGAGAAGCCAGGGGAAACATGAGGAACAATCAGGCACCAGAGGCACATTAAGAAGATGTGTCACTGACACAGTATGTCAATGAGAAGGACATTGTGTTCCAAGGCACGCACATAATTCTGACTAAAATGCCTTGCTTGTTGGATCTGAATCTAGAGTTTAGTCCTGGCTACCACTGAAATCCAGGTCAGAGTTTTCTTTTTATTTGCACTTGTGTTAACAGATGAAAGGAGCTGACACATCTGTCTAGCGCCAGCATTGTATCTAATGTTGTCTAAAGGAGCTCTCCTGCCTCAAGGAAGTAGCAGCCCATAGGTGTGATCTGATAAGATGCGGAACACCATACGAGAGATGCTTCCACTAATTTTGGTGGGGAAAAATGTTTGGCTGCATGTTTGCTGGGAATCGACGTGACACAGCCACACAGCGGTGTCTGCAGCCTAAAACCTATCATGTGATGAATTACCTGGAATCAGCAGCAAAGGCAGGAAGTTGGAAAACTTGGTAGAGGGACTGTGTAAACCATGAGCCTAAAATTAAATAGAGAGGAAGCTGAGCTCAAAATCTTAGACAAAACTGTTCTACAGGACTTTTAAATTTTTTTTTTTAATTTTTTTTTCCCTAAATGGACTAAGGAAAGTATCTGCTCTCTGCAGAAAATTTTAATTAAAACATTGCTGCGTTTATGTTTCCAGCCCAATAACTATTACTGATTTTGCAGGAAGAATCAAATTTTTCCCTAAAGAAAAAATCCCTCTTCTTCCTCCCCCTCTCCCAACTCTGGAGCTGTGGGACTTAACCGTACACTTAAAAGGAGCACTGCAAGGAAGATCCTGCCAAATCAGATTCTTCTCCATTTTGAGTAGTTACAGGGAAATCCCAGAGCAGTTTTACTAATACCAAGCAGCAATAGATTTCCTCATGTCATTTGAAAAGAAGGTATAGCATGAAATAAAGTTCAGTCCAGATTCTTCTGGCACCTTCTTCTGCTGTCTCCTTGTCGCACTTGTTAGCACCCCTTAGTCCTAGGTGCTGTGTGCACAGAACACGACAGACCTCACCCTGTCTCTTGCCCCCAGGAGATCAGACAAGCATGCACCAAGTATGTGATTGCTTTTGATTTCTCTTGCCTTCCCCTTCTTCTCCTGACTGAGGTTTAGCAGCTTCTGTAATACGACAAGTTCCTGTCAGCTGTCAGGGCAGTAAAAAACCCTTCATCTTCTCTCTACAGCCCTGAATGACGGGGCTGGCAATAGGTGCACTGCAGCCAGGCAGCCACTCCTGCCATATGCTCTTTCAACCTCACTGCCTGCTAACACAGCAATCTGTAGCCTGGCAGATTTGCTGTTTTTCCTTGCAAGAACTACAAAAGGAGGCAACCCTGGTTCCTATCTCTTTCTATTTCAGTATCTTGTTATGCTGGATTACAATCTTATTTCTTTCACCTTCTTCCTCCAGCGCTGGGTGAGAGTCAGAGCCAGACTACCAGTCCAATGCTAGAGAATGAAAATCCTACTAATTCTTTTAAAGTAGAATTGGCTGACAAAATGGCCTTGGGGCACACATCATAAATTAAGTTGAAGCCATGCATCATGCAGCTGGAGGGAAAAAAACCCTATCTTCCTTTAGGGAGAAAGGACATTACATATTCACACTTCAAGCTGGCCAACTAATCCTTCTTATTTCACAAGGCTAATTTCAAAATAACATTTGTATGGCATGGTTTGCTGGGAAGGGCACTGATGAATCAGTTAGTTGCCCTTTATAATAAGAACAACTGCTTCCTAGACTGCTCTTTTCCACTGCCTTGTCTGCCAGTCATCTCTGTGCCACATGCTCCTTATTCAAAGGGCACCTGTTGAATAACCATGAAGAAGGGGCGATAAATAAGGTGAAGCACAAATATACAGTACAGTTTAAGCCACAATATTTCTGTGGCCTTGCTGTAGGGACATGGAGATTCTGCTGAATGACTGTGCCGATGCCTGAATGAGGAATGATAAGCCTGTAATTTACTTGCATGGCTGTGCGACTGCTTCCCGCTGAGTAGGAAAGCCTGGAAGAGTGTTGTTAGTCCTAACACTGCTGTAGCTCAAAGCAGTTCTTTGGCACCACAGGCATCACACACATCATTGGCTAAAAGAGCCCTACATTACAGCATTTGGTTAAATATTGCTGCCCAACAACAGTTGGGAAGTCCAGAAATTGCAGAAGGAATATGTTCGCAGGCAGCTGCTGTAGGAGTAGCTTCTGAGTGGTCTGAAATGCTATATTCATTGATTTGGAAACATCTCCCTGGAGCAAGTTATGTTAAAAGTGCACTACATTAACAAAGAAAACTACCCAATATACTGGTGATTCTGCAGGCTCAGAATATCAGTCTATTCCTGTTCCTGTCCATGAGGAGACTTCAAGTCACTATCTCATCCCACCCATGTTTGACAATGAGGCAGTAATCACAAAGATAGTTCAGTCTCCACATAATCGCTGGGTAGAGGGCAGAGAAAGATTCAAATTAGTCATGGAGGGTCAGGGAAACTCAACTGTTACTCAGTCTGTTTGGCAGCTCGAGAATGATCATCCTTGGGTAGACCAATGATCCATCTAGTCCACTCTCTTTATTCAGAACCCAAAACTAGGGACAGAGAGAAACAATAAAAAAAACCAGTAAAGGCAACCTTCCGGCCTCTAACAGTTTGTAGCTCTGATACCTTCTGAAGCAGAAAATGTCTGACAAATGATCTTAAAAAACTTAATTCTGAAAGAGCCATGGCAAGTTCTCTTTCTTCCCTTAAGGCTAGGCAGAAAGCTGTTAGGGCTACAGCAGTCAAATGAGGGGACCATGTAGGTTCAAGGACATGGCTATGCCAGGGAGAGTTTATGGTATATAGTATAGAAAATGTTAAGATCATGGGGTAGATTTGGGGATACTGCTTACCACAGGAGCATGGAACAGGAGTTTTGCCTCATATGACTCCAGAAGGATCAGATTTGAGACATTTCAAAAAGCGTCTTCGTCACATGCAGTAATATTAATTACCTTAGGTACGGATATGTTTGTCAGTGACTAATAAAAAAGATGAACTATGACGTATTTCAAAGAGACTTAAATAAACGTAGGGGAGGGTTTTTTTTTCTTCTTTAGGAATGTGGTAATTGAGAAACTAAAGTAAATTTATCAAGGTCCCAAGAGGTGTTAGGAACAATAAATGTAACACTGCAGTGAAAAGCAGATATGGAATTGTTTGAAACTAAAAAAAAAAGAGTGCTTTCTAAACACTGAAGCAAATGTATATAGTTTTTAAATAATATGAACTCTGGGCTAAGCCTTAGAAAAAAGAGATAATGCTGTTGCCAGGGCAAAAGTGTACATACATTAAGAAAGGGTTGTTTGTTGCTCAGCTTTATACATCTTCCTGTTAAAGAATTGTTTCCTGAACTACATGAAAGTGTCCATTTGTTTCAGGAGATAATGTTGACTTATTTTAAGCTTTATTTAAGAGCAATTGAACACCAGGATCATAAGAAAGCAGCAAAGTCCTTGACTGGAGCGACTGAGAAGGGAAGAAAATGTGCTCAAAGTCAAGGACCGTATAAGTGAATCGGGTTCATTAGGATGTTACAAAAGAATTTGAAAAGCTGAAAACAAGTGGTTCTGCATCTAAATTTGAAAACCACCTGCAAACTAATGTTTATCAAGGCATCTTTTGGACAGTCTGAGGACTCCTGGCTTTGATCCTTCTATGGATTTAACTCCTAGGAAGAAGGAGTAAGGATCTCAGAAAGACAGAATTCACAGCAGATCCAATCACTTACCAGTGAATCAAAACAAACAAAACAAAAACCAAAACCAAAGCAAACAAAAAACCCACAGCAAAACTAATTAGAATGCTTGGATAGATTTTACAGAAACACATGACTGTATTCGATATAATGAAAGAATTTTATATCTTCAGTAAAGTTATTAAGCTAGGACAATTTTGCTTCTGTGGGTCAAAAACCAGAGTGTAACTACCAAGTAGAATTTCTGTCCACTTAACAACATTGCAGGAGAGGGCAGAAAGATTTACCATCTCATGCGCTCTTTATTAATGTCTTTGTAGGAACTGTTGTGAAATTCTCAGCATTAGGTAAAATGACACGTCCAGCGCAAACAACTTTGATATGTAGATTACCTCACTGCTACAGGACAGACAGAAAGTATTGTGCAATAGAATGCTGGAGGAAGTGACAGTAAGATAGGACTGAAGATCAGTTTTAAGACAATGAAGGTAAAACAAATATTTCCTAAATTTTTTCTGTGCAGAGAAATAGGGCTTTACTCTAATGTTGAGCATGACTTAATTTTTCAAACTACAACCCTGTCCTTAAATTTTCCTGGAATGTGACACCAGTGTACTTACACAGAAGGGACCTGTAAATGTCCTGGGAAATAATGAGACAAATTTTGAGCCAGTGAAGTTTGACTGTGTGTAAAGAAGGTCTAATAAGGGCCTGCAGGAGTTTCACGAGGTGGTATAAAGGGAGATGCAGCAAAGTCCCATTTTCTGTGGGCACTGTGTGATCAAAATTAAGTCAGACATGGTAGCTCGGCATCCCTTGAGAGACCATTTTGACTTCTTGGATGACTAAGCATACAAAGGAGGTAGTATTCACTGAAGATCTAAGAATTAATAACCTTCTCTGGCTTCCAAGCAACAACACTAAATGGGCTCTGTGTTTCAGCAACTTTCCCCTCCCTGTTGGGCTCAGTTTTAGCCTATTAATTCCCAGTAGTTGCAGGAAATGCTGGAAGACCTTGAGAGTGTCACAGTGCCTCAAGCCATGGCTTGGTAACTACTGAGCACCGTGCAAGAATGAAAATGACCACGCTGCTCTGTATTCCGTGTTAATGGCTAATAGCTAAGCAGGGGAGGGCCTGGCCTGTGTCATGTGTAGCATGGAGATTATCTGACAGTGTCAGGTTGTTACGTCTTTGTGCTTGGTGTTGCCTGAGGACTCAACATTTTATTTTCTTGGATTTATTTTCCTTTTTAGCTTTTAGCCTTCAGAAGGAAATTAATGGCATATAAAGTTTTAGGCAGAACTCAGGACTGTTCTTTAACAGAATCATGGAATCAATAGAGTGGTTTGGATTGGAAGGGATCTTAAAGATCATCTTATTCCAACCCCCCTGCCATGGGCAGGGACACCTTCCATTAGACCAGGTTGCTCAAAGCCCCATCCAATCTGGCCTTGAATGCTTCCAGGAGCGGGGCATCCATCACTTCTTTGGGCAACCTGTTCCAGTGCCTCACCACCCTCACGATGAAGAATTTCTTCCTAGTATCCAATCCAAACCTATCTTCTTTCAGTTTGAAGCCATTCCCCCTTGTCCTGTCACTACCATGCCCTTGTAAATAGTCTCCATTTTTCTGGTAGTCTCCCTTCAGGTACTGGAAGGCCACAACTAGGTCAGCCTGAAGCCTTCTCTTCTCCAGGCTGAACAATCCTCATTCTTTTACCCTTTCCTCATAGGAGAGGTGCTCCATCCCTCCAATCATCTTGGTGGCCCTCCTCTGGACTTATACTGACAGGTCAGTGTACTTCCCGTATGAGGATCCCAGAGCTGGATGCAGTACTCCAGGTGGGAGCTCACAAGAGTGGAGAAGGGGGGCGAAATCACCTCTCTCAATCTGCTGGCCATGCTGCTTTTGATGCAGCCCAGGCAATGCCAGTCTTATTTTTTAAGTGTGACTAACTTTGAGAAAGCTGGACATATATAATTTGCATTTCTATCTTTACAAAGACTTATTTTAATTTTAGAAAGTACCCAAGGAAGTAACATGCAAAAAACTATGCTGAGAAAACACAGATCCCTGACTTGAAAAGAACTCTAAAATGAGGAAGCTCAGAATTACAATTCCTGAAGCAAATGAAATTGTATTCTCTTGTATCTATTCTTAACAATAGAACCTTTCAATATATGATGATACGATACAGATAAGATTGTCAAACTCTCCATCATTTACTACAGAACATTGTTCATATTTGAGCTTAGCTTTCATAACAAACAGAGAATGAACTTCTTTTTCCTCCTCTCTGGATGAATAAATTAGAGTAACAAGGAAAAATTACCCTTCCCATTTTATAGCATAAGATATTAAAATAAATTTTAACTTGACCTGGCTGAGATGAACACACATGAGAAGACCATCAAGATCAGCACACTCGTCTTCTCTGATGTAGGAAGTAAATTAATGCCTTTTTCCTCCTTTCTCCCTCGAGCTGAAGGAGACCTTTCCACCTCCATGGAGCAAAACATCTGCTGTGCCATTACCAGAGTAGGCATAAAGCTCCCTGTGTGCTTGACTGTGGGTCCTCATCACCTCCCTTGCTGCTTCCCATTGCTTTCCTCAGGCTAAGGAAATCTCTCTGGCCTCTAGTGGTGTCAGGTTGTGCCTCATCTACTGGGCAGAGGAGACTGGTAGCTGTAGGCAACTACATCAGGAGGCTGGGACAAGCTGGGTGAATTGTTCATGCAGGTTGTAGGGCAAAGAAAGGGGTGTAGCAGGTGGAAAACAAGACTGGCTTCTCTAGCATGTCAGAGTGCCAGGTGTGCATGGTATGTGGCACTTTGTTGTATAAAGCAGTTCTGTCAGGTGGTAAGGAGAACTGTGTAACAGCCTGAAGAGATTAGGCTGCCCTTCTCCAGAAAATTTTTTTTTCTCCTTGCCACCAGAATTGCTTGGGAAGGAGCTAATCCCTCAGATTTACACAGAAAATTTACCGTTATGCGTGGAGTAACTTCTAAACCTCCAGAAAAGTCCGGAAATACAGCTCTGTATCCTGTAGAGCTGAGCTAAAATAGGGCCTTTTGCTGTAATGCAGTTTCCATGCACGGGACAGCCGGTTTGGATTCCTGCCTGCACAGTCCTGGACTCTTAATAAAATTCCATCTGTGTTTCCTGCCCTCTGGGGTGAATTCCTTTGGCTAACAGTGGAGTCTTGGAAAAGAAATAATAATACAATAATAGGGCACTATTAAGAAGTTTGGGCATGGTGTGGTTCTGACAATGTAGAACTCTTGTAATGCACACACACAGAACACAGCTCTGATGCTGCTGGATGATAATCTATCCGAATCTTTACTGTGAATTTCCATTCTCCACTACTGATGGTTTCATGGGCCGAATGGAGCAATTTTTAGCATTTAAGAGTGTTGCAGTCCCAAACTGCAATTCATGTAGGTTTGATCCTGGATTGGATCAAAATCACTATGGGTCTATCTCCCACTTCTAGCAGATTTCTTATTAAAGGAAACTAACAAAATTTCGGACATGGTGAGACTGAAATACAGACCCATTGTCTGCCAAAACCCTGGAATAGGGAGCTCTTCTACTTTAATCAGATGCAATGAGTTGTGTGTTAAGGATCCCACTGCAAGGGAACAACCTCTGCGTAGGTTATGTCTGCCTGACAGACTGCAGGATATGGACTTTCCTCTTTCCTCTCAGGGGGTATCTTGTGGTTAATCTAAATGAAGCCGAGGCAAGGACAGTGGGGTTTTTTGAGCCTTAAAGGCAAGTGGATGTTTACAGTTTTCCTGCCCATTTAATTCAGGTAGGTCTTTGCTGTTCTCACTCCCCAAGTACAGCTCTGGAAAAGTGAAAAGGTACCATCAGCTTACTCCATCACTTATCACTTTTCCAATACAAGTACTTCCTATGTCCTTTAATTGTCTGTGTGGTCTGTGGAGTTTTCTGCTGTGATACTGATTCGTGCATGGCCTGGTCACCACGTGCCTGTGAGTGAAGCATGGCTATGGTTAGAAATTTTTAATGTCCTTTCCTGAAAGGCTGAAGGCTAGGACAGATTTGGCCTTTTGGATGCTCTTCACCCCTGGTAACTTCACCCCACAGCTGATAATGAAGTGCCAAGTAAGACCATAGGAAGGTCTTCACCTTTTTTTGCTCTCATCCATTTCCTATCTGTGTCCAGGGTACTCCATGTACCTTCCCATATGCAGTCTGGTTCAGCTCAACTCAGTTGCTTTACTGGAGAGAAGAAAGAGTCTGATCAGCTGAGGGGACAGGACAGGAAGAGGATGAACCTGTCCCTGCCCACCCACCTTCCAAGTGCTGAAGCAGCCAGGTCATCATCCTCACCCTGGCATGAATGAGGGGCATTGTGGGCAGGTGCAGAGCAGGGCCAGGCGGTCCAAAGAAAGCTCAGAAAATTGTGACTCACACCGTAATACTGATACATACTGCTGGTATCACTGGGCAGCTCCCATATTCATCACTGCAGTGTCAGGGGAATGGCAGTATATCACTGAAAAAGCTAGGAGGGGAGTAAAACAGCATTGAAGGTGGACTCTCCTTCTCCAATCATGCATGTAGTTAGTGGGTAACGTTTTTCTCCGTCCCAGTGCCATCACACCCCGCAGCATGGAACAGCATAGACATCCCCACGTGTCACTGCAAGGTGTAAGCCTAGATGCTGACAGCAACTTGTCATGGCACTGCAGGACCTGCAATAAAGAATGGAGCCATGCTGATAAGCAGGGTAAATTGGCCCACACTGAGCTCCTGGTTGACCCTGGTTCTCATTCAAAGCTTCCTTTGCTAAGCCTGTGCTACAGCGAAAGGGATTGCTGTGTATACCCAACAGCACATATTGAAGGGTCCCTGGAGAATAAAAAAGGGGCTTCCTGGGTCATCCTATCTAATATTTGGGTTGGCTTGTAAAGTATCACATTTCCCCATGGCAGACTATAACTATATTGAGGATAATAGCTGATAGGTTGCCTGCTTTCTGTGATGACATTATTCTTTTTGACAGACAAGCAGATGAGATTTCATTTTATTGAAGAGTTACAGTCTTCAGCACTAAGCTGTGCTGAGATTTAACTGTTATGTTTGCATTTTTGATGATTCTGAAGCTCAACAATAATTAACATTGAGCCGGGGGTTGTACAGACCATTCTTTGTGCATGCTAAAATTCTGTCTATCCTTGCTCCCACGCAGATATTCCAGTTTGTAGATGCCACACAATTTACAGAAAACACATTTTTTTCTCAGGATGGTGGAAACAGGGAAATTATTGAGGCCATTTTTTGTTATGTTTGCTATTGCAAAGTCAGGTGTCTTCAGTGCTGTGAGCCCAGCTGTGCAGGCATAGGAAGAAAAATGGAAATCACAGGGAATAAATACAGAGCACCTGTGCATATCTCTTTGACTAGCATGATGGCAACAGGTGCTAATGTCACGTGTGCTCAGTATTGTGCAGGATGAGCAACCAAGCAGTCATTAAAGACATGGAATGAATTAGAGCATTCCTGGACTGGAACTTCCTGAAGCCTTTGCTGCAAGAGTAAGTGGCATTGTGCCTTTTGAAAATCGTGCGTTTAAAGCCTCTTATTTCAGTCTGTGGCATACGGACAGTCTTAGGTCAAAATAAACTAGGCTCCCCTTTCCTATTATTAATAATTCAGGATTAACTGAAATCCAAGGTAAATTGACATAAGTGATCCTTATACTGAAAAATGGGTACTCCTCCCAGAAGAGTCATGACTATGCCTAAATCATTTAGAAAAGGAGTTTATTTGTAGTTTTGCACTGCACTGTTTTGTGTCATTAAGACACAGAAGACTGAAAGTGAGGTCAAATAAGACCAGAGTCGCAAAGCTACTGAGGAGACTGAAAATGCGAGTGGTCCAACAGTGGGATTTTCAGGAATGCCTATTCAAATGAGGATACCAAAAAATCTTTATAAAATTGGCTTTTTTCCTTTTCAGCATGAAAGTTGGCTAACAAAAGGCAAGGCTACCACTATATGTGGAACATATGAATAGAGAGAAAACCCAGTCTATCTCCCAATGAAAGCAAGTCGCTCACTTCAGAGCTGTTTTTACTGAAGCTTTAAATATCCCTAGTAACAGGACTTTCACAGTACTTCTCTCAGAGACGCCTCTTCAGTTTAGCATGCTTACCATTGGGACAGCTCTTATAGGCAAACTATCTTCTTCTTCTTGGTCTTATTTAACTTGTCTGGCCAGGGAATCAACCCGATGACAATCTCAAGAGCAGGTTGAAACTATGTGGTTTTTCAAACCAAAACTGCATCTGATCTTTTGCTATTGAACCTAAATTAGCACTTGGGCTGAAGATGCTTTTTCTTTCAACTTGTAAGGACCTTGAGCTGCTGGGGTAACCTCGCAACAGAACGGAATAGGCTTAAAAAGCACTGGTTTATGTCTCTCACTCCACCCACCCTATGTTGTAACAACCACTTATACGTCTTGTTACTTTGAAATGATCTGGACCCTTTTAAATCAAAGACCTGGCTTTGAATTAAAGGAGTCATCTTAATAATTACTTTATACGAAACATACCCTGCTTCACAGTGAAGCAACACGCAGCCTACACCAAACAGTGGGCTACATATCACTCCAAATTATTTCCTTCTTGAGGCATATAGCTTTTGAAAATATCACAATTCTCCACCTCCTTAGCTGTCATTCAATCAGTTCTCACAGATGAAGCTTTTAAAATCGGTGGTCATTGTTCCCCCCCTCCTTCCAGCCCCCTTCACTAGTTAGTCCCCCATTCATGTTATTCTTTGGAACTGCTCTTGCTTTTAGTTGTGTAGATTCAAAAGCCAAGGTCAAAAGGGCCTTTCAGGGCATGTCTACACTGCATGACGCAGTGTTATCCTGGAACTCTGAAGGAGTGCTGAATGGCAGTGCAATGGAGAGACAAAAGCGTCATTTGGGTGAAAGCATCCCATCTTGACTTGGTGACTTAAAGAAATGGAGATTCACATGCTCTTCATCCCTTAATTTTTGCTTCAGATTTTCATTAATTCACTGGATGGAGTTTGTGCCTTTAATTTCTTCTCATTCTCTTTGGCCTTTTCATTGCTATGGACTTGTCCTTTCTTTGTTACAAGATCATTTACATTACAGGTTGAAGTGAAAACAGCCAAAATGGCAGGGCAAGGGATGCTGGGATATAATTTTCAGGACCATATAATTTGCTGACAAATTTCAAGTCCAACTTTTAAATATACTTAAAGGGTCCTGATTTGAAAGACAGGGATGTTAGGAACTCACATGCCCTGAAAATTTGGGGTTTGGCTTATGGTTCTTCTGCATAAGAAGATTAATTCAGAGGAAATGCAGATGTGACTCTACAGTGGACTGGCCACTCACTACTAAGCCTATATGTATTGGGAACCTATTAAGGGCTTGATTATGTGCCAAAAGTGGTTTGCAATAAGCTAGAGTCTACAGTGCTCATAGGGCTGGGCATGAAGAGAGGTGGCTCTGCCTTTGTCACTGACTTAAGGTGATGAGCAACTGCCCTGAGTGAGCACAGGAAGGTGTCTTGATTCTCACTTACCGCACAAGCGCAGCTCTTCTGCTCTTCTGCTGCGAGCCTGCTCCCCCTCTGGGTGGGTGTCTGGGAAAGATGGGGGCTGGGAAGGCTTTCCTCGGCAGGGCTCCCTACCATGAGGATGTTCCCTAAAAAGGCCTTGTCAGTGGGAAGAAAATAAGCTTTGAAAACACTTCTGAAGCGTGATTTGTCTGACCTAGTTTAGACTCCTGCTTTAGGATGATCTGAATCACACCCGGAAAGTTCTTCGTTGTCACCAAAGGAAGACCAGGGTGAAGCTCTCAGATGCATGGTCGACCAGAGGAGTCACATCTTCCAAGGGAATGGGGAGCAGCCCTGTGGGTTAGAAGGTGCCTACAAGCTCATGTCACACTATCTCTTCATCATGGATATGAGCCCCCAGCAACTCCTCGGGCCAGGACAGAGGCTCCTAAGTCCCATAGCCATAATTCAAAATGCCCCTGCACTGCTCCTCAATGCCTTGGCATGGTGTTGCCAGCAGTGACGTATGTTACAGAGATCCCTTCCTCAAATTTGATGTCCACTGCTTTCTACTCCTCCGCTTCTTAACCTACCTTATTTTATGATTTTATAGTTTGCCTTCTTTTTCTCTGCATGCATTTTCTGAAACTGAATCTGATTTTCGTTACTTAATCCTTTGGTCTACTTCTGTGTCAGCTGGTGCTTGCAACTCTTCCCAGTTAAGTATCTTCTCTGAATGTCATTACCATATCATTATTTTCCTTTTCTAGTCTGTAAAACCAGGTCTAACACTGATACCTTCTTGACCCCAAAAGGCACTTCCCTGAAACTACATACAGATGTAGGTAGCTAGCCAGATTTTCTTTGAAATGCTGTTTGCTTTTCTTAAAATAAATGGTGTACTTGGAACTGCAATGATATCATAGCAACTGAATATGATTATGTAGGAGTCTGTACTGAGGGATATTCCAGAAAGTATATCTATATACGTATGTGTTTATTTGTATAAAAGTGCATGTGTGCATGAATATTTGTGTTAATAGTGTATTTAGATGTAATTAAAGAGCAAAGACCTTAATAACAACAACCTAAGACAATTTTTTTTCTCTCTTTTTCAGGCAGTTTTACAATAAAAATAAATTAGAAGTAACTCTATGGTGTGGCAGAGAAGTTGATGTAGTGACATTAGTGCTAAAAAAGAGAACAGCATCTGACTGTGCCTCCCAGACTCAGTAAACGAAATAAGCTAAATTTGAATTTTGATAGATGCAATCCTAAAAATCCATCAGTCTTTTTATATTTTTAACATGCTCGACATTGTCATAGTTTGGTTTAACTGTTGTCTGGAATATTTTTTTCACAGTGACAGATATGTCTTTACGGCTCATGTGTATTCCGAGAAAACACAGTGTTATAACTTTCAAGATGTGTGCCTGGGAGTGCATGTGCGCATTAATGTTCGCTCAGGCTCATGCATCGCCATGATCTTCTGTGCATGCAAACCCATACACTTCTCTTCCCACACGTGCAGGGGGGGTGGCTGTGTGTGTGAACACGCACATCTTCCTCATAATAGTTTACAGCAATTTGCAGCCAGAGATCAATAGACGCAGAAATTACTTCGACACTGAAATTAATTGAGATCTATACAGAAGGGGAAGGGATGATTTCTATAGGTTTGGAAGCTATTCATTAAAAAAAAAAAAAAAGTATTGCACTGCAGTAGTATCATTTTCTGTGCCTGTGGAATGTCGGTGGGATGGACTGAAGGAACAAGGGGGAAAGTTGTCCTGTTCGGTGCTGCAGGACATCCCCAGACAGGGTTTATGCCTGCGTGTAGGAAGAAGGCAGCACGTGCATATATGTTTGCCAGTGTGCTGGGGAGAGGGATTTTTAACAGCCATTTTAACATATTTTCCAATTCCCATTTAGCTCGCAGCTCCCACCTACGGTACGTCACCTGTGCATGGCATATACTGCCTACCGTGGCAATACCCACCCTTCCCTATTCTCCCCTCTGTGCCCACCCCACCCCACCCCACACTTTCTTCATGCATAAATCCCACTCCTGGCCGTGGCTGGGGGCTTCGGCTGCTCCGGTGGGAGTAGGGTT
>VZRE01009144.1:172464-195342 GCA_013396775.1 Cephalopterus ornatus
GTTACAACAATCTGAGCAAGAATTAACCTGAAGGAGTTTGTGGTGGCTTTTTTTGTTTTGTTTTGTTTGGGTTTTTTTTAACCTATGCCATAGTGAAAAATTCAATTAATTAATAACAAAAGCATTAGCCTGAGGAGTGGGAGACTCACCCTCTTTGCAATAGCCTTCATAGTACAACCAGTTAGACAACTGTGCACCAGCTGGTAAAGAGACAGAGGACCACGCCTCTGTTAGCTCCGAACTCGGGTGGGATAAGGGAAGCTCGCAGTGTGAACCTGTTGGAAATCAGTTCCTTTTCTTTACCAGTACCGCCTGGCTTTTGCTATAAAGGAATTGGGATGATGTAAAGGTTTGGGTGGTGGCTAGTTTTCAGTGTCGACATTTTTATGTGCAAAATGATAATGAAATTGAAAAAAAAAAAAGAAGGCTACTTAGATCATTTCCCCTTCATCCTTTCCCTTTTTATTTTGTGTGAAAGCCCAAACCTGCTCCTGATTAAGAGACCCTACTTTAGCTGAACCTCTTGGACTTCCTTGGGAGGATACTGGATTTATGCAGCTGGAACTTTGAGTCAGGAACTGGCCCTAGATATCTTTGTAAGGCATTTTCAAAACTTCCACGAATTATAGATTTGTGGACAGTGACAAGGAGCTTTGGTCCTTGTTTTGAACACAAAACTCAACTTACTCTTAGGCACAGCACCCTACTGGTTACTTTCCTTAAATATGCATACATTTCTATATCTTTTACAATGTAGCACTGCAGTATTCTGGAGCAATAGCCTAACATGCTGATGTGAGTAACTACAGTTACTGTGGAACAGAGCAGCGTTGAAAGAAAATTCAGGTTGAATTGTGTTTCTGAATGGAGATGGAGAAGAAGAAAATTTGTAGAATAATGGGGAGGGGCAAGTGATTGGGATAGAAAGAGACCCTGCGTCACTCTGTGTTTTTCCTCATGCAGGTTTTTCAACTGCTTTGCAATTAATGATATGCTCACTAAAATCTGGAAGGAGGTGGTGAAGGCTTGGGGCGGGGGGGGAGGGAAACATGTTGCAGCCAGCCAGCAGAGCACGTTCTGCTGGCAAATACGGGATGAAAAGAGCAGAGGAGGAGAAGGAAGGCAGACAGGGAGGCAAAGTGACAGAGCAGTGGGCAGAGGTGCACAGAAAATTTTAAAATGAAGTCGGTAGCTCTGGGATTCTTTGGAGCCAGAAAAGAGCTATTGGGAGAGAGGAATGATTTTGCCCATACCATCACAGGTTGGGCATTAAAGCTACTGAATTATGTTCTGATGTGTCTGTTCTTTGTATCTGTGTGGGTTTGCCCCTGTCATTTTGTATTCAGTCACATTTAGAAATGCATGGTATGCAGGTATCTTGATCACACACAGTCCTCTCTTCCCACTCCGTACATTAATCCACCGCATGGTACACACCCCTCTGCGCGTGCATGTGCAGCACCATCTCCACTCTCCAACCGCCTGCATCTGTACTACACACACACTCACAGGCACACCGTGCACTTGCACATGCTTTCTGGATCCTTATGCAGCCATACAACCTGAATGTGCCTGCCTGTGCATATTCAGTGGATATTCCTGGGCTCAGAGCCCAGCTGCTGCTCCTGTACCTGAACGCACACCACGATTGCCAAACTGGCAATATAGAGGTTCGCCTGGGAAAGCTGATGATACACCAGAGGAAGCTTTAATTTGGAGAAGAAAAAGACCTTGGTTTTCAGCTTGTGCTCTTCCTCTGTCCCCACCCAAACCTTCCACAGAGAGAAAGAGATGGAATGGGTTCTTCAGCAGAGGCAGGAGTTTCCTTCCCAAAATAAAGACAGCTCTCCTCAAATTATTTTCCAGGGGAAGCCCCTGGTGTCCCGCCTTTCTGGCAGCTAAAGAGCAAAATGTTGAAATTACAGGCTTGGGCGTGGAAGAAATCTCTTCACATTTGTGTCTAGGTGTGCCTGTATGTATCTGTCCTCCCACCCCTCAGAGACAAATATGTTCACACACTCATACCTTGCAGATATTCTTTCTTGTGGATGCGATGCCAGTGTGAAGAGTGAAGTATCTGACTGACTGTGCCCACCCATGAGAGATGTAGATAGCTCAGTGTTGTCATTTCTGCCCACAGTTGACTGCAGCTCTGAATCTGAGCCCACAAGATATTCAGCTGAAAGGTAGCACAACCGAGAGCAATATCTGAAAAGCTGAACTTAACCTTTACTGCCAGCAAGAGATGCAGTCAGTAACATGCAGAGCTGGGTGGTGAGATAGGTGGCTAGAAATGCAAGTGTTGCATGCACCGCATACTAGAACAGATGGACGTTATGGGGGTATGTGCTCAGTATTGGATTGCATGAGTGATTAAACAATAACCCGCAAGCAGGTTTCCCACTTGTGGGTGAGATGAGTCTCATTCATCACCAGCCATAGACGACGGCTTCCCTCCCATTCGGTCCCTCTCCTCCTCACCCCAGCGCTGGAGAGCCAGCGGCTGCAAAGGTTTAGACCTGCCACACCCATCAAATCAAAGGAGGGAGAGGGGAAAAAAGGCAGTCTGCATTTCTTTCCCCTTCCACACGAGCAGCATGAATAAACAGGGCCGTACCTCTAAAAATGCAGTTTAATGCAATTGGAGAAGGCAAAAGCATTAGGGGACTGTTCTAGCAATTACAGTCAGGCGGTGAGGTGTCTTTATCATTCCAGGAACTGCAGAGGTGTATGAGAAAGAGGAAATGGAGAAAAAGAGAGTGAGGAAGATGCATGCAGAGTTAAGGTTTCTTTCCTCAGGATGTTAAAATATCTCAGGTCTCATTTAGGATAACTTAATTATGCCACACAATACAGATGCTTCAAAACTTGCAAGGCGTGGTCTTACCTTTAAACACCAACATGGACAGAGGGAAAGGGGTATTTTAAAGGAAAGGTGTCCATCCATGCCTCTCCTCCCTCCACTTGCCAGAGTGGTGTAAATCACCACAGACCACTGATTTCAGGGCAGAGGCACTTCATCTGCACCTGGGGAGAACCTAGTCACTGCCTCTGCCTTTCTGAGAGACACTGTGCTTCTTCCAGTAAACAATTGCTGCATGGAAGTTTAATTACTCCAGGTCCCTACTATTTCTCTTCCTGGGGCAATACCTCTGGGATTTCTACCGAGAAGTGTGCCTCCAGAGAAACACCCCCTCATCACCCTGTCCTCCTCCACTGCCTTTGCTGACTATTAGAGACATTGATTTCTCCTAGATAGTGTAATGTAACTGTTCTTAATGGCACAGACAATCCCTCTCCTAGGGAAGTAATTGCAGGCAGATTTTCCAGGGGGAGAGGGACAGTTGTAATGCTTAGTGGGAAAGAAACCTGTCTGTTGATCTGAATTGTCTATCACCACTTGCTCCCAAAAGAAAGTCCCAGCAAAAACAGTCAGGCAGTACCCACTGGTATGCAGAGGCATCCCTTCTGAGAGGGTTGAACTGTATCTTCTGTCTGGATGTGCCAGGCTGGGTACACGTGTGCAGCCCAAGGAACTGGCTTGTATTGTCTGAGGACTTGTCCTGGGCCAATGCTGAGCCTGTCTGGATTATCTCGGATCTGGTCCTTCTTCAGGATATGAAAATGAGCTGTAGCTCCAGACTCTGCCCATGCCATGCTGAGAGGGTAGGCATGACTTGGGGATGAGTGATGTGAGGGATGCCTCTTGTAGTCATGTTGCTTTGAGTGACTAGAAGGAGAAAGTGCAAAGAGTTTTCACCTGAAGTCCACCATCACTTCAGGCTAGCTGTCATGGATTCTGTGATGGCATCCCAGGATCTAGTAGCCACCCTGCAGAGACATTATATTCCCTCTCCCCATTTCCTACAGAGCAGGAATTCCCCACTGCTGGCAGCTGCCAAGTTGCAAGTGCTGGTGGGAAGGTGAGCTGGGCCCATTGCCCATGGCAAGATGAGAGCAAAATGGTCTTGCATGATGCAAACCAAGGATGTGTATACGTGCTTGGGCTCCCTGGCCTCGTGCTGGGAGGTACGTGCTCCTCATAATGGCTTTTTTCTGCTCCATGTGCTGTCCATAGCAGAGGACATGGGGCATAAGTGCGTTCTGCCTAACCTTTACCAAGCAGGCATGTATATGCTGAGGGATTGGGGTAATAACAAATAAAACAGCAGATAAAGCCCGAAGATTGCTTCTACTTTTGGGTGAGATAGTATGAAGCAAAAGCCCCATAACCTGAGACCTCTGCATGGTTGCAGCTGGTGGTGCATCACTGACTACTGTTTGCTCAGTCCATGCACTGCTGGCCCACACATCCTTCCTTCTGCACAACTCTCCTGTTGTCCCCTCTTCCTGTACATAAATGACTTGTGTCTCCTCTGTTGCCTTAGACTTCCTCCCTACACAGGGAGGGCTTTATTTGGATTTCAGAATGAACAATAGCTCTGATGGCTACCAGGCGAAAGACACCTGAGGATGAGAAATCTTTTGATGGTAGCTCTGTCTTGATGCCTTTTGGAAGTCACTTTGTGATTCCCCTGTTTGCTGTGAGTCTGACAAGTCTCAGGGATAGATTTGGCAGCAGTCTATACCTGTCTGCATCTAAGTTCTGAAGTCCCAGTGTTCAGCTGTAAGGGAACAGCCATACTCAGAGGAATGTCAGGCTGACAAGAAGGGCTGGTCATCTAAAAAGGCATGGTGGAAGGTACACATACCTTGTTGGTAGAAATACTAGAGTATCTTGCTTTGGGAGTACCAGAACAGGTATCCAGATGAAATACCTTTAACATCTGAAGTCCAAAATCAAAGTCTGGAATCCATCCACATTCATTTAATCTATAATTCCAAGATCCTCCTGAGCACACCAGGAGGTGCCATGTAACCTCAGAGCTCTGATGGCCTCATGTGGAGAAGGTGTTTATATTTCCTTAGGACTCTCTCTATCACCTGCTGAGTGTGTGTGTAAAACTCGATGGCTTTTCATGGTTGTGAGCACCACAGGCCGTTATATAGGAATTGGTTTAGGAAGAGCTGGTTTCTCTTCCTAGCGGTGCTATTAACCTGCTTTCTAGCTTGATCTAAGCATAGATTCTCTGCTGTAATGGCCGTCTCTGCAAGAGGCTTCTTTAATTTGGAAACTAAATAATTAGTGGGTGAGAAAAAAGAAAGGATTCAGAAGCCCTCAGGTGAGAGGTGCTTTAGACAGGCAAAGCACTGCTTTATCCATCCTCAGTCACTCCTGCAGTGCTGGGATGTTTATTAGCCCCTTGAGTTCCTTTAACACAGACCATTGATTTTTTTCCCAGACCCAGCCTTTATTAGTATGGACCAGAGCCTGAGAGTAGGGCTACAACTTAGTTCTCTCCCTGCTATTCCCCCGTGTGCTAGCTCCATCCCCTCCACCATAATGATCCAACCTTCAGTATGTGCATGGGGTGGAGGACTAATGTAACAAAACTAGTGATTTGTTTTTAATATAACAAAAGGAATTTGTATATTTGGAGTTATGTTGATCCTGCTGTCTCCACTGTTATTCCTTCTGTCTCCTCTCCCCATCTGTTCTGTTCCTAGCCTTCCCCCTGCTCCCTTGACCATGCAGTCCTCCTGCTGCTCCTGCTCTCCTCCAGCTGGGTACCAGCCCTCCATTACACTGTGCTTCTTGGGGACTCCTGCTGGCAGCATCAGCCACTGCCACCAGGGTCTCATTCCCTTCATCCCTCCTGGCATGGCCATCAGAAGGGAAGCTGGGTTCATTCTTTGTGCTTCCAGTTGCTTTTGCAGATTCCCCAGTTCTCCTCCACTCGGGCAGCAGCTGCAGCTGCTACAAATGAGCACCCATAGAAAGTGGTGCATCTTCACCTGCCACCTTGTCCTTAGCATAGGTAAAAGGTTGCCCAGATGCTGGGGAGGGGTATGGCTGCAGTAGGAGCAGCGCATGCAGTACAAACTGCTATCAGTGTTCCTGCTTTCTTGATGGTTCACACTTCTTCCGGGCTTGTCTCTTGGCTACTGATGCCACTGTTGGGTGGCAGGCTGTGCTTCAGCTGTCTTGTTGGCCCAAGACAGGATGTCCTGAACCTGCCTTCCTCACACCAGGATCATTTGATTTTGATGTCTCAAAAGGGGAGCCAGGATGTACTTACATTGTTTTAAATTATGACCAATAAATGTCAGTCCCGTTCATTACTCATCTTACATCTGAAGTTTCTTGAATTAATTCCAGCCATAATCACAGTATATCTCTATTTATAGAAAGCTGGGACATCTCACAATATTTAAGCACTCTCTCTAGAGGATAAACCTTTCTATAAGAGATGGTAATTTGTAAGCTAAAAAGCTCCAAAAGAACCACTCACTTGGTTTGAATACCCCTAAAATTTAGGGGTGCAGTGGAGTGTGTTTAGATCTGAACCTAGCTCTGAAGCTAGTTTTATTCCACTCTCCTCATAGTTTCCTAGGAGTGATACTGTGCTTTCAGGAACGTAAGGGTTTTTTTATGAATTGGGATAGTTTCTAATAATTGGTGAAGTCCAGAATAATTTACTGTTTTGATTACTTTTACAATTGTTAGGACTATTATCAATTTTCATGCAGTTTATCAGACTACTGAATGGAGTCTAATCCATTTATTTTATTAATAGCATCCAATGACCTTATAAATCTGCAATGTTAAGTACTCAAGGGTGTGCAGGTTGGGCAGCATGGTACTATGCTTTGCTCTTTTGCACCTGATGCCAGTCATTTATATTAATTCAAATTGAAACCAGCAGGACGTAAACCACAATGATTTTGAATTGACCATTGTTCGCCTTGTATCATTTCATCTTCTGTTTGCCCACAGCTTTAGGAGTAAGGCATTCAGTGGTGGATTTATAAATAATTTAACAAAAAAAATCATCTAGGTTTGGAAGGGTAGACATAAAGAGACAAGGGTCAGTGGCTGATTTGCTGACAGTAAAATCTACAGCCATTTAGTTTCATGTAAGAGTGAAATCCACTGCTAGAAATCACCTGCTGAGCAAATGCAAGGAGGGCATCACCTGCTTGGTGTGCCTGAGAAGCATAATGCAGCTAGG
Organism: Cephalopterus ornatus; assembly: GCA_013396775.1. Lineage (NCBI taxonomy): Eukaryota > Metazoa > Chordata > Aves > Passeriformes > Cotingidae > Cephalopterus > Cephalopterus ornatus. The sequence continues at coordinate 179,538 of VZRE01009144.1, forward strand.
AGGCAGTATTGGAAAGATGGGGAACTGAGGCAAAGGAGCTTTTGGGAGCTGGACCAAAAGTTTACCCTCAGCAGGGAGGCTTCATTGTGTTCCTTAGAACTGGGAGCACCTTTCTTAGGGTCAGGATTTTAATTCTCAGCTTGTTATGTTGGAGTAGTAAGATTGGCAGCTTGCAACAACCTGGATTGCACAGGCTGAGATGACTTTGTCAGAATGGAGACTTTGCCTGACCAAAGATGAAAAACAGTTGTTTTAACCCTTCCTGCTTTTGCATTTCCAATGGAAGACGCAGAAGAATTTCAAGTCCTACATAGGGTTTTAAGGACTGACAACTGCAACAGAAAATTGATGTTTACTGTTGAATGTTAAAATTGCATGATATGGATGCAAATAGTCCCACTTAAAGCACAGCACTGGCAAATGCCCTTTCCCTTGTATCCTAAATTCCAGTCAGAATATCAGATAGAACACATTAAATCCTAAGGAAATGACAAATGGAGCAAGGAAAAAAATATCCCCCTAAAATAATTGAAAAACTGAAGCTGATTGAAATCTCCATGAAGCAAACAGAAGCTGGGTAACTTCCAGAGGATAGTTAGCAAAGTTAATATATGAAACATTACCTGAAGCCCCTTCTTATATGGTAAAACTAGATATGCAGCAAAAGGATCCATGCATTAGGATACCAGTGTACAAGACTCTGTAGAACACGAAAGAATTGACAAATTTGTGAAAAATGATCCCTAGTGGCTCATAGGAACTTTTACTAAATCTTCCTTCCTTATGTTCTTTGTTTTCTTCCTTTGAGTCGTATGATTCCACAATTCAGGAAGAGACGCCATGAGACAACGTCTTATCTTGCAGAATTTCATTACTTTTTAATCAGTGTGTGGCTGTCAAGGGGAGTCTGAAACATATCACAGTGTTTTACCATTGTTCTGAACTGAGAAATAAGCGATTGTTGTAAGTTGAACTACCTTCTTAGAGGTGTCCATCATAAGCTGTAGGACTTCAGAGCTTCCTTCATTTCTGGCCTAAGATAATTATACTTAGAACTGTGGAGTCCCCATAACATTAAAAGGCTGCTGACTGGCACGCCTAGATGGTCCTTAGTTTTAGAAAACATAATCAGCTCAATACACAGACAAATAAAATATTAATTGAGCCAGAGCAAGAGTGTGAAAGAATATCATCCTGACTCTCTACCTTAGTGTTTATGATACTCATGGAGACAAGGGAAGAGCTTTAGTTGAAGCTTTACATCATGAGTTGTCAGTAAGACCAAAGCATTTTATGCCCATTTTGCATATCTCCAGTAACATGATCAGCTGCAAGTTGATGGATATAACAGTTATTGCAGCCACAAAGGAGGAGCATCAGGATCTATGAAAAGGGCACAACAAGTCAGGATGTACTGATGTAAGATGGTTCTTTCAAATCATCCTAGCTTATTTACAAAGGTGATGGAAGCGATCTCTGAACCATGAGCTTTGAAGACACATGAGGGCTGGATGAGGTGTCAGAAGGCTGAAAATGAGCAGAAGATAAGCAATTTGAGTTCATTCCTGGAGAAAAAAAAATGGTGGAAATAATCAAAAAAAGGAGATTATTAGGAGCCAGCACAGATCTGTCAAGAATAGATCATGTCAAACTAATTTAGCTTTCTTCTATAACAAGCCTTGTGGATACAGAGGAAGTAGTTGTCATACCTTGTCATTTGCAAGGATTTTGACATTATCTCACAGGCTTTTATCATAAATGAAGCAAAGAAATGTGTTCCAAAGGAAAATATTACAGCAGGGGTGCAGAACTGGTGTAGGTAATCCTACTCAATGAGCAATTCTCACTGATTTCCTGTTGAAACGGAAGACTCTATTGAGCAGGTTGCCACAAGCTTGAGCTGTGGCCTGTTAGTGCTCCACATTTTCATTTAAAACACTGTACTTTATATTACAATTTTATCCTTGATGACTGTCTAGAGGAAGTGTTTTATAGAATCTGCAGATGGCATAAGCCAGGTATGGGCTGGTGGAAATTGCTGTAATTTAAGACAAGCTTGCTAAACCAGAGGCCTGGCTTGAACAGCATCAGAGTGAATGTAAAGTGCTCTCCATGGGAATGATTTTTAAATTGCAGACAGCTGTCTGTGGGATACCACAAGTCAGCTATGCTGTCCTTCAGGAGGGGAGACAGGGTCTCTAGAGGACCAAAAGTTCAGTAGTAGTCTAGAACATCATTCTATTGCCAGGAAGGGAAACTCCATCTTACCAGGTTGTGCAAATGGGAGTAGAGACTGTAAGACACATCTAATAAGCCTTCGGCTTTGATGAGCACTTTTAAGACTCAGCTGAAATGTCCTGCCTTAGTCTCTTACTGAACTCTAAGAAAGTGTGGTCCAGTGAGAGAGTGTGCAGACTGGGATAGTGAGAATTGCTTGAAGTCAAGGGAAATACACTTTGCGAGGAAAGACTGAAATAGTTAGGGCTGTTTAACCTAAAAGGAATAAGGCTGAAAGAGGTTCAGATGCTAGTCTGGAGAGTGCAAGAAAATAGGAATAATCTGTTTTTGCTCTTCATGATGTATAAGACTAGGAGTAGTGGTCTTTAATGGTATGTCAGAGTGACTCAGACTAGACTGTGATGCACTGGAATATATTGAGAAAACTATGGCAGCTCCAATCACTGAAAGGATGCATGAGGCACCTCTGGACCAGAGGATGGACTAAATGGTCCCTTGTGCTCTTTCAACACTATTTCGTATGATTAGTATCAAATAGTCACTGAAGCAGAAACTGGACCTAACCTGTCTTCTTGCAGAAGAGTGCTTAACCAGTAGGCTAAAAGCAATGTTTACTTCTGTGTGCTCCATCTCTGGCCTCATGCTTATTTAATTCTTCCATGAAAAAAGTGCAAGAGCTTAAGCAGGAATAGCTGGGAGCAGCTTGCTCTAAACAATCTTTTGTAGAAGGAAGGTAAGACTTGAGATTTTTTCAGGAACAGTAGAGAATTGAATCAACATCTCCCATAATTTCGGGGAACTAGTCTGTCCAGTGAGATACTGAATAAATACCTGTCTACTGTGTGTTGTCAAGAGAGGAACTATAGTCGTCTCTTTCAGGGCAGGGATTCAGGACTTGGAATCCAAACTAGAAGATATCCCCCTGATAATCAGGCAAGATACCTAAACACAGTTTAGATGTCACTCTGTCTTCAGCATTTGTTTTAGGCAGGTTCAAAATGCATTTACTTGGTGTGTTATGGTACTGAGCTGCCTAGTTTTACCCATATTTTCTAGTTCAGTCTATGTTTCTTGTAAAGACTATGGTTTCTGCAAGACATCTCACCTTCTTCCTAGACTTAGCTTCAATGTCCATCTTCTGAACTCAGACATCTGCTGGAACTCCACACTGAGGCTCCCTTTTCATCATCTTCATGAGAGAATTATTACAAAGGATTTATCAGTTGGTGGCTTCTTCTACTTGCCTGACATGAATTGTCTTAAAGCGTTTGCATGGCAGTCACTCAGAAATTCCCAACTGGAGTGCTGTACTCCTACTACCAGTCACCTTCAGTGCTTAATCCCCTCTGCTGCCATTATGATGTGTCCTAGCAGTTGCTGGGAATACAGAACAAAACATACTGAGATATAATATTCACCTTCACTGGATGTATGCCCATGCCGCAGAAGAGCTATTGCTGCATGAGAATACAGAAGAACTAAAGCTGATCTGTAGTATCTTCCCTTATCACGTGCTGAGTCCACACCACACTCAGGAAGATATCCTTTGGTTGTTCCCAAGCCTTTTTGAAACACAAGAGGGGGAACAAGACACCCTGCCTATAGTCAGGATTATCCAACTTCTGGGAGATGAGATAAATTGTAGAAGTCAAAGGCAGTCTTTTCAACTACATCAAATTTTGCTGAGCCTTTCCTGTTTGGACAAGAATTTTCTTGGTAGGGGTCTTCTTCAAATAGACACTATGGATTTTTAATTGTTATCTGTCTGTATCTGTTGAGATTAGAGGAATAAAGCTTTGAAAGCACAAAGGATTTTGCAACCATTTAGTAGGCAACAGTCATGCCTTTGTAACACAGAAAAGGAGACTGTTATGATTTCAAATGATGAAATATCCTATTTCCTTCCTTTTTAGTTTACATTTTTAAAATAAGAGATTAAACACCTTTGTTAAGCATACATTTAGTTTTCAAAGTCAAACACTTAGAATAGAGAGAATTAATTAAAAGCCTGCCCATCTTTAATTTCTCTTCTCTCATGAATAGACATAAAAACGTGGTTCTTAATTATAAGATCAAATACTGTTAGGTTTTTGGTTGTTTTGTGGGTTTTTTTGGTTTTTTTTAGTAGGATCCCTGTCTCATTCAGTTCACAGAATGGAATATACTTAGGGACTGAATGAGGTTTTGCCATAAACGAAGCTGTTTTCTATAGTCTACCGTTTCATTTACTGCCAGGCATGAAGGTTACATGTTGAATTGGTCAGGGGGCTGTTCAAAAACAGAAGAATGGGCTCATATTTTGGTAATTGAATACTGCCCTGAAGAATTAGGCTTTTTCCTGCCTTTTGTCACAAGTTCCTATGTGATATGAAAAGGCCATATAAATGAGGTTTTCCATGGGTGGCCACTAATTGGTGTGTTCTCATTTTCTGGGTTCTCAGTTTGAGCCACCTGGGATCTGACTTGCAGAAGTGCAAAGCCAGTATTGTGTGGAGGTCTGCTGTCAGCACGCACAGAACTGGGGAAATACTAATCCAAGGCATCACAAATTAGGGACCCAAAATTAGTGGGTGCTCTGGTCAATTTGACCTTAGCCTCTTTGTGTCCGATTTTTGTGTCTGTAAAATAGAGATAACAACCCTGCCTACCTCCCTGGGAGAACATCCATTAAGGCTCATGAAACACTGAGATATTATGGCAAAATAGCACCAGTGAAAAAGACCATGAGGAAATCAGTATTCTGCATTCAGTGATGGGTTTGAAGGATGTGTGGCAAATAAGGCTCTTTGCCATGCTTGAAATTAGGATAACAGGAAAACACCAAATCGTTACCCATTCAGTGAGCTCTGTCTGTCCTTTGTAGTAGCTGGGGTGAGGGAGGCTTTCAAGAAAAAAAAAGATAGGATAAAGACTATTAAAAGGCATATGCTGGAGGAAGTCAAAGTGATATTTCAGAGATAGTCTCCATTTTACATTTTCTGCTTTCACCTTTAACATACGCCCAGAAAGATGCTTGTAAGACAGTCTTTTTATGTAATACATGAGTCACGCTACTTTTTACATGTGCCTGTGAATGATGGGTTGCAAAATAATTGGGAAAAAATGGGCCAAATCTGTTATCACTGAAACTAGTACTACACTTTTCACTGGTGTAGGAAGATGTCAGCTTAAACCCTTAACAAATCAAGCCTGGAATACTCTTGTTATTACTTCATTTGAATATGAGGAAACTGAGACACAGAAGAAAGTGGAATAATCTGCTGAAGTCATTCTGCCTGTTTTCTCTATATAAAACCGATATCTTTTAAGCCAGTATTCATATGCCTTGCACAAATCAATCTAGAAATAACATAAAAAGAAGCGGTTTGTTCGTCTCTTCTTTCTCTTCCTTCTCCTTACCTGGAACAAATAGTTTGAAAAGCTTGTATAGTTTGAAAGCATTTGTTTGCTTTAAATGCCAGTTATTTTATATTTGTGTCTGTGGGGTGGGACATGTATCTGCCTACAGGACACTATGGGAGGATCTCCTAAGGAAGGGCTGACATGGAAAGTTGAGAAAGGAAGCAGGTCTATGGTATCACAGGTGCTGTACCCTGAGCTTGTGCTGTTCTCATGAAGTTCAGATTCTTGGTTGCTGCCCTGGAGGATGTCCAGGTGGGGAGGTTGTGCTCACAACAGATCTGTCTGGATCATAAGCTCCACACCAGGATGGGCTTAAAAAAATATATCAGGGCCTTCAAACTGGGCTTAACAGGGAGCCTGAGAGAAGGCAAGAACCTTGGTGGTACACTGTCATACACTTTTATTGACGAGAGCCTGCCTGGGGTTTCTCCATAGTCTGAATATGCTGTTGCTTTTGTGAAGGCCATGAATATCTATATTTCCTCTCTCAGATCTCTGGTATATAAGATGGGACACAATTTTCTGGCTCGGCACAGATCAGGAAGTTTTGCCACCATGGCTACATATGCTGGCTGCTGATGAAATGATATGTTGCCTCCTAAGCCTCTGCATCCATGAATTATCTCCAGAAGAAAGTTTACCTCTCCCAGGGGTGCACAAAACAGCCTGACTTGCTCAAGGGAGAGTATTTCTTACCAGAGACTGAAATGGAAATACAGAAATCCCAGTACAGAAATACATATGTCTTGGGGAAAAAATAAAAAGCAATTCTCTGGCCCTCTTTAAGCATGGAAGAAGAGTTGTGCTTACGTCTGTTGTCCCGAGATGTGCCAGGATGGCATGACACTGTAAACACACCAAATCTAGTCACTGGTTATGGCCTGAAGCCTATGCCTCATAAGCATATTCTATCTCCTGTTTTGAGGACCTTCTCTCTGTGGCAGCTTAAGAGACCTTACTCTTGCTCCTCTGGAGTTAAACCTCTGGCTGCCTGGACTGAATCAGAATTGATAGTCAAGGCAGAGTGATCCAAATACACATATCATGGAGGTGGTATAGGTGGCCAAAAGAGAAGGTCCTGTTGGCAGGTGTGGAGGAAGGACACTATCTCTCTGCCAGTTAAGAATGGAAGTGGAGAGGCTGTCAGTGTAGGGAAGAAAGACACCTTGTTGCCAAGTGAATGTGTGGTTGTCTCTGTGGGCCAAACCTGATGCATGTTTGCCAAGAAGCAGTGGAAATGTAGGTCTTGTGTTAGCATTTGTGAGATGGTGGAGATTTTATAGTCCCTGCTACTGGCAAATCAGATGGGGTTTAAGCCTAACCCTGCGGTCCCCCTTGCTTCTGGCATGGCCACAGAAGAAGCACACACTGCCACAGCATAGAAATGAGCAGGGGGGCAGAAAAGGCAGGAGATAGTTTTGTTGGAAGTATCTGTGATCATGTGGCTTCACTGGCTTCTTCTCCCTATAGGAGAAGCACTGACCACAGCAGATAATGCTGCAACTGGTAAGCATCCACTCCAGAACTGAAGGGGCCTTCCCAGGATGCGGTCAGCCTTCTCACCTCATGAAGGGCAGTGAGTGGCCACACTGGCAGGGCTTGCTTACTTTGTTCTCTTCCATGGTTCTGACCTATTCCTGCAGAGGGAAAATCTTCTCCTTGTTGGGCTGTCTCCTTATATCCATTCAGTTCCATCTTTCACATATGATTCATTGCCTCTCAGCTTCACACAGTATGGTATGATTGGTGCTGATATCCCCAACCTATAATTTTTCAACTTCTCTCTTGGGTACTTCCCTCTAAGCTCTTCCTGCTGTCTGATGCAGCAGACAACAGAGTATGCTGAGTACCTCTGAAAGGTACCATACAGAGTGATTCTGCTGTTTGGAAATCCATTTCCAAAAACTGAGCAGCACAGAAATGCCTGGAGAAGCTAATCAGAATTGGAGAAAGACATACTTTTTAAATTTTTTAAAAAACACAATTTTCAAGTACTGTGGTGTAAACAGGAGGTCAGTTTGCTGCCAGTGGCAGTGAAATACTGCTCAGTTATACAGAGCACAGGAAAGAGCTGAACAGGATTTCTGCCATTACTTTGCTCCACTTTTATCAACACTCTGTGCCTCTGCCCTGCAGCACCCCTGCTATTCCAGCTCTGATGTTCCAGGGTAGCCATGGAGTTGCTGAAAACCAGGCAAGGGTATAAGTGATCTTTTGAGCAAAGTAATTCTCTGTTCAGGAGAATTTTTTGTACATATTAAATGATTAAATCTTTAGGGGGCTATTCCCTGATGCAGCAGTTGCTCACTCATTAAATTGCCAGATAAGACGTATTTTCCATTAACTTGTTTTTTGCTAAGAAAAAGGTTTCATTTTCTGCTGATAATCCTGCCTCACCTAAATCAAGGATGGCCAACTTGGGGCTTTTCAGCCAGAGGCAGATACTGAGTGATTGAAGTGTGACTTCCCACACAGAATCACAGAATTATTTATGTTGCAAAAGACCTCCAAAATCATCAAGACCGACCTTTGACTGATCACCACCTTGTCAACTAAACCACAGCACTAAGTTTCATGTCCAGTCATTTCTTGAACACCTCCATGGATGGTGGCTCCACCACCTACCTGGACAGCCCATTCCAATGCATGACGACCCCTTCTGTGAAGAAATTCTTCCCCATGTCAAACCCGAGCCTTCCCTGGCGCAGCCTGAGGCTATGGATATACGTTTTATTACTTCCAGCACAATGCTGATGTTAGGACTGCTTTTTTATCAGTTTGTCCATATGGGAGGAAACTTTCAGGGGCTTCTGAGGCCAACAGCTTCCTCCAAGCTCTGAGACTCAGCTGGATACCTGGTCTCACTCCAGAATTGGGGTTGCATGTTGGCACCCCGGAGTTGCTGTTTTCTGCCTGGGAGTTGCTTGTTGAAAAATCCCTCACCTCACCTGAGGTACTGAGTAGGGGGTTTGACACCTCCTGGACATTGGAAGTTGTTTTATTTGGTTTTTTTTGTTTGTTTGGTTTTTGTTTGTTTGTTTGGTGGGTTTTGGGGGTTTGTTTTTGTTTGTTCGTTTGTTTGTAGGATGCATATGAAGCCAAGAGGTTTGAGCTCCTGTGATTTAGTTAATTACATTTTAGAAAGTGAAATCTGGTAAAAGTTGAATTATCCCACATTACTAAGAGTGAAAATAGATTTAGGCTTCAGCTGCAACATGAGCTTATATATGTGTGACAAAGACAATGGAGAAACTGTTAGAAGAAAGTTATTAAGGATGCTAAATCAAGTATAAAGAGAATTAGCCAACATTGGGAATGCAGTTGCCTATGCAACCTCAGTATGGTCTCCTCCTGTGAATGCATTCCAGTACACTTCTAATAACAGTAATACATCTTATTTTTATTTTCAGGGATTCCTGCTCACATTCAGGTCACAGAATAGACAGTGCTCGCTTAATGAGCAGTTATTCAATATTTTGTTTTCTCATAATAAGTCAGCGTGTGACCCTACAACTTTACTTAATAGTACTGAAACTCTGCTCTGGAATCAGAAATACTAATTTTCTCCTGGGCTGTCTTGTGATTCTGAGCACATCCCTAATATTACTTAGTAAATCTTTGCAACAACCATATGAAACTACTGGGTATTTTCCCTCTGTTTTAGCAGTTGGACAGCTGAGGCACAAAGAGTTTGGTCAGCAGGGATCTCTAGTTTTATGTCCTGAATTTCAGAAACAGAGGACCTGACTTTTATTAGTAGGTTTTTGGTCTTTTTCAGTTGCACATATCTGAAAACATCTCCCATTGCTGCAGCTCTGAGTGCTCAGCCCTGCTCCAAATCAGACTCAAGGTGTCTGAAGTCAGATACTCAGAGATGCAGAACTTGTCACTCGGAATCAACCCATGAAGAGTATGGGCAGAATAACAGAGGAATTCAGCAGCAAAGGTGGGGCTGTGCTGTAGGGCTGTAGGGCAGCCATCTGTTGGCTGCCCTAACCCTGAGATCTTCTGTTCTCTTTTGCCAAGTCTCTTCCTCCTGCATTTTAACTTTCCAACTTCCAACTGCAAAAACTAGGACTGAGATTTTAGTGTAATCTCTTTATATCCCTGAGTTTCCTAAGCTTCAAATATCCAGATTTCCTACTAAAGCTTTAAGTCTTCTATAAGCTACTTTGTTTTACTTTGCAATCTTGCAGCAGATATTTACGAGCCTGGTTCCAAACAGTGGCAGGGTGGTATTAGGAAATTTGCAGAACTGTCCTAACAAGTAAGATTTATATGGGCAGTAGCCTAGCGGGATTTTCAGAGAGCCTTGGTGCCTAATTCGCACTGTTTTCAATAGGATTAAGGCAAGAAGGCATTTGTCAAGATCCCACCATTTATTCCTTAAAACCTGGCCTTTTAGTTCTTCTTTCAATCAACTTTGTATGGAACCAAGTAGAGCTAAAGCATAGGAATGTACACTAAAATGTTAATAATTCATAGTAAAGTTCTGTGAGAGTACAATCTGTAAAGCAGGCATCTTGGGGGAATGTATTATATTTTCTTCAGGCTTCAAAATAATCACTTCTGCAACCAAAGCAAAATACATATAGAAACTTTCTCTGCTTTGCAATGGGATCAAAATTTTAGTTACCTGAAAGCCTCAATAGATGCAATTCTACATGAGTATTGCCAGGTTACACTACGGATCATGCAGATCCCAAAACCTTAGTGTCCTCTTTGAGGGAGTACAGAAAGTGTTTGTACATTCGTAACTCATTCTTCCTGGAAGTGATAAAACGAGTCTCGTTGAATTTATTCTGTTTGAAAATATTCTCTATCTAGGGTTCATTTCTGATTTAGTTTCAGTAGGGTTTAGTGAATTCATTATGCAAACTCACTTCAGGCAGTGAATTTCTTGCAAATTACTCACTCCACTATGATTATATATGTGTGTGTGTGTGTGTGAATGTTTGTGACAGTCGTACAACATGATTTCCTCTTTCTGACTGAAAAGGAGGAAAAAGAATGAATTAGTAAAAAATAAATAAATAAATAAATAAACCATCACATTCCTGGGAATTTGCATGATTTGTGTCTATTTTCATGACTGAGGGACCAGTTCATCTGAAAAGTAGAGTGTAATAATTACATAATGTGGCCACATAAGGTAGACATTTCGCATACCATAATCTTTGTGTCGTTTAGGCAAACCTACGATTTGCTTGACTCTAAAGATGTGTCTTATGAAGGACTTAGTATTTTTAATGTTGCTGGGTTAATAAACTGGACTGGCAAGAGCCAGCCTTGTCCTGAGGCTTCCTGAAGAAGCAGGAATTATGTCTTTCTACCAAAAAATGGCACGATATTTTTGGTGGTGCTAGGGGAAACCAAGCTGGCTCCTGTAGTATCTGAATTGTTTTTCCTCCATAAACCCATGTGCTCCCTGTGCCCTTTCTTGTGTTCAACACACTCCTGTTGTCTCGTCTCCCGTTGCTTGTTTTGTCACTTTCTCTCTTGCACCACGAGGGAAATCTCTCCCAAGTTTGGAGAAATAGTAATGGTTGTCAACATTATAAATCCTTATGCATTTGATTCTTCTTACAGCAGGCACCTCTTCCTTCATCTGGAACCTCACCATTAGGACAACAGGAGCCCTGATGGAAACTTTTGGAGAATCTCTGGAGAGTGTTTGACATTCTTCCACTTTGTTTTACCTGTCCTAGCTGCTCCAACTTCTTGGCATCCTCAGATAACTCCTAAATATATGCTGAATAGCATTTGGGGGAGGCTGGCAGGAAATGGAGCAGTCAGACTCAGGGCAGAGTTTAAAAATTTGTGTGGATTGCTAACTATCTATAGGACACTTGGCCATTCATAAGTTTCCCTAAGCTTTTTTTTTTTTTCCCTTTTCTTTTTTTTTTTTCCTCCCCTGAGTGCTTAGCTATTTACAGCTCCACCTATTTTCATGGCTGCAGCTTTTCCTACTGCCTTTGGGAGTCTGATCCACACATTGATTTATTTTTAGCTGTATTGCTAATTACTATTTTAGTAAGTATAGTGTTTCATTACATTATTCATTAAAGCTGGAGAGACATTTTAGTAATTTCTCAGTAGAACAAATGTAAATTCAGTAACCAAAGTAAGATCTCTGAGTAGGGCTTAAGAGGACTAGGAAGAGTGATCTGACAAAGAGGGATGGTGTGACAGGTGAGAGCTATTGATACATGAAGGAGTGTTACTAAGAAAGCAGAAACAAGCTGATCTTGGCACAGACAAGATGCAGGGGGCTGGCCAAAACTCTGGGAGGAATTCTTTGGTTCACCAAAGGAATAAACTACCAGAGGAGCCCAGAGAATCATCTATGGGGGAAATGTCCAGAGACTGGTAAAAAACACTCTTGCAGTGTGGGTTGAAGATAAACAAAAGCAGCCCTGCTGCACTGTACAGGGAGGGCCTAGAGGACCCTGCAGATTTCCAGTTACTTACTCTTCAGTGCGTGACAAAGCTGCACAGTGTGAATTCCTCTTACTATCAGAAGAGAAAACACTGGCCTTTTTCTGGTGTTAGATAGTCTGTGCAAACTTCCCAGTGCTTTCTGTCTGGCTTTGCATAGGATCCTGAGGGAAGAAGGTTCCTCTTCCAGAAACTTGTAAGTCCTTCTCAAAATGAAAACTCTATTTCCATACAACACCTGCAGCAGATCAGAAAAAAAGTGGAGGGAGCTCTGCACACCTTGCCTGCCCAGCCTTGTCCTTATCAGGGGGTCCTTTTTCCCTTGATTTCTCTGCCACAGGTAGGTCTCCAGGGGTGTCTGGATGTACAGTACAGTTCTGCTACAGATGCACCACAAAGTCATCTGAACTGTTTGCCTGGGGAAAACACATCACAATGTGCAGTGCTTTGAGGATACTGACATGCTTCCTGATTGAGGAATGGAAAAAAAACAGAAAACTTTAGGACCAAGATGTTTGAAGCCTATTGAAGCCTTTTTTTAATAACAACTTCAAGATGGAAATCCCAAAGAGTGAAAACATTGAAAGAAAAAACAGCTGTCCTGCAGCAGGAAGATTAGGAGAAGATCTGGGTGACTATTTATATGTGGCTGTGATATACTAGCCCTTTTAAGTGGCAGATCCAAACCCTTGTGGCAGTTTGTCCCTAGCACAGCTATTCAGCATGTTCCCTTTGGCTGGGGGTCTTTATAGAACTAACTTAACAGGGTCCACAAAGGGTCTTTTGCAGCATGCACTGCAGGCTTGTCTCTCCCCTCCCTCTTTTTCTGTAGGGTTGAATACAGTAAAGGAGCAAAGTAGGAAACAAAATGGCTCAAAGCCACATGTGCATTTCCCATAGCTCAGTGCCAGTCTCTAGGATAAGTGATTAAGCCCTGGGGCTACTGGGTCTGTATTCAGCTGCCTGCGGCCCCAGAGGATCTTTCCAACCAAAACCATGCCTATACTCTGGTGACAACACTACCTGAGGGATGGGAGAGGGGTATGGCACAACATCATGTCTTCGACACTGTGCCACTCAGGAGTGACAGCTGCCATCATAGGCCTGATTCATCAGTTTCAGAGACCGTGGAAAGCACTGAGGTTACAGAAACTGGGCATGTTCTCAGGCGGTCAAGCGCAGGTTCTTGGGTAAAAGAAGCTGTGTCATACAGGTCCCCTCCGGAGACCTCTCAGGTTCCGGCAGACATGTAACCTGTCTTTGAGGATGTTCTCATCCTGCACTGACAGGAGGAAATACCTAAGAATAGAGCTTAAGTATTGCACAATGCTTTACTTAGCTACACAGCATGCATTTGAGGCTCTTGCAATGCTATAAATACAAATTCAATTAGGTTCATAGTCCTTCTGGAACTTAACAGTGTATCCTCTTGCAAGTTGTATGGAACATCAGACCACAGAGGTTTTGTAAAAACTACCCCTAGTAAAATGTCATTGAAATCAATGAAATTACACTCCATTTTCATTATCTGACATTGCATTTGGCATTGGACTTCCAATAAGATCTCAGTACAACTGTTTGTTAACATCCACATCTTAACCCACTGCTTGTGGGGAATTCATACACGTGCTGTCATTACAGTCTATCTTCGACCTTGTAGAAGGTCTGCAGAGCAAACATCAGCACCAATGGTGCCATTGAAGTAAAGTTGGGTATAGAGAATGTCCGGGACAAGCCAGAGGAAAAAGTACGTATGGATGCACGAGGGCAATCTCTGAGTCAGCTAAGCCCAGATGGGCATGAAGATCGGCAACACAAATCAATAAACTGAGCTTCCATGAGGATCAGAACCACCACTCAACACTCTAATTCTCTGCATCCGGCAGCAAGGCTGACTCCCTGGCCTAGTGAAGCTGGACCTGATGGTAGCAGGGTCAGGAAATCCCATGGAGCAAGAAGCAGAGCCAGTAGAGCCAATTCTGGCTGGTACGGAGAGGCCATACCACTGAGACCAGTTGAATACATCAGAACCAGAAGCTGAGAAGAAGCCAGCTGTCCCGGTGAGGAGATAAGAGTCTACACCAATAGGCGGAAGCCTTTGCTATGGGTTCTTGCTCTTTGAAGATAAAAGATCTGGTACACACAGAGTTCAGCTGCAGTGGCGATGTGGGACTGGTCTCTCTGGAACAAAAGCTGAAGAGGTTATGAGAGAGGATATCTTAGGTGGAGCTGTTTTAGAGCCAGTTTATCAAATTCCATAAACCTGCAATGCTGTTTACCTGGGTGTTGCTGAGGGCAGCTCTGATGATTTGAAAGATTTGAAAGTGCTCCTTGGGCAATGGGGGAGTTGTTGGCTAAAGGTGGTGTATGGGTTTAGGCTCTCTTTCAGGAGATTAGAAAAGCAAAAGACAAAGGTCTTACCAAGAGGTTAACAGAGCAGTAAGAAAGGCAGTATTTACTCTACTGGCCTTGCCAGATCCCCATCAAGAATTCTGTTTGCTGCCTTCTTCAGTTCACCTTGTAATTTCAGGTGGAATATACACCCTGATCCCTCCTGAAGTTTAACTGCTGTATGTCACAAAGGGCACAGGTAGCAGCCACAGGGTTTCATCCCAGCAGTAGCTGCAGTTCAAGAGGAGAAACACCTTTTCTTCTTTGTGCAGGTGCTAGGTATAAAGCAGTGGTGGGTGAAAGCTCCTATAGAACATCACTGTCCAGATGCCCTATGGAGCAGAAGTTCATTGTAGAGCAGAGTGAGAAGACAGACAAGACTGGTGCACAGTCAAAGCATTTTCCTCATTGAAGCCCTTGTTGACGTGAGCATGGCTGATGGGATGGTCTGTGATAATGGAATGGGATATTCATGAGAGCACCTTGCCTCCCCTGCAACACCACAGCAAAACTTCTGGTTTCAAGGGCGGAGTAAGAATCTCCCTTCTCATTTAGTAGGGTGACACAGAGCTACAAGTAAAGGCACGTGAAGGACAGGGCGGTGAGCACGACATCACCAAGGGCAAGTCCTGCTTGACTAATCTGGTGGTTTTGTATGATGGAGTGACTAAAGCAGTGAACAAGGGAAGGGCCACAAATGTCATCACAGATGTCATCTATCTGGACTTCTGTAAGGCCTTTAACACAGTTGCAGCTGACATCCGTTGGAGATACAGATGTCATGGGTGGATTCGTTGGTGGGTGAGATATTTGTTGGACAGTTGCATCCAGAGGGTAGTGGTCAACAACTTGGAGTCCCAGCAGACACTGATGACAAGTGGTGTCCTTTAGGAGTCCATAGGGGGACCAGTGCTATTTAATGTCTTCCTCAGTGACATAGACAGGGGGATCTAGTGCACCATCACCAAATTTGTAGACAACATCAAGCTGAGTGGTGCGGTTGACATGCCTGGAGGATGGGATGTCATGTGTTACCATGGAGGGAATGGGGTTGGAGCAGGATACAAGCTGCTGCTTCTTGTGCAAGTGATTCTGGAGACCCTGAAGAAGCCTGGACTCTGGCGAGTCTCAGCAGCTGTCTGGGCTAGATCTCAGGGAAGCAAGTCTGTTCAGTAAATTAGCCTCTGTCCCTTGGCTGCAGCTAGATCAAAAGCAAATGTGTCCAGCTCTCATGAGGGCAAACACTCTGAGCCACCAGAGGTTAATAACAATTCCCTGAAAATTTTTGTGGAATCCAAAACTAAGCAAGCAAGTTAAAAAAAAAAAAAAAAAAAAA
>VZRE01009144.1:195390-260279 GCA_013396775.1 Cephalopterus ornatus
GAGGAGGGAGAGAGATTAATAATTCTGGGTTTAATTACCTGCTCATGGTCAGTAGACCATGACATTCAGAGTCTGAAGGTACTACTTCAATATAATCCACATAGCAGCAACCTTCCTTTCCCAAACTGACCCAAACAAACCACGTAGTTTAAGCTTAGATAAAATTTCTCTTCAGTCCAGTGATATCCAAGGTTGCATTTCTGTCTAAGCACATCTGCATCAGAAATCACATATTTGAATGGACTTTTCTAATCAAAGCATAGTTCAAGGGAAATTTTTCACCTGGTCCTTTTGCTGAATTTTTTCCATGCGAGCTATATTGGGCTTAGATTTATGCTGTTAGCTTGGATACCTTCCTGCTTCCTTTCTAGGCTTTGATCCCTTGATCTGAATGCCTGCTGTCTGGCTCCTGGAGTGACACACGTATTTCCCTCCAAAACGGAGACTGGCACAACTGACGGTACAGTTTGCACCAGGATTGAAGCTCAAGCAACAGTACAGATGTTATTGTGCCAAACACCCAAAACCTTCAACACAGTTCACAAAGACTTTGTGCCTTCAGTGCCCTCATACCCCAGAATATATACACCCCCTTGATATTAACTATAAAAACACCACCTTGACAAGCTGCAAGCTGGTCCTTCCTCCGAGCCCCTGCGTGATTGAAATTGAAAGATGCACGAGCGCAGCCTGTGCCCCAGAACCATTGAAGTGCTCCACAGAGCCCAGACCATACACAAGGCAAGTGTTTCCCATAAGCCAGTCTGCTCCAGAAAGCATGAGTCCTGAACATCTTCCACTTTGCATCAGCTTCAGGGGCAAGGCTTTTCTTTCACCTGGCGTGCAAAGGCAGCATAAACAGTACTGAGTGCCTTTCTCCATTTAAGTGCTGCAGCTGTAACAGCTTCAAGGTAGTAGATGACACCATGGTGAACCACCAACTTGACAGAAACAGAGTGACAAACAGAATGGAGAGGCACAAAGTGGATGAGGGGAGTATAATGAATTTACTGAGAAGGCACACTGGAGCTATGTAAATAGATGTAGCTTAGATTACCTTTTACCTCTCTTCTCAGTCTCTGTACATGAGTGAGTAACATCCATCCATCTGACTGGCCATCATTATCTTATTCCATAAAATATAGGGGAAATTTCTGATATGTGAGAGGATCTTGTAGAGAAAAGGGTGGAAACTCCATTGTTAGAGGATTTGAAACTGGAGAGCTGAAATTCTCCTAGTTACACCCTGGGGAACAATCCTGCATAGGACTTCAGAGGGATGAATTAACCTTTTCTTTCTCAAGGGTGTTTTAGCCACCATCACCATAGTCATCCTGGGAAAAAAAAGGAACTGTGTTTGTTTCCTCGCCTTGCAGACAGGTTGTGCTGACAGGTGCCATCCTCTAGCCAGGTGTCTTCACACCATTTAACTGGGTTAAAAAAAGCTGTTCTGTGTGCTAAATTGCTTCCTCACTTCACAAGGCGTGAAAACCTTTTCTCTCTCTCACGTGCCCATGCTTCACTCCTTCTGGGGAGACAGCTGGTCTTTTTTATGCTCCTTAAATGCTGTCTCTGAGACAAACCAGGTCATGGAGAGCCAGGCCCACAAAATGACACTGAGGTGACTCAATCCTGTCAAATCAATGGGAGTTGGGCACCTAAACTTCTTTGTGAGTCTGGGCCCAAGTGACCTTGAATAACATCAGTGTGAACATTCATTGTGCTTTAGTCAGGAATAGAGCGTGGGCTGAGATGCACCTTAACCCCACAAATAGCACAGGTGATTAGTTGATTCAGCCCTAGTTCACCTAAGTAAGTCAAGGAAAGATGTCCACACATACCTTAGCACAGGTGTCATGAGAAAGGAATGACTTTAGGCCCCTATATCTTTGCACATGGAGAACACAGTTTGATTGTTTGCTTGTTTTCTTAATAATTGGATATTTCCCTTGGGTTGTGAACTGTTGATAACTGTCAATGGACCAATGGATGTGGAAGTCCTAAATCTGGGCTCGTAGCACACAGGTTTCAAAATACTGGGAGATAGCAATATGTATTGAAAGGCTCTGGGATTCAGTGTCACATTTAAGAGGAGTTCCTAACTAAGAACAGAAGAGAGCAGAATACCAGGGTGATGGTATAGCAGCCGGATCCTAGGATGAACATTAAGGAAGCTGATACATGCTGTGCATTGGAGGGCAGAGAAACACCAGGTAAAGAGAGCTATAGAGAGGGGCAGAGGAGGCCATATAATATTCAAGGACCTTTTAATGGAAAAGTAAATTCTTTTTTGGTCTCTCCATCCCAGCATTCAAAATACAAAACCATATGTTTATTTTTCCAAGGCCTGGCAATGAGGTACACCATAAGAGACAAGTGAACAAACGTCGATCAAGGACCACAGCACTCAGTCCCCTCCTTTCTTTGCTTATGTGTGGGTGCAAGCCACATGGAACATCTGGAAAACACCTAGTTTCTCCATTTCTCCTTTCCTGAAATACCAGCATGTGAGACATTTAAAAGGATCTGGGCATTATAGTAACACTTTCTTAATTCTCTGCCATATTCTGACCCCCCTGTGAGCTGTGAGTTTGGAGACAGAAGGTGAAAAGGTGGCCAGAGATTAGAAGTCTTCTTGTGGTCATGGCTCCAGGAAATTTCTACATTCCTAGTACCTAAGAACTAACCTCTGCCCTACCTGTGTCTTAAACATTAATTTCTTATCTCCCACTCTCTCTGCTGTGTCATAGCAAGGAAAATCTCACTTACGGGAACAGTCTGCCTGGGAAGGGATGTCCTAGAAACCTGGAGGTGTGGCAGACAAGCAGATGGAGATAGTGAGAGGATCATCCTTCTAGGACTAGAAAAATGCTGGGGGCTGTGTAGATTGAGACATAAAAGCCTAACAGTGTGTTTCATAAAAGCAAAGCTTTGCACAGTGTCGTCAGGGGGTATGTGAAGAAGGTCTGAATAAAAAAATGGGCATTTGACTATGTGTCCTTTAATATACCCATTTAGCTCTGTATCCACTAACCTCAGTGATTTCCAGTCCTTCTGCCATTGTAGGATCTATGATTTGTTTCACACTAAGTGAAACAGAGGACATTTGTTTTGTGTAAAGTGGCAATACATTGCATGTACTCTTACAATATCATGAATATGTCAATATTAAGTATTAGTATGAGTTTACACAAAAGTGTGTAAATGAAGGGGGCATGTGATGGAATACTAATATGTGAAACCTATCCTTGCCAGACCTGGTTCCTAGCTGGGAACTCTAGATTCCATACAAACACTAGTAATAATAGTCACTTTATTCTAGCCACAATGCTACAACCAAGATGTCATATACGCATGGATGATAGATAAAACAGACAGATTTCTTATTTTCCACTGACACGCTTTTGAATTCATCCTTGCAGGGCTGACTCACCCTTTTAGCTTTCCAAGGAAGACAAATTGCTTTCCAGGAGCTTTGCTGTATACAGGTTATTTTTGAGCGCTACCTTAATTAAGGTTTATCTGCTGTGCACATAATCCACGGATAAAAAGCCCTTGGTTTTTCTTTTGTGCAAGCAGAAGTTTTCCTCTGAACAACCTGTTTCTCACCCAACCCATTGTCATACAACATGACACACATACTGTATGGATACCCTGTCCTACCCCAGAAGTAGCTGCAGGCCAGTAGGCTGAAAAAAAGTAATTTTTTGTTACTGGGATGCTTTCGTGTGGAAGGACTGAATAGAAATGGGATTCCTGAGGACCTAATTGGCACAAGCTATTAGTACATTTCTTTCATCCATGATCTTGAAATCCACCTCTGCCCTAGTCTCATGTTTCTTATCTTTTGTGTCTGAAATTATGCTGAAAGCACCCTGTTGGAAATACATTTTGCAATTGCAAAACTTGGGATCTGGCAAGGACTCAAACAGATGTCATCCCAACTGGAATAAGAGGACAATGTTGTAATTGGAATAGCAGAGGAGCCTTTTAACTCTGTTGTGCTGTAGGTGCAGGTGAGAAGTTTTGGTCTGGGCAGAAGTGCTCTCCCATTCCCTGCCAGGTCAAGGGCTGGCTGGCAGTCACAGCTCTCTGTGAGCGCTGCTCCTTTGCTGCCCGCATGGTCTCCTGCTAGCAGTGGGAAGGAGGTAAGCTTTCACAGGGTTACATAACTCAGGTAACAGGATAACTCCTCTGGAGTCATAGAGCCAGACATGCAGCAGACCACAGTTCATAATAGCTGTCCTGGTTGGTGCAGGAGGTATGTGGGACCTGAGAGCAGCAAGGCCAGTGGCAAGAGGTCTCCCTTCAAGTGGTGAGAGACATTTCTCTTCAGTCAATGGTTTTCATCTTTGTCTAGGGTTTAAAAATTTTGTCATATTCACTTATGGTTTTGCAGGAATCAGGCATGGAGACTGGAACTTTAGGGTCTTGTAGTTATGTCTAAATTGTCTTTCCATCCCCCCAGTCTTATGTGCTGCTTGAGACTAGCCACCGTCCTTAGGGAAAGACAGTCAAAGCTAGGGCATCTAAGTGTTATACAGTGCTATAAAGGAGTACCTAATCTATCTTCATGTTGCTGTGGCTACTATGTAATGCCAGGATACTCAAGATCTCCTTAAACCAGCTAGTTCAGGTATTAGGTAAGGTTGCCACAGCAACACAGGACTTACTGCAGGCTGCAAACTTGTCCAAGGAACAGGATGGACGAGCCTGCATAAGCTCTGCATTTGGATAGTTTAAAGGTACTTCCAATTTGTTTCCACCCCCCTTGTGCTGAAGTAGGCTGAAGAGTTTACCCCAGATGCTGAATAACACAGTGTCGAGTTAGCTATGCAAGAAAAAATATGAATACATGAATGGTTACAGCATGCTAGTGTCTGCATCATCTTTGCATGTAACCTTCGCCTGCTCTCTGACAAGCTGAGACAAACGTGAAAGACCACTTTCCATACAATGTCACTGAATGCACTTGGGAAGGGGTAGATGTAATGATCAGATGGGCCCCTGTGATTGGTGAAACAACCATTTTGCCCCTGGGCATGGTCAGGAGCATGAAAACTTCTTGTGCAGAATTTGGTATATTGATCTGTTACATATTCATTCATAGGCTTACTCCCACTGCAGAAGCATCCTGGCACCTAGTTTCACTCCCAGACTTCCTGCTGTGTACAGACCCTCTGCATCTGTGGGGCAGCTCTTTTCCTTGATGATTTGAGACAGCTCATTCCCTGGCCACTGTACCCACTCCCGGAATGATGGGCACCAGTGGGGTGGAGGATCCTGTGCTCACTGGGGACCCAGGGGGAGGTAGTGGGTACCACCTCTGGCATGCCAGTGGACAGCTGTTTGGTTCACTGGCACAGTTTTGCTCGTACATGTGTGCCTGACCCTACCTTGTGCTGTGGAAATGACTTTTTCCAGTCTCTTTCCCAGGGATTGCTACCAGCATGGCCCATCCTCTCTCCCCTTCTCCACAGGCATGATGTTTGCAGTGACATATGTGCATGTTGCAGTGGCTTCTTCTCCCTTCTTCCTGCCTCACTTTTATTGGATGTATGTATAGGCTGTCCCTTCTCTCTGCTCTTCTGGTCTGGAGCCTTTCCTCAGATAGTGCATCTTGGTTGAAGTGGCCAAAGCAGTGGTTCCCTCTTCCCATACAGAGTAAATGCTTCTATCTTTCTCAGCCAGCTCATTTTCTTTGTTTTCTGACCTAAGCCAGTGTTGGAAAACAGGTGCAGACAGCAAAGAGGCCAGTGGCTCTGCTTCCAAGTAGGTCTTTTGAATGCTTCCCAATGGGAATATTAATAGAACAGTGTCCTTTTATCAATATGCAGCTGAGCTGTTACTTGCCCAAGGGCTGATAAATTATTGGGGTGAAGAATGGTATGTCCTGTAGATTTAGTGGAGGTTTATAAGCTGAGCATTATCTCTCTGCAGCAGACCAGCATAAGGCACAGGCTCTGTTTTGGTCCCATTTAAAACTCTAATGCACGATTTAAGTCTAAAAAACATGGGGAATGCCTGTTCTTTGTTACAAGGCTGAATTTCACCCAATAGTCAGAGAAATAATAATAGTCTGCTGAAATTGGAAAGACTGATATTAATCTGCCTGTTAATCCTTCAGTGAAACCATGAGTGGAGAGCAAAGGCAAAGTGCTTGGAGTGCTTGCAGGCAGGGTGTTTATGAGAAGTATATCCTGTGAATATCTGTGTGTGTCTGACAGCACATAACTGCAATGGGGAGGGCAGCAATACTATTCTCTGTTGGCAATCCTGAGCCAAAAAGCTATAAAAGACAAAGCACTTGGTGTCATTAGAGTCACACACCTGTGAAACAAGGTGTCATTAAAAAGAAACACAGAAAGCAAAGGTGAATTTGGAAGGACAGGGAAAATCCCCCTCAGGGGAGTGTTCTGAAGATGAGTAGGGGAAGAAATTGGTGTATTTCAAAATGGATGGGAAAACAAATCATGGGAATAGAGACAACCCATCTGGTGAAAGCCTTTCCACACAGCCAAGATGCTCTCAGCATTGCTGACAGAGATGATGAGGTGCTTTAAATTCCTTTTATAAACCTCCGGCTGGAGGTTTGGCTGGAGACCTAAGTCTGTCCAGCCTTAGCATGAAATCAGAGCCACCTGGCTCCAAACCCATACTAAATGGAAAGGCTGCTTTCAAACTTGTCACTGGTTAGCAGGAGGGGAAGGTGGGACATTCCCAGTAAAATCAGTGATACAGCTGAAGAAATCTTATCTCCCTTTTTCTCCTCTGCCCTCCTCCCTTATTCTTCTTCAAAGGTTGAAAAAAATGAGGACGGAGACCAAAAGATTGAGCAAGATGGCATCAAACCAGAAGATAAAGCTCATAAGGCAGCCACCAAAATCCAGGCCAGCTTCCGCGGACACATAACAAGGAAAAAGCTCAAGGGGGAGAAGAAGGGAGATGCCCCAGCATCTGAGACTGATGCTGCCGACAAGAAGGAGGAAGGCTCTGCTAGTGGAGCAGCCGAGAACAAAGAAAGCGAGGCTCCCACTGCCACAGAAGCAGCCGCCGCTGACAGTGCCCAGCTGGAGGAGGGCAGCAAAGACAGCAGCGCGCCAGCGGAGGAGAAAAAGGGGGATGGAGCCGCTGACACGGGCTCAGAGCAGCCAGCCCCACAGGCTGCCACTCCTGCTGCCTCCTCAGAGGAAAAGCCCACTGCTGCCACTGCCCCCGAAAGGGAAAGTGCCACTAAAGCTTCCACTGATAACTCGCCATCCTTGAAGGCTGACGAAGCCCAAGACAAAGAGGAGCCTAAACAAGCCGACGTGCCTGCTGCTGACACCACTGCCACCACCACCCCTGCTGCAGAGGATGCTACTGCCAAGGCAACAGCGCAACCCCAAATGGAGACAGTGGAGAGCAGCCAAACCGAAGAGAAGACAGGTGAGTGAATGCCTCGCTGGGGAATGGGCCTCTCCAGAAATGGACACCTCCCTTGGTCTATTGGGGATGCAAAGTTGGCCAGCAAGAGCTGGTGCGGGAAATAGACTGCGAGTTCACAAGGGAATTCCCTTGCTGGGTTTTAGGGGTGGGGGGAGATTAATTTTCTACTTAACACCCTCTTGCTTCCTGTCAGCTTTTAGAAATACTGCACCTCGTGTCAAAGTTCCTGTTCCTCTGGATGGAGGTGCCATCCAGCCCTTTTTTTCATGGTAGCAGGAGAGTGTCAGCCAGCTGGGAGGCTTGGAGGAACTGGAGAGAGCTCCCCAAGCTCTGCATATGCTAAAAATAACGATGAACTTTCTCAGCACAGACAGCTCCAGTGGTGCAACAAAACAGCCTGAGCTGATACCAGCTCACTGGAGGCTTCTAACTTGAGCTGAAAATCTCACAAGACCACATCTCTCTCATACTGAAGGAGGCCATTTAGCCTTGCTGGTGGAATGGTCAAGGAGTCAAAAGAGTCTTTCTTCCATCTGCTTGTAAATGGGTGAGATTCTTAGTAGAACCACCTTCTAGTCAGTAACATCGTTTTATCAGCAGTGCTTACAGTTTCATCCACACCAATACTTTGAGCCTCTCTCCGTGGAGAAGCCCATGACAGCCATGCTTACATGAAGCTTTTAGACATTTCAGCTGGTTCAGTCTCATATAGCAAGAGGATCAGGTGGGGGAAAGCGAAGATTAAAGGCCCTGACAGCTCAGTGAGTGAGGACAGAAGAGAGGGTTGAATGCCAAGAGTCACCCTACGAGGTGTTTTCAACTCTTTCGCCTATGAAAGGGTGAAAAATTTCAAGAGGCAAAAGTGGGCATTTTTAACAGAGGTATATTGTTTACAAACCATAAAGAAGAGTTGGTTTTGAATTGTAATACTGAGCTGGGCAGAAAATGAATCAAAGAACTGAGAATATTTTTCTTTCTTGTTCTTTACCTTCCTTATTTTGTCAAAGAAAAATAACATAAACAAAATAAAAAGGTAACATTGGAGGTAGACACCACGTGAAACTCAGTTAAGAGGCACTGCCAAGCAAAACTGGCCTCCACATTTATGAGACACTCAGTTGTACAGGGCATTCTGCGTTCATTAGCTTTTTGGGGAAAAATGTGGCATAGCCTTTGATATTCATAAACAGCCTGATATAAATTTTAGAGAGCCTCAGCATCCAGTCTTGTACTTATTGATGTTTCTCCATAATTTCATTCGGTCCACTACTTCTCCTCCGCAAATTACAACTCCCACTCTCTAATTAGACTTCCAAGCTTCATAGCTAACCCAGGGCTTCAGGCTACTGTATTCCTGCTCAACAAAGTGGAGAGATAGGAAAGAACAGGTATCCAAAGGGACAGATTAAGTACTGGGAGAGGAACTCATGCAAAACATTTATGATTTAAGGTAGGGCAAGGGGAGAAGCCTTCAAGAACATGAGTCTAAACTGATTATACACAACTACAAAGGGTTGCTAGTTTTACCTCTGCTCATTTAAAAGTTCCTAGAAACAAGCCTTGAAATTGCATTGTCCCTGTTGGCTTTTTCTTCTCCACGTCTCCAGCCCTTTGTTCTTACTTTGTGTGATAAGTTGAGTGGAAACATAAATATCATGTCATTTGTGAAATATAATTTGGAATGCTGCATGCTGTACTTGTGTTAGTTTTATACTTGCCAAAGGTATAAACATCAATGGCAAAACCAGGACAGAGTGAATCAGTGTTTTGGGGTCCTCTGTACACAGGATAATGAATATTAATTATCTTTTATTTAAGGCTTGGGATGCCTTATTCCTAAACAGGAATGATTCTGCTTTGAGTTAGCATTCCATTTTTATTCAGATTAATCTGCTCTAATGGATAGAGGTAGGAAAATTATAGTATAGGCTACTTCATTTGCTTAATTTTACCTGTTTTGAGTTGCCATTCGTCAAAGAATGGTTTATTTCTATGCAGTATTCTGAATCACTTGCAGATACCTTCCCCATGCTCTTGTTGGATTTAACATCATTTGAAGTGGCCAACCATTCATGGCCACATTATTTGAAGTGGCCATTTAAATGTATGATTTAATATGCATTTGCACATGATACTATTACTTATGTAAATATCTATCCAACAGAATAAGTTGGGAAATCTACAATCAAATATATATTTAAAAATGAGTTTTCAGTGGTTGAGTGTTAAAGACCAGTATCTGCATCTATTTATACTTATTCAGTATGCATGCAGTAAAACTCAAGCTTAGCAATGTTTGCAGAAAGCAAACATGAAACGTATGTGGCCAGAGTCAAGCTGATAGCCTCTTTAAAATGTTAATGAATATAGATTTTTTTTTCCCGAATTCCTATTCCAGTATGATATCAGCCTTCCAGTCACAAACCTGAACAGCTGGCTAAGTGTCCCCAGAGTCATTCAAGAAAGAAAAGCAAAAAAGATTAAATAGGTCTTCTTGTCCATCTCTCCGAGAATGCAGGGCTGTGCTCTGCAGTACACCCTACAGCACAATGCCCACAATAGTAAGGAGCTGCTACTTCCTTAAAGAATATTCCTCTAAAGAGCATCATCACATTACAAAAGTACCCACAGACAGGAAATATTTCCTCTCATCTCCTTAAACCTCTCTGTTTCTCTCTTAGTATTTACTCTTTCCATTTGCCATGTCTCGACCTTTCTCCCAAACATCCCCCAGCAAACGCAGCCCTGGTGGTTGCTGGCATGGCTGTGGTGGTCATTCATGAAAGAGGGAGGGCTACCAAACTTCTGCGACTCCAGCACACCTCCAGCCCAGGGACAGATCCTCTTTCAGCTTCATCAGTCCCCTTGGCTTTCAAAGGTCATCTCTTATGATTTCTGTGATCGAAGAATAGCACAGTAGTACGCAGTGTCAGGCTGCCAAAAATAAATCAAATTGGCTCCTAGCCAATGTCATCAGTTGGCTGGTTGCCATGGCATGCTTGGCTGCTAGTACTGTGAGGCGCGCCGACCCTGCTACTTCTGTGCAGCGATGTTCGTCTGTCTTGAATTTTACTACAATGGCTGTATCTTGTGTTATCTGTGTATACATTCCCCAGTGCAAGCATGAGCAAAAGGCAAGGGCATTTAATTTATATCCAGAAGAGATTTTTGCCTTTGTCTAAGGGCAGGACAAAAAAAAAAAGGACAGGAAGCAGGGAAAGGAATAACTAGCCTGATAAAGACAAGAGCACAGTTTTTAATGCTTAATATTTAATGTTTATGAAGTGGGGGAGAGATGGAGTGGTTCTTTGTACCAGTGAGTAATTCTCTTGACAGGTTTCAGCTCTCCCTGTTATTCAGTTCCACGTACTCTGTCTGTTGGCAGTGGCTTAGGAAATGGCTTCAAGCAACTGTCCTGTATCCAGTATTACTTGGTCTGGAACCACAGGCATTCCCAGTTGTATGGTAGGGCAGTTTCTAAGAAATCCTCAATGTACCAAAAAGTAGATGGAAAAAACAGATGAATTCCAACCTGGGTAAGGCATGAAATGAGTCAGTGGGCTTCATTCAGTGGCAATGAATGATTGATACAAGAAGGACAATCTCTTAAACCTCTTCACAGTTTTTGGTGGATGACTAGCATGGCAAAATGTTGTCTTCTCATCTGAGCTTCCTTGTCAAGACTTAGGTCTATAGGTTTTCTTGTTATGATCCAACCTTTGCCTC
This sequence comes from Cephalopterus ornatus, assembly GCA_013396775.1. Classification (NCBI taxonomy): domain Eukaryota; kingdom Metazoa; phylum Chordata; class Aves; order Passeriformes; family Cotingidae; genus Cephalopterus; species Cephalopterus ornatus. The sequence goes on from VZRE01009144.1 coordinate 206,545, forward strand.
TTTGTATTGGTATTATGCCTAGAGAGGCTTGCTTATATGCCAGTCTACTCAACAGGATAAAATTCAAATGTGCTGTGGGGGAATTTATACGTTACATATGGATGAGGAGGTGAGACTTATTCTAATCTAGGTTTCATTGGCTTAAATCCAGAGAACCTCCATCGAAGTTGCTGGAAAGAGCCTATTTTAGCACAGCTTTGAAGCATCCAGCACAGCAGACTATGGAAGAAGATGGGCTACTATGCACTTTATGGGGAGGAGAGGAGGTGAATGTCACACAATGTTAGATTCTCTTTGTACTTTCACTGGTTTTTGAGTTTCACCTCCAAATTTGGCTGACTCTTACATCAAAAGCACTCTCATTTTGTCAGGTAAGAATACAACAAAGCCCAGGAATGTGAAAGAGTAAATTGTGCCTAAGGAAATAGAGAGATCTTCTTTGGTTGGGAAATGAAGAAGAATGCTTTTTCCTGGTTGATAAAATAGCTTTACAGTGGAGAAGCTTCACAGCTGAAATGAGGAATCAGCCAGGTGACAATTGTAATTGACAATTTGCATGTAAGCGGACCAGCAGTTCCCCCAGGGCCCTGTATCCTGCAAGCAAGGAGCACTGGGAGGCACAATCTTCACTTCATTTCCTCAGAGGGAGCAAGTCCCTATGGATCCTTTTTCATGGTTTAGAATTGAATCAGTTCTTTGTTTTCAGTTCAGTCACCATATTGATGGAAGGACAATACTTGCTGCACTTAGGGAGCACTGGCTCTATACAGCTTTGTGAAGAGACACTGTCTATTGTCTTGTATCAGCTAGAAGGTACAGCCTAAGCAAGAGGATTGCAGTTGTATGACTTGGAATTTCAGTCTTTGCCCATGGGTAGCTGGCATGAGGCAGAACAACCTCACTGCCATTCCTGTTTCATGGAAGCTTATCTCTGCTGCTGCACCTGGCAGCCAAGGAAAGCAAAGCAAATACAGTAGTCTTCCCATGACTGCCCCAGAGGAAACAACTCTAAGCAAGGATGCCAGCATTTTCTTGTCTGCAGTACTACTCCAGCAACAAAGTAGGAATATAAATGCAATTTAGATTACTTGACACGTGCTGGAGTATGAAGTGTATGTCTAGTCCTCAGTTGCTCTGAAAATTTTAATCTTTGCCTTGTGTCTTCATGGGTATAAGCGTTGTGTAGGTATTTCACAGCCAGGTTTGCCTTGGTGCAAATAGCCATGTGAGGGGCAGGGTCAGAAAAGTGGAATGTCAGAATTTTCCTACACACAACGTGGTACAGGTGCAGGATTTCCTCTTCTGTTGCAGTGAAATACTGTCTCTTGTCCCAGGTATGCCTTCCTAATGAGATGCAGCTTGCCCCATATAGGTGGGAACTGTAATAGTGGGCTAGTGGTGAAGCGGTACTTGACCTCTTTTAATAAAATCTTAGGTGACACTAAGCATATTTACTGATGAAAAGGTGTGGGCTGACTCTGGATAGGCCCTCTTGAGGAAAGAAGGTTAACCACTCTTTTGTATGAAAGAGCTAACAGTTCTTTTGGGACCTCAGTAAGAAATGCACGAACACTCAAGGCTGGTTGACTGGCTTGTTTTGAGAAGGGTGCAAATTATAGAAAGGGTGATAGCAGTCTTTCATCCCTTCTGATGTTGGGAACGGCAGCTGTTGCAGTATCAGACAAGCCCCTCCTCATTGATCATGGCATGCTGCACAGAGTTCCTGTTCATGGACAGGGTTGGCCAGCCTCACTCTTTTTTGCATCTTTATGGTATTCTTCCAACAGAACAAAGATGTCAGCCTTGAGCCTATAAAATACTGAACTTTCTAGATGATATACCAGGGTTTGCTGAGAGCATTGGACTCTTATGCATCTCCACAGGAAGGAGCTCCTATGAGCCATATGTACAGATGATATTGTTTAGGGCAGTGCCTACTAATGTCATGGTATGTGCTCATGTTGTATGATAGTCACTCATGCTAACACGTGGCTCTCTACAGCCAAGACCAATGGTTAAACTCCACCTAGATTTTGCTCAAAATCACTCTCTAATTACAATGTTTTTCATGGAGGCTAACTGCATCTGCACTACGATCATCTTCAGAAAATACTCTGAAATCTCCACATGGGAGGAATGCTTTCTGCCATAAATGATAACCAAAATTTCTCCTGAGAAAGGCTCAAATAGCAGACCAGTGAATAGTCTAGACAGACAGACAATGAAATTTAGGTGGCGACTGTTTGCTGTATCTGCCAGAAGTGCTCTGCACTACTGCAAGTGTCATCTCTTTACACTAGGATCAAGTAGGCTGAACTTTTCAGATAGATATAAGCTTGCAGAGTATCAGCTGGGATTTACAGCTCCAAGGAGCAGAACTTTAAAAGTAGCAGTACTGACTCTGTAGTACAGATGGCTGCCAAATGCAGAGGGAAAGGATTTGGAAAGTTCACCAGGTCGGCACAATCAGATTAGTTAAACATCCCTCAAGAGCTGCATAATAGGTGCATTAATACTGGATTATCAATGCCAGTGCAGTGATCACTTCCAATCTCCATGGAAATTCCACGGACTCTGGCAAGGTGAAGTTGTACTCACAAGGATCCATGCAAATAACTGGTAGAGAAACACAGAAGTTGCTAAGCCAGGTCAGACCCTACATCCATTTATTGTAGCTCACAGTAGCTAGCAAGAAATAGTGCTATGGGCAGATCTGGGGTAAACTGCCTCTCTACTACTAGGGCTCATCACTGTCCTCTACTGTCTAGGATTTGGTTTAACAGGCAAAACATGATGTGTTCTTTCTTTTGATGCTAATATAACTGCAGCACATACACATATATACACACATATATATATAGTATCTGATCGACTAAGTGTCAGCAGCTTCTCCAACTCCAACCAACTGTACAATGCCCATAAAGTTCTGTGACAAATTGGCCACCACTGCCTTAAATATCTTTCTGTACTTGTGCCACGTCACAGAAAGAGGAAAAGCTTCTGATAGCCCTACTTTATGTTGTTGATTATTGTATATAGCATCATATAGTATGCATTTATGCACAGAGGGCATAGTACCATCACTCTTGCTGTTCATCTCTTTCATGAAGAAAACAAAAGCAGTGCTTTCAATTGCTTTTTTATATGAAATTTTCCCCATGCTTTTTAGGATTTTTATTGCTTTTTTCTGCACTCCCTTTAAATCTGTGAATCTCCTTTATGAGATGGAGTGACAGATACTGTTCACGTTAGTCCAGAAAATGCTGTACTTCTATACATTTATTTTCAGAAAAGCAGTATTTCTTTCTTTTTCCTCCTCATCCCAGGTGTTATGCACAGCAACATCTTTGCCTTTTGAAGACAGCTACCCAGTGAGCACTGATGACTGCAATGACTTGGGAGTTCTCCTCTTTGTAAAGACACTGCTGAAATATTTTATTCAGCCATATGATAATCTGTCAGACTGGGGACTGGCCAAGAGAGCCAAGGAAAATGTAGGCAGTGACAGAAGGCTTAAAAGTCAAACCACTGGCATCAGCTCTGTGGAATAGTTTCCACCTCCAGTTCTGAACCCCCAATAGACCTGTGAAAGACCATATTACAGCTCAATTTGAACAGGTCTCTAGAAATAAGTTATTTCTCAACACTGGACTCATGCTGCAAGCTTGACTTAAAGAAGGGCTTTCTCATTCCCTAGCTTTCCTTTCTGTTTGTGTTAAATGTCTTTCAGGCAGAAAATAGAGGTGATACTTTAAAATAAGGTGTGTGGGAAACCCAAATGATGGAGAGTACTGTTATCATGTGCTTAGCTGTTTTCTGAAGGAGAGTCCAATCTGGTTTTGAGGGTTACTAGAACTGTGGCTTTCTTCCTAGTTCTCTATTCCCTCCTAAAGGCTCCTTTTACATGTCCTTTAGCTCTAATGGCCTGTACCATGTAAAGAGCCTTAGCTATATCATCACCAAACATGAATGTGATCTGTGAAAATGTTTCTTTTTCCTTTCTGTGTCCTTAGTTACATCAGTGTCAGCATGGGACACTGGAAGAGAATGGAAAATCTCAGCTGAGGTCCTGGCAGTCAGGAGTCCCTGCTGGACACCTGCCCTTTGCAGGGCTGAGAGTAGTCAGGAAAAGAACTATGGAAAACTGGACAGTGTCCAGAGATGTAAAGGAAAATGTTCTTCCCCTAATGACTGGAAAAGTGAGACTCAGTGCTTCATGCAAATAAGTCTTAGATAAAGGTCATAAGGTCCCAATTATCCACTGTTCAAAGAACCACACACTTTCCAGCTGTACCTTGAGGCAAAAGCAAATGAGTCCTCTTTTCATTACGAAAGAAAGCAGAAGGTGGAAGATACTATTCAACCTCTCCATCTTCCTTCAGCAAAACACTGTAATTGGGAATGCTATTAATGATAACCGGATATTACCTGTAACCTACAGGGCTTAATGAAGAAGAAAATCTCTCTGACATTTGGAAGAGCATCCAAATCTCAGTGCTAAAGTGGTGCAGTGCTACAGAACCATAGCTGACAATGCATTGCATGTACAGGGAAAGGGGTAGGAGAGCAGCAGCCAGAGCTGTGACTGTTATGCAGAGGATTTCCCAGACTTTGACAAAGCTGTCTTAGCAGCTGTGAAAAAAATGTTTCAAGGACCTTACTTGACAACCATTTGAAGAGACGGAAGATGGAAAAAGGTATAAGTAATTTAAAGTTGGGGTGGTGGCAAGTACTTTAAAAAAGTACTTTTTAAGCTGGAGGCACACATTGATTTGGAAATGACACGAGCCTCTAAGAGGGAGGTATGAATGCAAGATGGTGTGGACTAGGTCTATAACTAGGTTCATAACTAGGCCCATAACTCCATAATTTGTAGTTTTCAAATGATGATAGGACTCCATTCCCTTACTGTGTGGGGGCTTAGAAATGAAAGGATGTGTATTCCAGCTCAGACATCCTGTGTTACCTACACTACTTATGTAAGGCTAGGATTTCACCTGTGATTTCAGCATCAGTGTTGTAAGCAATTCAGAGTAATCTTCAGTCATCAGTGCTGAAACAAGGGATATGCCAAAGGAGACCAAACTCTGGGATGGCGCCTGCCCCACTGCACTTCAGAGGGATATGTGAGTTGAAGGAGTCTGTGGTCTTAATCTTAGATCTGCCCACAAATGGTCTCACGTATGTTTCTTCCCCTGGAAGGGACTCAGTGCAATATTGTTATATTGGTCTTCTGCTTGCCCTTATTGTCAGAAGAGATGGAAATCCCCCACATTCACAGGGTCTGATCAGAGGGTTGCTGTGAGTTTACCTTCAGTAAGGCTGCTATAATTTATAGGAGCAGCAATTCTATCTGGCCCTTTGTCTGCATTCTCAGTCCGTTATTCAACTGGTACACCAGAGATCCAGATGGTGGAAGGAAGTAACTTCTTTATTGCCAAACACTGATCTTGCAACTCTGTGCCACACCTGCTCAATCCTGCACCTGTCCCATGGAACAGCTCCTGTGTTCAGCATGGACATTCAGGGTGCTGCAGGTTTGCAAGAAGTGAGACTGGTGGGTGTTTGGAAGATGCCTCAGTAGTGCAAACAGTTTTGGCACATGCTTTTAAGCTTATCTTTGAGGTTGAAGGTATGTTTCCACAAAGCCATCCCAGCACTGCTGCCATGCCTTCGTTGGGACACTTCCCAGTGTGGCCAAATATGGTGCTAGGCACAGGGACTGAACCTGACCTCTTGCCCATGACACAACCTCTACCAAACACACCTGGGGCTCGCCAGGAAGGCAGGGGGAAGAAATGTACAGCACTGCTGCTGAGCAGCAGACTTTGGTCTCAAGAGACAATAACCCAGCGCTGTTCACTGCACTCAACAAAGACACACCAAGTGAGAAAGAAAACGTGTCTGTCACTCAGGGTAGACAATGTCTTCGTGGCTGAAGACAAATGACCGTAAGAAAGATGGATGAAGTCACTGATTTTCACATCAGAGGAGAAAATTCAAGACACTCCTAACTAATGTAGAATACAAGTACTTGTTGTCCTCATTTCTAGAAAAATACATACACGTGGTTCTCCCAAACAGAGGAGTAAAGCCTAGTTGCAGTTCAAACCACAACCACACAGGGCTTCTGAGTCCTGTTGGACTGGAATTTTTCTGTGAAACTCTTTTTTTCATTAAAGAACCCTTTAATTTTTCAAATGCAAACACAATATACCAGTACCGGGAATTACGGGATTTGTAGATTAAAGCAGTAAGAGCAACCTTCACCTTCCTTTAAAGTAGCTAGCATGTGAGGGTCAGGTACTCTCTGAATGGGACCGAAGACAAGGTGGGGCCATGACTTACGCTAGGAAGCTAAAATGCATTGGGCTGCTGGACAAAGTTTCCCCTGATCCCTCCTGCTGGAGCTATTCCACTTTGTATAAATTATATATTATTTGCTGGAGCCAGGATGTGGAGTTTGGTCTCCCCTATTCCAGATGAGTGCCTTCACCGCTAGTCTACAGAGTCCATGTTTTCCTCTGGCCCAATGAATATTTAATGACTTATGGAAGTGGAACAGCTCCATCAGGAGAGGAAGAGTAAGAGAGACATGTTCATTCATGTGGATATCTCACAGCATCGCTCTATGACCAGCAGGCAAGACCCAATCCAAGGACCCTGGCAGCAAATAAAGTCTGCTGGAGGACCAGGGGAGACCATATGAGAACGAAATGGTTGGGTGCCACTTCCTATGCCTCCGTGCAGTTTCAGAGCAACTTCAGAGCAGCTCAGGCCTGATGAGTTCATGCATCGAACAAGGCCCTCTTCTTCTTGTCATTGCAGTTGTCAAAATGATGGTGCCCAAGCCTAAAGTATGGGCTGTTCCACCTCGGCCAAAACCTTAGAAATTCTGCAAGTGAGACCTGTGGTAACTCACAGCCTCTGTGGACCTGTGCAGAGCTGGGCTTCATGGCAGACTTTGGCTAAGCAATGAGACAGTGAAGGAGCAGCTGCTGCTTGGCCCTACAGCTGAGTCAGGTTGGGCTGGAAGTGATAGAAGGGGACAGCCAAAACCATGCTGAATGCCCTTTGATGAGGGAGAAAATATGTGTTCTTGTAGAGTAGCTCAGCAAAGGGCCATCTTAGCCACCTGGATGGGTACTTTTTCTGCCATGGTGGACAGTACTGAGGAGCTTCAACTTTGCTGTTGACAATCCAGACACACATGCTGCTCCGCAGAGGTGATGCAAGCTGGCCATGGCAAAGCTGGCTCTGCACGGGGCATTGGGCTGCATGTCTGTGCATCTAGGAGGTCTCTCCAGCATTTGCAGCTGTCCCACTGAATGCCCTCATGACAAGGCCGAATTCATTAACTGCCTGATTGATTTGTTATTGTGAAAAGCCAATTAAACCGAGATGGCTACTGTGGGACAGTCACATTAGTTTGCTTGGTGCAGCACTCAGAGAATTCATAGACTGGGAAGTCCCTCTCAAACTGGGAGAAATGGCTCTAAAAGCTGGTTTTAAAACAAGAACAACAACAACAACAAAGCAACAAAAACCCAAACAAAAACAAACAAACAAACAAAACAAAAACACCCCCCCAAACCTAAAAAAACAAACCACCGAACTTGCCAGATTTGAATTAAAATCAGAATTACTGATGCTAGAATACTGATGCTAGCTGCTGTCACCTTCATAGGGAAGACTGGTGCTGGCAATTAAGAGTACTCATGGATGGTTTTGCAGGCAGCTCCTTGCTTCCCTGAAGGGAACCTTCCCCAGGCTGTGCAGTTTGGCTCTCTGAAAATGGCCAGTGCCAGACTCAGGGCTGCCCTACGCCTGGTTTCCCCTAGAGATGACCACTTACTGAGCAAGCATCACCACACCTCTGGTCACAGAGATTTCTTGGGCAGAAGGGCTGACTACACAGCCCAACCTCCCATCTGCAGTCAAACTGGTTTTTTACCTTCCAACCCTGAAGCTTTCGCATGGGCACCCAAGGGATTAGGCTACAAACTGAGGAGGATCTGGCCTTTTCAGGATGATCTGGGGAAGGTGTCCTGCTGCCCATCCAGTTTTGCAGGGCAGGTGCTATGACTCCTGATCTTTCCGTCCCTGGAGGGCTATGATTACGCAGTTCCAGACAGAGGATTTCTAGAAGATGGGAGGGTTGTTCTGCACTAGTAATGCCACTTTGTGTTGTCTCGAAGTGGGGATTTGCCCACAAGTGCTCTTAGTTCAAAATGCCCTTCCCTGAGTCTGGGCTCTCAAATCTCCTCCTGTTGAAAAGAAAAGCAAAGGCTCCCAGGAGCTTCATTGGGTACAGCATGAAGCCTGAACTGCCTTCTAGAGAGCCAGTGTCTGTGTTTCAGTGCCCATTCTGCATAAAACACATTGAGATTCTAAGGGTGTGCACACCAGCTGTGCTTTGGAGAAATATTAGTAATATCTTTGATGCAAAGAGCTGCTGTTGTTGATGTTGCAACTGCTGTAGACAGTTATCAAGAAGATGGTTGTGGAAGGCCTGACAACAGGCACTTAATTAATTTCAGAATCCAATTTGCAGAGCCTTGGTGTATGATGATGGACAGAAACAAACTAATGATCTCTAAATGAAATTTCTCCTTCATTTAAACACAAAATGGGAGGATGGCAAAGGGAAGAAAAAGAGACATTTTATGTCCTCTCCTTGATTGTAATTCCCTGCCTTCAGCTAGATCAATATCATTTCTGCTGGAGATGGAGGCTGCCTCTGGTTTCCATGGCAATGTGGTTGTTGGAGGCTTGCAGGCTCCATGAATCCCCAATTTATCAGTCTTCTAGGCTTTAATAATGGAGACCAGCAGTCAGGCAGCTTATGAATGGCACATGTCTTTTGGGCTGGGGGAAGGGAGGCGGGAGCATGGTTTGTAGTAAGGGCTGCAGCAATTTGTTTTCCTGCCACCGACAGCTGAAGGGGGAGGAGTAGGAGGGGAGGAGCAGTGCATTAATTCGGGATGCACTGAAGGAATTTCTAGACCATTTTGCCGCAATTATGGAAGATTTCCTCCTGTAGTTTCTTTTCCCTGGACAGCTTTGCCGGGGAAGGGGAGGAGAGCAGCCTCACAGCTGGTCCTGTGTGAGGAGCTGGGAGCTGTAGATGGAGAATCCAGAGGCTCTATCACTCTGCATGTTTCCTTCCTCTTCTTAACCCTCTATTTCAGGATCAGCAGTGCATGAATGCCAGCAGTCTGCCACAGTTTCAGGTTCATTTTTATCCCCCTACTGAACCTACCACAGTTGCCAGGCTGATCAGCGGAGCTGTAAGATGGGCAGACCTCTGAGGATCTAATCTGTCGGTCAAACTTCTGTCACTTGCTGTGCTATTCTCTGTGCATCTGCTAGGCCTCTCCAAATCCAAACCTGCATCCCCAAATGCTGTAACCTTCCTTCTCTGAATTAATTACTTTTCTAGGAATGTCCTGGCTGTAGAACAATCACTACCAGTCACTTCAGTAAGGTTCAGTTGGCCTGTGTCCACTCAGGCTATTTCCATTTCTTCTTATCTTTCCTCTGATTTTTCCCCTATAATCTCAGAGGGCAGTCACTCTAAAGAGGCTAAAGAATAAATGAGTGTGTCTTACAAAGACTTTGTTCTTCTGTCCCTTCACATGCCCTCTATTTCTCAACCATCATCCAGAGCTTAACCCAGCAAGGGAGAAAAGATGGGTGACTCAAAGAATGCTGTTGCATGAGATGGGGACATCCTGTTTTCCAACACATATGCCAAGAGCAGCTGTCAACTGTTATATTCCACATCTGGAAGCAAGTTAAAACCTTTATTCAAGCTGTTTGAATCACAAGGTATTTAAGGAATTCAAAAGAGCACCCTTTCTGGTCTGCAGGACCTGTGTGAAATCAACATGGGCAGGGGAGGAGAAGAGTAAAGAACATCTTATGGGTAATTTCTTCTTAGGTTTTCCTGAGGTGAAGTAATGAATGCTTTTCTTCTACCTGCATTCCTGTGATGGCTCAGGAAGTATTGCTAAGATTGCTGCATCTCCAGTTTTGGATTGAAATTAGGACTTAATGGAATTTCATAAATAACCTGTGAAAGTATGGCTGTGTGCAGAACGGCTGGTTGAGGTGCTGGAATGAAAAGGCAAGGTGACTCAGCCTCCTGGGTACACCACTGGCTTTTGTGTGACCACAGCCCAGTTCTTCATACTTTGCTTATTCTAAAATGCAAATAAAAGCTTTTTCTTCCTTCACTGGGGTGCCACAAGGATAAAATATCCCCGTGATTGTGAGTTAGGCTATTGATGAGGTGACGAAGACTATATAAATACTTACATTGCTGACTGCCTGTAGCATTCTGGGAAAGTTACAAGGGAGACAGCTCTTGCTGTTCACAAAGGTGTAGGTTCATCCTAAATGTATGATCTGGATATTATATACTGTTTTATCTTATAGGTCTGATACAATCTTGATATTGTATCTTAAAAGACCAGTACCCTACCTTGCTGGAAAGTCAAGCAGCGGATAATGAAGAACTGTGGTCTGTGTCTGCAGAGGTATCTTTGATTCTGGGTCACCTTTTGTGGGAGATGGAGGGGCTGGCAGCTTGGAAGCGCTCCTGGAGGGAGCCTTTCTGGTTCATCGAGGTAGCTGAGCAACTGATGGTGCATCAGATCAGCTCTTACTCCAGCTGATGGCTGGGGAGATGCTGCACAAGTCACTTCCCATTTCTCCCCTTCAAGGTCCCTGGCTGTGAAGACCATGGAACATTGGTAGGAGTCTTTTGAGGTCACAGCACCTTTGATTCTATGTGGTAGGAAGCCACTCAATACCAGTGTAAAACATCTGCCTCCAAGGCACTCTCATTTCCAAAGAGCTCTTTTACCTTGCCTTTGGCCACTGTACTACACAGCCTCGCATTTGCTCACCACTTTCTGGTGCAACAAAGCATCCCCACAGAAGCACTGTGACAAATCACACTGGCCCTGTCCTCCCTGGAGCTGCCTTTGCTTGTAGCTGTCAGAGTGGCTGAGAGTGGCATTGTTAAAGGAGATCTCACTGTCTGAAAACCAAACTACTCTGGAAGACTTCTTCCAACCCTAGCTAGATTGAAATTGCCAAGTTATGGGTACAGTACACAGGAAGTTTGGGACAAAAGTGCTGGTAATAGGCAGCAATAGATGAATAGTCAGCAGTATGACTGTTATTTTTCTCAGCCTCCAGGCCTGGCTGCATCCATGAATGTGAGAAGGAAATGGCAGTGGACGAAACAAGGAGAGCCCCTTCTTTCCCATTCTCCAGGAAGGAAAAATATTTGCAAATGTAACTGTAACAGGGTTAACACGTCACATTCACAAGGAACACCCTCCCTCTTCTCTCCCCACCCTTTTCCTCCATCACTCCCATTTCTCTGGAGACCTCACTGCTCCCTCCTCTCAGCCAGAGTTGGGGAGTTTCCGTGGCAACCCGGCAGCTGGTGTCTAGACACTGTGAAAGATGCTTTGCAATGGAGCTGTGAGCCTGACTCCCCTCGGCACCCCCTCCCCACTGCTGCGCACCCTGAGCATCTCTCCCACTACTCCTTCCCTTTCCATCTACTGTGCACATGGATGCCAATGCAGGGTTGGATTTCCACAGTGGTGCTGGAGGAAGAAAGGCACAAGGTGGGATTAGAGGGAGAGGAAATCCCTAAGCCACTGTTTCTTCAGCCTGACAAAGCGCAAAGGCATTTGGGGCGACAGAACTGGGGCTGGCTGTCCTCTGAGGATTTAGCAGGATGAGAAAAAGAGGCAGCTGTCCAAGCTTGGACCGAAGTTATCAACCATGGGACTTGCAGAAGTTGTTTATTTTTCTCTCTGCTGGAGCAACTGAGCCATTCATATATGGTTCTAAAACAAAGATGAGGTGGTTTAGGAATAGGAGGCTTAAGCTACCATGTATTGTGACCATATTAACCTTTTTGGTTTAACCTTAACAGTCTGCTTTTCCTGCTTGTTTCCCTGGACCTCCTGCCTGCTACTTGCCCTGGGGACATTCCTCCCCTACCGCGTTGTTGCAGGGTTTGCCAAGGGTATGCAGATCTCCCAGGTGCCATGTGCCCACCAGGACCCCCAGGGCTCACAGGAACCAGGTGGTACCCTGGGTCTGTCTGTAGCAAGTGAGGGATTCACCAGGGCTCTGGGAGAAGTGAATTCCCTGGACCAGACACAGCCACTCACCTGAAGTACCCAATTTCTTCATTTCTCAGTGTTTTGCTGGGGCAGTGTAAGTCTGCCAGTTTTCAGAAGCAGTGAGTGGGGAGGGCGTAGGATTTTAGCACTGCATATGACGCATCGTAGGGCTGACTGCAATGGGCTAACATGGATCAGGAAGAGAACTGTGTAAGCAACAGCTCTGAACCTGAAGTGTGTCTTGTTTCAGCAGTCTCAGACCTACCATCGTCTGCCTGGAATAGGCTTCTGGCTGGCTAGAAGGACAGATGGATTGGGACAGATGAATCAAGCTGTGAAGCCTGGATCCAAATCTGGATCCAAATGTCATTAAAACTAGGAGAGGCTTAGGTCAGGGATTTTAAATGGAGCCTTCCAGTGCTCCTTACCCTCCAAAAAAACAAAGTCTCCAAGCAGAGTCACATCTGGGGCAGATGAGATCTGCGTATAACAGGTCAGGAAGATGCAGATTAATATTTGGGAGCAAAGTGAAGACGGGATGAGAAACAGGTTTTCAAATCCATCTCTGCCCAAGCTATAGCTGGCAAAGGACAGAGAAAGGAAGGTGCATGAAAAACGCTAGAGAAAGAGCAGTGTCTGCATAGATCGGGGCAGTACTTTTAGCATGAATGCACGAGAGAGTTCTAGCTGCACAATCAATATCAGCAATAATTATGCAAACAGAGAGAGAGCAGCAAAAGCAAAATCCCTGCATCTGTATTAGAATCCCAGAGTGTCATGCAATTTCTCTTCTCTTGGCATTGGCTGTGGTAATTTAAAGATCTGCAGTGAATCAGAGACAAAAACGAAAACAAAACCCAAGCCACCAGCCACAAAAGAAATGATCATCAGAGAGGTTGCTGCTACTATGGTCATAAGCTGATGTCTGCTCTGATTTAATTAATCTTGGCAAGTCAGACGGGAGCTGGGCAGGTCCCAAGAGACAGTGTTTTACCCGGAAATCCACTCAACCTAATTTCACTAATGTAGGGCAGTGGAGAGACTTGGAGAGGAGCCTGCACACTCAGCCATTAGAGCACAGCGTAGGCAAAGGCAGCTGGAAGTACCACCATCCAGCAAAACTGCTGCTTGTGTGCCTGCTTCAGCTTTACTGCAACCAGAGCTGCATATGTTCCAGGCGTTTGCTCCCCAGCAGGGCTCACAGACATGACTTTCACCCTTTCCAGGAAATAAATGCAGTGCTGAGAAGCAGGAACTCTCTAAGACCCTATTTCAGCAAGGATCTATAGTTCATTCCATATTATTACTCTTCCATGGGCAGGGCTGTTCCCTAGCGGGTGCCACTTGGAGCTGTAGGTATGAAGCATCTCTCTGACACAGAGAGTCAGGAAGCAGACACACATGAGCCTGTCCCACCACGCTGCTTTATCCTTTAAACAATTCTGCAGTCACAGCTTAAGGTTTGTCTGAGGCTGCCCAAAATGTTTCTCAACTTGGCTGATCCATCCAGTGTGCTAGGTGGAAGTGAGATTGGTGGCAGCTCAGCTCACAGATGCCTGTCTCTTTGGCAAAATTATCCCATGCTACAGGATGATTTGGACTGCAGCGGAGCTTTCCAAAGACCGAAAAAAGCAAACTAAAATCTCAAATCTGTGTCTACGGGGGCGGGACCACAGGACTGGAATAACCAGGAAGAGTGCAAGTGATGACTGGTGTGCATTAAGACAACTGTAAGGGTGATGATTGCAAGCACAAGCTAGGTGGGTTTTGTTGATGGTTTGGTTTTGGTCTTTTTTTTTAGCTTTTTGACTTAGCCATTCTTGCTTTATCCTTCAGGTCTGAATTTATTTTTGGCCCCTCCTCAAGCTTCTTTTCTTTATATTACAGCTCTGCTTCCCCTCCTGTTCTGTTTCCTCCATGTGTGCACATCTTGTGTTCTCATTTTGTGAGTCTCGATCTTTCCTTTTGCTCTGTGGCTGGAATGCTCTAGGACAAATGTGGATGTCTCCACCTTGGCTTGTTACAGCTGTAGATGTTCCCAGGCTGCAACTCCTCTTGTCCTAAAGTGGGTATTTAAACAGGACAGGTTAATAAAGTCCTAGAAATGTGATGTTTATTTCCACTAACTAGAAAGGAAGGATAGAGTGAGAAGATCAGCTAGAGATGTCTCTGTGTAGATGTCTGCAGTTAGGTGAGATGTCTATCACCTTTGACCTCAATTTTCTCATTTCATGGTCTCACCATAAGCATATTGATGTTGCCCAAATCCAGACTCACCTGAAGAAATGACTGTTGTTTTGTCCCCTGATTGTTTTGTCCCTTGCAAGGTCACAGGGGACTCTGATCTCACAATGCTGGCATGTTCGGAAGGGAGGCAGCTTTAGACAGGTGGAAGGAAGTTTGGCTACTCAGGATGAAATGCTTTTGTTCCTCTAGAAAGGGACAGCCTGAATTCTCATCTGCTTTTTTTGTCACCTTTGCAATGAAGTGCAAAGTGAATATAAAAAGCCAAGGCTGTGCAGTTCTGTCTATGTAATGGTACCTGTCCACTACAAACCCACAGGCGCAACAGCCCAGAGTTCAAAAAAGTGGATGATAAAGACTAGTATTGGATAAAAAACAAAGTAAGAAATATTCTCTCTGATGTATGGAATCCCCAGGATAGCTATCTACTAATTTCCCCAGGGATATCTTGCCCTCCTTTGCTGGGACACTGAAAACTAGGCTTGAGAACACACTGCAGAAATTGCCTGCATCAAACAAACTGGTGAGTCAGATAAACTGTCTCACTGCTCTTGGTGAATCAAAAACTGCTATTAGCTTGCCCTGATGTCGGTGGGGTTGTGATACATTGCTCCCATTGCACAGAGCAAATCCTCTTCTTCTTTCTGATGTGGTTTAGTGGTGCCACAGCTTGGAATTTATTTTTTTGTGCCGAATTCTTTATCCTTCATGATATTGCTTCTTGCTAAAGTTCATTACTATATAATAACACCAGGTTGCTTCTTTTCCCCAATCCCAAAAATCAGTGAAATGCTGCTAAAAGCTGCTAGGAAGTAAGACATAGCTTAGCAGGGTGTAGCAGTACCTAGAGTATTTCCCCTTATCGCTTCAACACCATGCAAGAAAAAAAGAGGGTGAGAGCGATTCACTGAATTTTGTGTGATAAGTCCTATTCAAAAAGCTAGACTTATTATTTATACTTGTGATATCCGCAGTCCATCATTTGGTTTGTATGATTCCTCTCTCTTGACTTGAATATGTGGTGAAGTGACTTTAAATCATTCCTGCTGCTCCTTGGCCTCAGAGTCAGTCCAGGCTCTTTCATCCACAGCAGTGCAGTTTCTGGGCTGCTTCAGCAGAGTCATCTGCCTACCGCTGTCTGCTCCCCAGAGAAGAGTAATGGGGACAGGGAGGCACCTTTGTGCAGTCCCTTTGCCGGCCAGGGATCTCTAGGCGCCACAGGCACTCCCTGGAAATTAGATTTGCCACTGTGGTGAGCTAACAGGGAACAAAACATGGCAGGAAACCGTTTCAACCTGCCTGTTTATCAAGCAAAGAACAGTGCAGAAACACTGTGATTGGACCACAGCATGGAGGTTGCCATCTCCCCCACTATGACTGTGACCAGATATCCTTCTCATCCCTCCAGGACAACTGTCAGGAGCCTACTAGTGTAGGAGCTGGACCCCACTTTCAGCTGCTGATGCAACAGGGGCATCTGTGTGGCTTAGCAGTTTGCTTGGCCAAGGCACCCGGCAGCACAGCAGGTGTACAGGACCTCCCAGTGTCTGTCTGTCTCTGTGCTTGCTGTGTTACAGGCCTGTCTGTTGCACTGTGCTGAGGAGGCTGTGGGACTGCCGGCTTAAACCTGTGCATATTTTCAGTAAGAAGACACAAAAAGTTTTAACCGCAATGAAATACAGCGTCAGGGCTTGTGTTCCTGAAGCCACATTACCTTTGCTGCTCTTTCACTCACGTTGCATTTACATGTTGAAAAAATCCCAGAAATTCTACCTTACCAGGATCTCTCTGTCAGAGCTTTATAAGAAACTACGCTTTGCTGCTGGCTAACAATAGCCTTTTGGCTCAAATTTAAGGGTAGATGGTTGTGCATTGGGACTTTCCTCTTAGGTTCATATTTCATTGTCTCCTCTGTGAATGCCTTGGAGAAGAGCAGGATTAAAAGGACTCCCCTCCCTCCCAGTGATCAAGTCACTCAGGAAAATTAACAAAATTAGAAATGAACCCAAGCTGGCCTGCTTTGCCTTACAATGATACTTGCATGCTATTTTAATCGGTAGCCTGTTTTGTCTTTGGTCTGTGGTGGTAGCTGTACCAGATATAGATGGAGTCCCTGAATAGGATTTTGTTTAGCTATTCAGTATCGAGGGAGGGAAAGTCCGGAGATGTTTTTGCTAACAGAGGTTTTGCAGGTGCAGTGGCTCAGGCCATGGGGATGTTCTCACAGAATTTTTTACCTTCTGGAAAATCAACAGTCATAGTTTACTAAGATAAAAATTATATGAAGGTCCAGAAGTAGAGTCTTTAATGAAGATGATTCAGGATGGGAAGTTACACACATCTTAGAGGTGATTCATAAGGAAGTGGTGCCTAGGAACATATTGAAAAGCTAGTCTAAAGAGCAGAAGGGGAGTGGGAAGCAGGAATGCACCTACTGCCAGTATGGGAAGCAAATACAAGTCTGCCATCTGATGGCATCAAATGGACCAGGCCAATATGCAGGAATGGTGACAGTATGGAAAGTTTCACATCCCAGTTAGCATTCTTGCTGAAGCTAAACATGGGCATGAGGATGCTAATCCTCACAAACTAAACACTAGCAAGTGAACATCCGTATTGTTAATCTGAAAGCACAGGCCATGCTGTGATTTTTGCATACGCTGACTAGCTTTGCCCCAGACAAGTCCTAGACACGGCCACCCTGTTCTAGAGGATAAGAGAGTTTAGCATTATGGACATAAGTTGTGTGGTGCCAGCTGGCCTCCGGGCCGGGGAGCCTG
Organism: Cephalopterus ornatus; assembly: GCA_013396775.1. Classification (NCBI taxonomy): domain Eukaryota; kingdom Metazoa; phylum Chordata; class Aves; order Passeriformes; family Cotingidae; genus Cephalopterus; species Cephalopterus ornatus. The sequence goes on from VZRE01009144.1 coordinate 223,724, forward strand.
GCCCATTTCATTTGCTGGTACAGTGTAATCTGCTAGCCCATCATACAAGCCAGGAACTGTCCACGGATCCCACAGTCCTCTCTGAATGACCACTGGAGATACAGTGATGCTGCAGAGGTATGTCGAGTGCCATCAATTGAGGTTTGTGTCATACCAATGACATGTGGTCTGTCCCACACCACCCAGCCCATCAGCACTGATTTCTTTTCCTTGTTCTTTATGCCAATTCTGGAGGGATGCTGTTTGCTTGACCTCTCCATGGGCTGTGTGTATGTGTGTGTGGGAGGGGGAGTCAGTGAGAAATGGAGAGGGATGGTGATGCAGCAGACCAGTCACTACAGTGCACTGACACCCTTGTGCTTTATTCTACCTTACAGCCCTGCAGCCCTGGGTCAACCATCACCTTGTCCTGTAAAAGCAATCCGCACAATGCACAGACTGTTTCTGGAAGAGGCCAGAGAACATGTTAGTGTTCCCTAATCTAAAGATAGTGAGAGCTGGTCAGTAGAAACTCAGAAACAATTAAATCTCTCCTGCTGCAATGAGGGAGACGGTGTCTCAGGCTAAATGAACCCAGCAGTGAGATCACTCCAGCTTGAGGGGCACTCCTTTCATTTGTATTGTTCCTCTTGGCTGCCTCTGCCTTCCCCTGGGTTCTGATCCTCTGTTTGGTTCTTTGTGGGATTGTTCCTAGCATAAGTTTTAACTTCTTACATGAATGGTGTGCCAGAACAAGGTGTTTGATTGACAGGCAGACCCAGCCTCCAGTTACACTCACTGCTTCCCCCCAGGGCAGCTCTGCTTTTGAAAGGAGAGCCCAGAAAAGTGGAGAGACGTGGCGACCTCCTGGATGAAGGCTCCAATTCTTGAAGGCTAGAGACATTTCTCTAGATCTCTGTTCAGACAAAAGTCTGAGTTACAGGTTACAAAATTTTTCCCTCTGGGTCTTGCAGGCTTCAAGTGTGTATAGAGTTTTTTCTTTGTGACCTCTTTAAGTCTTGTCTTAAATGATTCAGCAGTAGTTGGCGAAGTCAGTGGTTTCCATAAAAAGGTGTGTGATCCAGTTGGTAAGCCAAGAGCCTAATAAGTGCACCTGATGACATGAACAGTGTTTGCCTGGCACATCAGCAGCAAGTAAGGTAGCGCCTTCCAGTTGCACATGCTTTCTGGCTGAAGGTGTTTTGTGAGAGCTACACACTTGCCTGCTGTGCTGGACCCTGATATGTTCTTTCTGTGCTGCAGAAATGCCAGGGACTTTGAGATCTGGGTCACTTCGGGGAGAGAGAAGCCTGAAGCCACGCAGTCCATTATGCAGTGGCTGTGTGCACATGCAGGATGCTCTAGATCATGGCTGACTAACCCTGGACCATCTCTTTCCCCACTAGATGCTGTAGAAGAAACCAAACCTACTGAAAGTGCCCAGCAGGAAGAGGTGAAAGAAGAAGAGAGCAAGGCGGACCAAGAAAATGCCTGAACATTAAGAAATGACTCCCCATTGCCCCTCCCTCCCTCCCCCTATCCTCTATCCTTCCTTCCCACCCCAATCTTGATCTCCCCCCTTCCTGCTCACATCTGTGAGCCTGTCTGTCCCTCTCCCACTCCCACTTAAACCCTTTTTCTCTCTGTGTGGCAAACATTTAAAGAAAAAAAAAAAAGCAGGAAAAATCCCAGTCAAACAGTGTGGCTTAAACATTTCTTTGTTTCTTGGTGTTGTTATGGCGAGTTTTTGGTAATGATGATCCAATCATTTTGGGAAAATTCTTGCACTGTATCAGAGTTCTTTGACCTGGCGCGTGCGTGTGTCTGTCTGCCCACTGCGAGCGCGCTCTCTCTCTCTCTCTCCTCTCTCTCTTCTCCAAGTGTGTGTGTGTGCAATGTTACGTTCATCCGAGGAGTCCAGACTTACTGAGTCAGTTAAAACAAAAGAGGAAAAAAAAAATTCTTTTCTTCCTTTTTCAATGTGATGGAATGAACGAAAGGAAAAAAAAAAAAAAAGACCCAACATAAAAAACAAATGAAGGGAAAAGAATACTAAACCCCAGTTTGTTTTCAGAACTAAAACAAGAACAACTAAAAAATGTGCCAATTAGCATAATGCTTGGCTCCAGGCTCCTTTTTCAAACTGAACAATAATTCTAATAAATGAGAATAATGATCATTAATACCACCGTGTCGCATTTCTATGCTGCCGTACATCCTGCTGGCCTGTGGTCTTTGGTTGGCCACTTCTTGCGTGGCTCAGCTGTGCTTCTTGGCCACCAATCAGTGACCGACTGCTCTCCCTGGCACTGCTGAGGGGATTTTTAAGGGGAGCAGGCTTGGATTTTGAGCGAGGTTTTAGCACTGACTAACATAAATAACGGAGGTAGCAAAATCAGTTTTAGGAAAGAACATAGTAAAGTGTCTCTCTTGGAGACCTCTAGGCCCTGATTTGGAGAACTATGGTGACCTTGGAGAGATGAGCCTGCAAAGGGACCTGCTTTGATCCATGCTGAAGGTCTAACCCCTGCCAAGGGGTGCACCAAGGGCCATGAGGGGACAGGGTCCTGGGGCCTGAGCTTCCCCTGGCAGCAGGATGATGCTCACCCCTTTGGGATAGAGCTGGAAAAGTCAATGAGTAGCATAGTGTGGTTCTATTTGGCAAAATAAATTGGGCCAATGCATTGAATAAATAGGCAGATGGGCAGGACAAGGTTTGGTGGCGTAAGAGCCAGTCAACAGCACTTTGAAAAATACCTATTCCTGTTCTCTGGCGAACCCCAGGATGGTTCACCCAGCTCTAACAAGAGCCAAAGCTTTTAGCTGTCATTTATGGCCAGGGCAGAGCACCACCTCCTAAATCTCCGCCACTACTTTCCACAGGGTGTGTGATGTTCCCTGGCGCCACCAACTGCATGTCTGCTAGACCCAGCTTGTCCCAGTTGAGGACCGACAGATGCCAAACCCTAAGCCTGCACAGCCATTGGGGGCTCCTGCTCTGTTTATGAGCTGTGAGAGCGAACAGTTAAAATATATTTAGTAATAACTGGGCTTTCATAAAAGCCCAGTTATTGGCTGTTATTGCTCTGTCTCTGCCCTGATTATGATCATGTGCTTTCCCACCAGCTCTTGCATGATTTCCCGGCTGCATTGGCAGTGACAGACAGCGTACCCTGCAGTGTTACTGTGTGATACTGCAGGGCCATGATTAAATTGCCCTCTCAGCAGTAACACCAAAAAGATGGTTATGTTGACAGCTCCAATGTCCCTTGGTGGCTGATGCCTCTTGGATTGGCAGCCCCATGGCCTTCAGAGGGCTGGCTAGCCCTCCCTGCCCTACTCATTTGTTCTCCTCCATCTCTTTGTTGGAAACAGGGAGAAAAGATGAACAGTGTCTCCTCAGAAATGATCGCTTTGAACGTAGACTGCTCACTGGAAGAGCCATCAAAACACGTCAGGATTCATTTCCATGTGCTTCCTGGCATTGTGTAGAAATAAGAGAGAGAGAGAGACGGGGAATATTTTTTAAAAGAGAGGGAAAGAGAGAGTGGGAGAGAGTTTGGACAGAGAGTTTTAAAAACAGGGATTAGAGAGAGGAGGGGGGGGAAGATTTCTGAGTGGATAGATGGATGATAGGGAGAGAGAGGGGAGTATAGCTAGAGAAAGAAAGATTAGAGTGAAAAAGATGAGAGAGAGGAAGAAATTAGATAATATGGAGCAATAGACGATTGATAGAGATAGTGAAACGTAGCTAGCTAAAGTAGATTAGACAGACTAAATAAGTAGAAAGATGGGCTGACTGACAGATAGGTATTGTGTCATACTTCATAAATGATATATATGCTAATATTCCCATGTCATGATGGGTGGTAAACCCTGAGACACCTTCCAGCCTGACCTCAATTCAGCAAATGTAGCGCAGACATCAGGCATTGCTTGGACCGTATGTCAGGTCTCACCACCCCGCCTATTTTCTGCTGCGAAAGCATCAGGGGTGTGGATGGTGTTTGGGGAGGGAGAGCGCTCTGATGGACACGGGGGGCTGAGGCATAGGGAGGAGAGGTGTAGAGTATGTTTGCTGTTCGTAGCACACAAGGTGCCCAGCCCAGCTCAGACACTGCAGAAACCCCGTGTCTCTAGCACCGAGTTGAGAGAACTGAGGTTCAGCTCTCAGGATTTGTGGGAGAGGTGTTTGGGAGGAGGCAGGAAGAAGAGAGCACAGTTTTTGTTTGGCCTTATTTCCTGTCATGACCATTTACAAGAGTTTTCTTAAGGACTGTCTTGCCTGTTTCCTCAAAGACCATGTGGTCTCCCTGCTCTTCTGACTTCAGATGCCAAATCTTTCATTTTCCCTCCAGTTTGCTATCACTATTTTTAACTTTATAAGGAAATGAAAACTGCCTCTCGTGTTTTCCTGGAGATAGGCCTTCCTCCCTCCTCAAAAAATGAAAAAACTTTCTCTCCCCAGAGATGTTTTATCTTTGTATTTCGCATGTTGCCTCCCCCTTGGCTGATGGTTGGGGCATCGCGCGTGTTTTGTCATCGTTTGTAAGAACATACTTTGCCATGTTGCTTAGAGAACAAAGGGTTGGGTTTTGTGTTTTGGTTTTTCCCCTCCCACAAAGAAAATGGGGTATGTGGTTACCAACTGCAAACCTAAATAATTTAAATACTAATTCCTCTCCCTTGGTTTCAGTTTAAAATTTCTAGCTGTAACCAAGCACCCCCTATCTTTCTTATTGTACCGTGTCCCGATCCTGCCAGAGAGTCAGGGCAAAGAGAGCGTGAGAGAGAACACAGAGACAAACCCTGCCTTGAGCAGGCAGTGGTTTAATGTGTAATACACAAGATTTGTATAGGAAGCTGGGCTGTCTTCAGGGTACAGGAAGGGAGCAGAGAAAAGCATTTGGATTTCCTTGAGTTGCCTCCTGAGCCAGATTTTCAAAGGCTAAAAGGAAACAGTATAAAGGATGTAGCATGGGACGGAAACTGGAAAGAGAACAAGGGTATTTGAGGAACCATTTTTCTAGCAAAACATCAAGCGAGCTGAGAGCAACAGAAGAGGCAGGAGGTCCCAGAAGTAAAGAGTGGAGCAAAGAGTAATCAGCAGAGTAGTTGAAGCTTTTCTACTAGTCCTGATGTGACAACCAACAGTAATTCCCCAGGGAATATATATCTCATTCTCTCTCCCTGAAGAGGATATAGATTTGCCTGGAGGTGTCTGTGGTTGTTACTTTATATATGGAAAGGGAAGGGCATGTCAGAGTGACTCACACTGGGAATATTGTGCCTGACCTCACCATGCTGTGCTGTGGAAATTCAGGGTCCAAGAGGGGCTTTTTCCATGCCTCTGTAGTAAGACACGCTAGTGACCCACAACTATACTGAATGCTCGTACCAGCTGTAGGCCAGCTCTTGACATTTCACTACCACATTTCACTAGACTAAGCCTTGGAAAAGTAAAAAAAGATTCCAACATAACCCCCCCGCCCCATCAATGCAGTAGATTGTTCACATGGATTTGGTCTGCTTTGCAATGCTTGTGGCATCCTGACTATCTGCACTGATAGCATATAAAACCCCACAACCCTTGCAATAGTTGCATCAGCCAAGGAGCTTCCCAATGAGCCACATTCCAAAGGGAGGGGAAGGGCATTTTGCTGAGATCCCTTCAGACCCAGTGTTTTCCAACCCTAATCCCTAACGCAGCCCCATGAGAGGCCTTAGCTAGAAGAAACTCACCTGTGGTGACCACATAAACACCATAGCTTGGGAAATGTGTTACTCTAGGTGAAAGAAATGGCCATGACTGAAAGAGAGAGGTTTAGAAAAAAAATGGAAAGAAGAAAAAAGGAAGAGGGAGTTCAGAGCAAACTCCCCACGAGAGTGATTTCTTTTTTCCTGTGGTCTCCAAACAGCAAACTAGCACTTAAGAGTTTTTGTCTGGTGTTTGTCATAGGTGTCTTAGGAAGGAAATGGAGTGGCTGTGGTTTGCAGAGGTGGAGGGAAGGGTTTGAATGAATGTTTTTGTGGTCCCTCTTGGCTAAGAAGTCCACTCGGTGGTCACCTGCAGCTCAGCGACACCAGAAGTGGCGTTGGGGGTCCTCTTCCAGGCCTGTGCTCAGATTCCCTGCTTTTCTGCATTGCCACATTAGCACTTTCACTGGATATTTAGAGCACCTCAGGACTGGTTCTCCTCTCGCTCACACTGGGGTAACTCAGGAGTCACTCCACTGGAACCAGTGGTGTTAATCTGGTGTGAAAATAATGCGAGAGGAGGATTCAACTCCTCGGGGGGGTAATTTCCAGGTCCCCGAGGGGGAAAAAGAAATCAATGGGAGTTACATGTCTAACTGCCACTTGTGCCTGTGAAAGTCTGCCCCTTATCTACCTATATGTATATAGGGTACAGTTTTCAGAATAACCTAAGTGACACGGGCACTTGAGAGCACACATTTCACTGGCTTTCAAAGAGATGCAAGTTCCTAAGGCCCAGATGCTGAAGGATATCCAAACTCCTCTCTGCAGTGCATTTGGGGGGTCTCAGGCCTGAAATTCTCCAGTCATTTCCTGAAGTGGAGCTGAAGATCATGAGTCATTTAGGTGGTCCTGAAAGCACTACCCTCTATCCATTTTTCAGGGTGTTGATCTCAGGTCATGTGCAATCCTGCATTCTTACCTACAATGCTTTATTACTACATTCCTCTGTTGAGCAATATTTGAAAGAAGAGGTGAAGGTTGAGATTTGCAGAACAGGCTAGTGACCCCAGTGGCTCACGTCTGGAGTGCCCAACTTGAGAGACACCTCACTGGGGTCCAAGCCACAGGTCCCCTGTATGCTCTGAACATCAAGATTCATGTATTACACACCCAGAACCACTGGCCACTTCCAAAAAATAAATCCCAGCCTGAGACCTAGACTACTCTCACAAAAGAAAATCCCAGGTGAACCGTTCACTCAATAGCTTGGTTTTTCTGCTCATGCCTGTTCCCAATGAATAAAACACATCCCTGTGCATCACCTAAGCCCTATTTTGAGGAGTTACACTGGCATACAGCTGAAGTAACACAGTAGTAAATCGGGGCCTGAAGAAGGTGGCTACAGCCTAGAGAGTATCAAGAACTGTGACGTGTCTGGAAGCTAATAAGAGCAGAACTTGACGATTAGAGCGGCCCATTTCCGATGCTCTTGTGTGAGGATCTGGAAAGAGTCTCTCACTCATTGTACTTGTGCATTATGAATGTGTCCATCTGCAGAGATCTAATGTACACATATGTCCTGAATATTGTCCTAAGGTTGCAAGCTTCAAAAATGAGCAGAAAACATTCCCGAGAAGTGAGAATAATACAGATGTCTGTATTTGAAAAATTGGTTCAAATAAAGTCTCTCACTTATAGATATGTGTAGTTGTGTGCAATTATTTGCTCCTGGAATAGAAGTTTCTCCCTTGTGTAGGATTTCAGTGCTTTTACAAAAAAAATCTCATTCCAGTCTCCCTTGACCTTCTCAGTCAAGTCCTACTACTGTGGAAAGAAATGCTTTCTACTTATTCTGTCTGGGTAAAAAGCTATTTTAAAATGAAATGGTGAGGTAAAAGGCCTAGTATGTTTTTACTGTGCTCAGTATCCATTGAGGTAGAAGATATAGGCCTGATGGAAGTTGTGGTCTCTCGTGCAAAGTTCTGAGTATTTGTGTAAAATGACATAGACATCCCCACAGAGGCTGTTGACCCTGGAAAGGCTGGCCTGTGGCTGGCCGGGCACTGCCTAAAAACCAGACTGAACCGTGAAAAGCTGTTCTTTGGCACCATGGAGCTGCAAAATGTCCACAAGCATATCTGGGCCTGGGATGTTCCAAGTCAGGGAATCTGCTTGGGTGTAGAAATGGGAATGCGAGTCACTATCCAGCAAGGTTTAAGGAAAAATGAGTACAAAATGGAGTAATTTATTTTTTATTTTATTTTTAGACAACTTCAAAATCACAGAATTGTTAGAGTTGAAGAGACCTCCGGTCTCTGATCATCTAGTCCACCCTGCCTGCCAAGGCAGGGTCAACTAGAGCAGCTGGCACAGGATCTTGTCCAGGAGGGTTTTGAATGTCTCCAGACAGGGAGACTCCATGACCTCCCTGGGCTGCCCATTCCAGTGCTCTGCCACCCTCAATGTAAAGAAGCGAGGCAACCTAAAGGTATCAAATTCCTCGTTGGATTTAAATCTTCAGTAGTTGACTCGGAAACTCCAGAAATTTTTGAGATAGAAATATATATTTCAACACCTAAGAAGTCCCACCAGGTTATTTCCCTCAGTATCAGCTTTGTGCCAAGTGCAATGAAATATGAACAGAGCAGGAATTGCTTCCCAAGCTGTGCTATGCTGCTGACTTAATGCTGTGCTCTATCTGTCAGCAGCTCAAGAGCAGAGCTGAAATCAAGCATTTTTATCACATCCATTCATCCCAGGAAGCTTTGCAACCACTATTTAGAAATCACTTGCAACTCATCTCTGAAATACAGCAGCTGGCTTAGCAAGGGCCCAGGAAAATTCCTGATGAGGCTCCAAGGAACTGCCTGGGAAGCAGAGCAGACCTCAGCACCTCACATGGGTTCTGGACAAAGTGCCAATTTACAAATGACACAATTAGATGTCTGTATTCTTGCATGTAATCATCAGTTGCCTCATGGCTTCTCCAAAAAAGGCGTGGACTCCAGCTTGTGTGCAAACAAATATTTAGCATTCAAAATCAAGTGGTTTCAATTAGCCTCATCAGTAGACTGCAGGGCTCAGCCCTGGCAGATTGACTTTGCTTCTGTGGGTCAAAACACCTGTAAAAGGGCAGTTAAGGACCCCTCTCCAAGTAAATGGTTGTCTTGAGGTAGCAAGGTTGTCTTGCACTGTTTTATCTGCTACACAGTGGAGGGGGAGGGCAAGAGGCTGAACTGTTGTCCCATGGAACGTGTGTCAGCTGAAACACTCAGCCTAATGTAAATCTCCACCAGAGACTTTCTAACCAGGCACACAAAGCTCATTTTGCATGATTTCTAGTGTCATGCTCTTGCCACTGCGAGATAGAAATAAACTTTCTACTTGAACTGTAGAAAATGGCACATGACTCACCTTGGGTGTTCAACCCCCCACAGTTGCCTCTCTGCCAAGGTGAGGCAACCTGCCTCTCCCTTTAGATACCTTCCCACATTCACAGACCACACCAACAGCCTTTCCCCAGCTTATGAGACATGAGCAAGCAACATGTTTCCTGTTCCTGTTAGTGGACCCCTGTCATAGGGGAGAGATTGGGCTGGGGGAGACTTCCTCTCCTTGGGGAAACTGCAACAGCAATTTTTGTATTTTCTGGTTTTAGAGAATGCTGACAACTTCATGGCAGACTTGCCACCTTCACTGCTCTACTGGGGTCACAGGCAAAAGATCAGTGTTTCTCAGTCACTCAAATTTCTAAGTCTGCTTTCCTTCACCCAGCAGGGAACATGAAGCACTCTGTTACATTTACAATCTCCCAGTTTGCCACACTTTGCCGTGTTTTACCGTTGTATGCGAAGGTGGCATCCAGTCTGACAGGGAATGCTCCCTTGTTGAAGGTGATCAGAAAAAGCCAAATAAGAATTTATGCGCTTCTGTACCTAAGACAACTTCTGTTTTTTAAAAACGAAACAATTTTTTTCTACGTACATTTTTCTATATTAAATAAGAAATAATTTTCATGTATCTTGGCATGGAATCGTGAACATGAACAATAAGAGAGACATGGAAGTAACAGCCCGATTCTCTCAGAGGAACACCACTGACTCTGTAGCTGAGAGGCAGGGTTTGCGGAGGTGTGGTAGCTTGTACAAGACAGACTGCCATAGCTGCAGAAACAGGCTTGGGGTACTTGAGTCTCTGCAAATGCAACAGCCTACAGCTCAAAGTACAAGCTGAGTATAGGGAGAAAGGCACTGCTTAATTTAATTAGGGTAGTTGATTAAGCAAGTTATGAGTAAAATGTAATTAGCACTTCAGGAGTAATGAGTTGATGCTAAGCCAAGAGAAAGACAAGGTTCCGTTCTGTGGTGCAAGAGAGGAAGGGTGGTACAGGTCATCACTGGCTGGATAACAAGAAAGGGTTAATTGGGGTGAACTGAAAACTGCTGGTGAGGTCTCTCTCTGCTTTTTTTGTCTTGAGACAGTCATGTTCTAAAAGGTTTTGTGGCCATCCTCAGGACCCTGACCCAGAGAAGGTAAAACAATTTCTCTCATTGGAGGAGAGGTCTAATGGAGAAGGTTCTGTATTCCCCTCTATGATTTGCCCATTCTTGGCCATTTATCTAAGTATAGTCAGTCTGCGGCTTCAGTTTCAATAAGCCTCATTCAACACCTGTCTGTGCAGCAGCTCATTTTAAGCGTGGAAATGATTTCACCGTGGATGCTGTGGGGCAAAGTCTTCTTTGTTGTGTTTGCCCAGGGCCTCAGCCTTTCCTTCTTGGGTCTCCTTCATTTTGAGGCAGACCTCAGGAATTTAGGAAAAGCACAGTGAAAGCTAAGAAACTGCCACATTTAGTGGTGGCCTAAGGGGGTGCTGGTGTCTAACTGGTGCCTTTGGATGTGGAGGACCAATGTTCCTGGAAACCACGGAGAAGACATCTATGAGGAGCAGATGAGGAGCAGACCTGTGAGTGATGACAGGTCATATTCTCTAGAAGTCACTTAAAGAGCAAAAGACAGTTCCTGGTTAAATGCCAGCACCCAGCGAAGGCGTGAGCGGTTTCTGTGTGCTGGCATGTTGGCTTCCTTGACTTCACCGCTTTCCAGGGGCAAAGAGAGAGGAGACCTACACAGCCATGGGCTGTCTCCCTCAGGCTCCTCTCTGGGCATGACAGCCAAGCCTGGTGCCAGACACCCCACATGACATGTCTGGGAGTTGGGACTGGAAGAACAGGGTGCAATGCAAGGTATGTGGTCTTGAAGAATCTTGCATGCTGACTGGTCTCTCGATAAAAGCCAAACACCCCAGGGGCATCACCAACCCATCTCACATCCAAGGGAAGGGTTCAGCTCACTAGCTCCTGTGTAGGGCTGTGGCAGGATGCTGGTGGCTGGGAAGGGCTGGCCATGGCAGGACAGCCACGCTGCTGGGCTGCTGGCACGCTCTGCCTCCCAGCGCTGTGCCGGCAGAGAGACCATTAATAAGACTTTCCAGCCTGTCACTTCCATGCTGAATCCTTTGAAAGCTGCACTCCTCTGGGCCCATTAGAGGGAGGAACTGTCTCTGTTGAAACATATGGGGCTGTCAGGCTCTGTCTGTTGCTCTGAAAGCTGCCGCCGCTCTGGCTGTTAGCTGCTGGGTAGCAGCCGTTTTGAGGAGGCTGTGATGCGGATGAGGGCTTGGTAAGAGGATGGGGGAAGATGGCAGGTATGCTGGGAGGGCGGCTGGTAAACAGTGAGCTGGGAAACAGTGTACTAGTAGCTGATGGGCTGCTGTAGGACACTGGGGTGCTGGTCAGCTCAAAGGGAATCTGGCATGCTTATGAGCGTGATAGTGGGAAGAGGACAACTGGAGTAAGCTGGGTGGTGAATATCAGGTAGCTATGTAGGGGTAGGCTGAGGCAGCAGGAGACATGGCTGACAGCAGAGTTGTTTGGGCTTGTCTGGGGAAGGAGAGGATGGCAGCAGTGCTGGCTGACTCAATGAGGACGCTGCAAAGGAGAGACTTTGGAAAGCATCATGCGGTCGCACAGTGCTGGAGTTTCTTATTAACCAGCACACCCACCCCCCAGCTCCATTTGCAGAGACTGAAGAGGATTTAATGGAGTCCCTTGACTTTTTCCTCTGAAATATTCATAGGTTTTAGCAGTCCATTTCATGCTCACCTCCTTCTCCATTAGCGAGCATCGAAGAGGGACTGGGTGGAAAGTAGGCTGCTGTGGAGCCGGGGAGACAGATAAAGGGACCTGTGCCTCTGACCAGGGACTGCTGGGAAGCAATCTGTCCCTGGGCTGCTCCCTGCCCCTCTCAGTGGGTCTGCAGAATGACTTGAAATGAGCCCTGGGCAGCACGGACAAGGAGGTGATTAATACAGTGGGAAAGGAAGGAAACCAATTAAGCAGACAGTGCTGTGTGGCGCTACTGCCCCCACCCCTGTCACACAGATACACCCTCGTCTGTCTCCCTGCCCATCTTCATAATTTGCAAGGCGAGGAGCTCTGTAAGAATTGCACAGGCTGACAAAAATGCCTGGAGGCAATTAGTTTCCTCTTTGGCTCAGCACTAATGCTGGGCTAGGATACAGGGAAAGTCCAGAGCCTCAATGAGACAGTACAGAAGCATGTTGGATTTTGGATGCCCTGTCTGCAGAACTTGACACAGCAAGGATTCAGTTGGGAAGTGTGGAAAAAGGGTGTAATAAATAGTGCCTTTTCACTCTGCTGTATGAAATGTCCCAAAAGACCAGGGCAGGTGGGATAGCGCAATATTTTCTGAACCTGTTGGATTCCCGCTAACTCAGACCTCTAATAGTCTAACTAACTGATATCCCCCCACCAAAGTCTAGAATGAAATATTTCTAGATTCTAGTGGAAGGTGTCCCTAGCCAGGGCAGGTAGTTGGAACAAGATGATCTTTAAAGTCCCTTCCATTCCAAGCCATTCTATGATTCTATGATTTTGGGGGTGGAGAGAAATACAACTCTCTTTGTTCCAGAGTCAAACCTTTTGTGTGACTGTGTAGCAGTCACATGCCTAAAGCTTGTAGCTGAATGTCCAAAATAATTTTTTATCAATTTTTTATCAGGATTCCATGGACTACAGTAGGGCCTGTATAGTGCCCTAGGAGAACAGTCTGGTCATCCACCAGTGGTATCACAGCAAAAAGTACAAGAGATCACACAATCACAGAATATGCCAAGTTGGAAGGGACCCACAAGGATCATTGAGTCCAGCTCCTAGCCCTGCACAGGTCCAATCTCGAGGAATCACACCATGTGCCTGAGAGTATCATCCAAACACTTCTTGAAGTCTGTCAGCCTTGGTGCTATGACCACTTCCTGAGGGAGCCTGTTCCAGTGCCCAACCACCCTCTGAGTGAAGAAGCTCTTTCTAATCTCTGGATTTTGAATAATAATTCTCCATCTTCTGGGTGTAAGTTTCTCAACAAGGGGCTCCCAAGTTCACTTGGCTTCTCTCTGCGTTATTACTCTGAGGAACAAGGAGAGCAAAGTCTTCATGCTAGTGAGTTGTTCATTCTGGATGACAGAAACCGAAAGCAGGATTAGAAATGTACAAATTGTTGTGGTTCCTCCCTGCTGGATTAAAAACCAGAGCAAAGTCACAGATGCAACAGCACCTGTTTATTCTTACTCTCTAAACACTTACCAGGCTTCTTCCCCTTCCCTCCCATACACAAAAACACACACACACACATGCGCGTGCTCTCGTGTGTCCTGGGAATCAGATGTTTATGCAAGTATTTACAGGATGTTCCACATCTCTCTGAAATGATAATCAGCATGCCCAGAATCAGCTTAATTACGAAGCATTCATCATACGCCCACAGGCTCTTCCTCAGCAGCTCCACGCAGCATCTCCATGAATGAGTCTGCATGTTTTTCCTCCACTGCCAAACAGCCCATGATCAAGAGCTCAAGCCCTTACATCCGAGCTGCTGTGTTGTCTGGTTATTTATTTATTTCCAGGAAGGAAGAGAGAAGTTTGTAAAGCAGCAGCAGTGCATGAGCAGACACAGAGAGCGTCTCAGGGTGAGACTTGGCTGCCTCTGACTTTTTGCAGCATTGTCTCCATGCAGGATAGAGAAATGAATGATCCCAGTTTTAGACAAGCCAGATCAGAGGTTTAAACATAGCCTGGTAATTACCTCTCCCTGTAGAAAAGGCACAAATCAAGAATCTAAGGACCAAGACATGTGAAACTATGAAGTTTTTGTTTCCATGGGTTGCACCCTGGCACACCCCAGGTGCTCAGCAGATGGGCACTTCCTGGTTTAGCTGAGGCAGTCAAAGGACTCACTGCTGAGGAAAGAAAAGAAAGCACTTTCTGAGGAGGCAAAGTGCATTGCCTGTAAGAAAAAGCACCATTCATAGCTCAACACAACTTTTCTGAAGGATCTTCTGGACTGAGACTGTGCACACCTGCCAAGATCATGGTCATGTTTTCACTTTCAGTCAGTGGACCTTCTATCAGCCCCACAGCAAACAATCCCTCATGTAACCTCTCAGATGATTTCATAGAAGTGCTGAGCACACGTGTAAGAAAGATTCAGTATTCCCTTCATCGTTCTGTAGTTACCATCTATTGCATGACAAGGTCTGGACTCTTCACACAATTGTAGCTGACTTCCTTTCCTTACTGCTTTTTTGTGGAGCTTGGGGACCCCAGAACACGGAACCAGGGGATGGCAGAACCTGTCTCTACTGTGCTTGTCATCACATGCCAAGAAGTCTCCATTTGAAATACAGATTCTGGTGTCAAATATGCCCTGAAACAGAGAATAATCAAACCACCATTTTGATCTGAAACAATGGGGAAGCTCCCAAACACAGGTTCACTTCTCCATCCAGGCATTTTTATGCAAAGGAGGTGTGAATCTTCTTCTCTGTTCATACAGGAAATTTCTAAAATGGCCAGAAGATATTTTGCCAATTCTTCCACATACCAATTTATCAGCTGTTTAAGGCCCTTTTTATAAACAGGATTTTGTTCACACAGGCACTTGGCTGTTGCTTGCCATGACAAGTAAATAAGGTGCTCCAGCAGCATTTGGGTACCCAAGTAGCTGGTCAGCTCTAGCTATTCAAGTTTAGTGTTAGCAATGCCAAGACTTAAGGACTGTCTCACATTGCTGGTGAAGCCTCCAGACCTCAGAAATCTGCCATCCTTATCATCACAGCATTTCTATCACACTGCACCCAGGAGCTGTCAGTACTCTTATCAATGTTATCCTCACAACCCCTTGAGCACCATGCAAAGGATGATTATGACAACACAGGGCTGTGAAGGCTTAGACCCTCCAGATATTTCACAATATCTACCTCGTGACTGGGCAGCAGGACTTTGCTGCTTGCCCAGGGGCATGGGAAGAGACTGTGGCAGAGCATACAACTGAGCTCCTCTCAGGATTTCAGGCAGATCAGATCAGTAACTACTCTGCTCCGAAGTATTTATTTTGCAGGGAATGGGATGGAAATACAACATACCTTTAAGCCTTGTTAAAAATACATGCCATGAAGACAGCTGTCTTCTCAGGCTAAAATTGTCTCCAGGGATGATCTCTGGGGAATGCCTGTGTAAGCAAAACACCCATCAGGGAAAAGGCTCCTTGGGGCCCTCTCTGTAGGTGAATGCTCTGCTAAGTGAAATGCCTTGGGAGAGCACGTACCCGCTCGATGTGCTGCTGCCTCTGTCTTTCCCCAAATAGCGCATCCTGTCCTTGTGGCTCTGAATATGCTTGTTGTAGTCACAGAAAAGTCTGCACATGTATGTTGAGAGTTTCTTTTAGTTAATCTATATTAAGCTTGTAAAACCAAATTTTAAACTAGAAACACCTTTTTAGCTCACTCAGCTGCTCTGCGCCAGCTGAGCTGTGCACAGAGCCATGGCACTGCACGTGAGCACAATCAGTCACCCCTTACACTTCTGTTAATATCCAGGTTTAAATCCTACTGTCATTCAACCAGCAGTACAGTGATGGCCACCTGCACTGGGCAGCCTTTGTCACCTGGTGCCACAGTAGCTGGTGTGATAGGAAAAGAAAATGAGGATTTTAGGAGGCCTTGACATAAGGAAGGCAAAGCACTACTGAATAAGTGACTTAGAGTGGGCAGTAGCATCCCATAGCACTGCAGGTTTTGGAGATGGGGCAGCCAGAGAGCCTTCCAGCCTGCATGGCAGCCACAGCGAAGCATCCCTGTACTGCTCAAAACAGATCAGCCCTGCTTTCTGATGCTGCTGAGGTTGCTGGAGGAGAAAATTAGATTTGCCTTTTGTTCAGCCAGCCTCACAGAAAGCCTTGCTCAGTGGTTGGGTGAAAAGCAGAACTTGCTCATGGTGCATACATCTGGGTATTGGCTCAGTTGAGAGGGACCCCGAGAGCTGTACCTTCTCCTTTCACAGCTGGCTCTGTGCCTCATGCTGGGGTAGAGGCACTGCGTCCCCACCACAGAGGCATCAGCCTCCCTCAACAGCTATCCCTGCTACCCTGTTAGTGGTGCAGAAAGCCATAAATGATGGCAGAGATCCTTGGGACCTGTGCTTTGCTAAACACGGCTCAAGACCCATGATGCATGCATGTGCTTCCTTAGGTGACTGCAGATGCCTCCCAGATATGCCCTGCCCTTGTCCCATTTTCATCCCACCAGGGAATACCATGGTGCACCCTGATGACAGGCAGCTAAAGAGGGAGGCAGAGAGTCCTCCTTTCCTCACATTCACCATACTGTATTCTGGCTGGTCATCTCAAAGGCAGCTCCTGTAACATTTTCTCTCTGAAAGGCAGTGTAGTGGTGATGCTGGAGCAGCATTCAAATTTAGGTTCCCATAAAATATTTTTTCCATAAAACATTTTTTTCATGAACCGTGGGACAGATTGGAATCTGACACGTTCAGCTGTCTCTGGATGAAGGGAAGAGCAGAAGTGACAGGAAATTTTTAGGAGAACTATATTAAACTCTGTGTAGGATTTTGATTTAGTAGTAACAGTAACATGAAATCTGAACTGATATTCCATTATTCTGTTTGCAGTGCACTGTAATAGCATCTCCATTCATGAAACAGTTCAGCTCCTGTCCTTTAGTGTTGATCTATTTGGCTCTAGAGCAGGTTCCAACACACAATGAATTTGCCTTCCTGCATACTTATGTGTACAGGAAAGGGACAACACCTTTCCAGGCTGCCAGCCTTGTATTTGTGTGTTGGATCCCAAGAATGGATCCTCCCAACAGTGTGTTATTTCATATGGGTGACCCTCCGCAAAAGTCTCTGTGAACACTTGGTCAGATGTATTTCTTCTCCCATCTTTTGGACTAGTGGAGTGCAATGTGAGCAGATAGACAATCGAAAGGAGAGAAAATGAAAAAAACTGGGCTAGGAAAGGGCAGGGGCTGAGGAGGGAAACTCATTTTCTATTTCCATCTGACCAGGTCCCAGTGACCCATTACAAGTGCGTGACTTGCCTGGCTTTGCAGAAATCACGGTATGCAGTCTCACTGGAGGGTTGCAACGCCTCTCCCACTAAGCCTGTCTTGAACTGGAAATCTTTTGTTCCTTTTGGCTCTGCCCTCACTTGCAGAGTCAGGCTGTACAGCCAGCACCCAGGCAACCGTAGAGCATCTGCCAGTGCACAAGCAGAGGTGCCATGTTCTCCTTGCCCCTATTCCTGAAATTTTCATCCCTTCTTATTGGAGTTTATAATAATGGGTCTCACTCTTTACTGATATTTTCTTAGGGCATCTTCAAGGTGAATGCAAAATGCTACCAAATCCCAAGGGTATAATTTTCCCCCTACTTTCTGATGGCATTATAGATAAATCACCCTTTACAGTGATTTCAGCCTGATTTGTCTCCCTTCCCTACTCCCTTCCTATCAGATACTGAAATGCCTCAACCTCCTTCCCTTGTCTTCCAGCTCTTGCAAGACGTGCAGCTTCTTGCAGACAGCCTCTTTCTACACCACTGCTGAGTTACTAAGCAGCCGAGATAAAAGGTTCTCACCTTCATAAATAATCAATGTAGGCCAAATGGCTTGTGCTTTCTCAACAAACTCATGCATAAGAAACAGAAATGGAAGAGACAAACACTAACCCTGCAAGGAAAATAACTACCTAACAGCAATAAAAGTGGAAAAGAGATTTGAATAACAGAGAAGCAAGAGAATAAGAATAGAAAACAGTGGAGTTGAGCACCCATCAAACACTTCTTTCATCCGTCCATGCAGTGTCTGGAGACTGGTTTTGATTTAGCGAATTTGCTCATTACAAGGAAGTTAATAGAGCAGCCTGGTACCTGCCAGCATGCTGCAGCTCCTAGGTGAGATTCAGCCACTACCAATGCCTCTGATGGGTTTGCCCATGGTCATTTGCTGGCATTGGAGGGATGCAGATGTGCAACCAGCGTCAGAGAGACCAGTGAGCCCAGCATCAGGGGGTCTTGCTGAAAACACAGGGTGTGCACAGAACACTCACAGCCCAGGGAGTCTTTCTTGGGGGCTGCTGAACAAAGGGCAGCTCTGCTAAATGGGCTGTCCAGCAAAATAAATTTCTGGCGTAAGATTGCCATTGTGGAACAGCATGACTTCAAGCCTCCAGAGTAGATGCCACATATTATACCTGTCCTTTGCCTCTGTGGCACCTGTCAAACACAGTCTCACCACTATATGACATGGGTGAATCCCTTCTGTTTGATAGGTTCTGTGTCTGATAACTCTGCCATGGGAGAGGAGCTCGCTAGCCAGCACAGCAGATTCATTGGTATTGGCATATCAATGGTGATTTTCACCACGTGGGTATCCGGTCCTTAAAGAAGGTGTCTGTGACTAGAACCAAAATTGCACAGTAATCACAGTAGTCTTTTCAGATGACAGAGCCATTGGTGAGCATAAATAGTGTCATTTTGCTGTTTGTCTTGGGATTATCCACAGACAATCATAATGAGCACATATGGCATAAAATCCCCCACTTGTGCCTGATTCACCACCACAAGAATAACCTCTCACACCAAGCTGGTGCAATCCTTTTAAAGTGAAGCTTAATCCAGTGCAATGAGTGAGGTCTGGCACAGTTAGCTCAGGAGGTGTCAATAAGGACTTCAGGCAGGTACTAGTTTATCTCTGGTATGAATCCCTACTGTTTGTAAGCATTGGACAGAAGCTACTGCCACAGTGACGGTCCCAGGCTGTAGACTTCCCACTCCCTAAATTACTGCATTACTTTGACTGCCTGCATGCATAGCATGACAGCCCAGGCCTGGCTATCAAGCTTTGTTCCTCAGTCACAGGTGACCCTGAAGGAGGCACCAGGTACAGACGGATGCACAGAGCAGTGAACGGGTTCCCTCCCCATGACATGTATCTTTTTCCACCCTTGACAAACTTATGCCTCTTAGGGCAAAAGGGTACAAGACTAAAAAACAATCTCATGTCACAGACACAAAGCAGGAGAATGCAATGGCATTGCCAGTGTTTTGGAGATGAATAGAATTCAGCAATTCATTAATTTAAACTTCCCAACCAACTGAGGAAGAAGAATATTCCCTCTGGTATACATGCAAAACCCACAGTACACAGCCTCTCTCCTCCTGTCCCAATCCAAAACTTTGCCTTAGCCGTGATCAGGCCATCCCAGTTTCTCAGACTGCTGCATGAAGCTGAGGATAACACCAGGTTTTGGCCTCCAGAGTAGTGAGGAGTTCCTACTCCTGTTCCCCTTCAATACAGTAAAAAACTGTTGCAGACATGAATTAAAAAAGGTGGGAGTAAGGATAGCATTAAAGAAAATTCACCCTCCTGCTCTGAATAAATGTTTTCTCAACTCTAGTATTTATATGAGAGGAAGGGGGATCACTAAAGGGCAAGAAGGGAGAGCTCCTGGAGTACAGACAGTGAGCAAGGGAGTGTGCAAGAGCACTGGATTCCTTGGGAAATAAAGTTTCATTGCAGTGGAGTCAATCTCCTGAGTTTCTCATTGCAATTTTGTCTCATTCAGTGCCTCTTGAAATGAGTTTCCATTTGTCTGTCTGTTGCTAATTTTCCCTCATTTGCCGCATGGCAGCCATCATTAGAGGCACAAAGTGCCTCCAGTGCCTTTTTTTCCTTTCTTTAGTCACTCTCCTTAGTACCTCTTGGTTTGTTAACTCTGCTATCACTCAGTAGCAATCAGCTGCTGTTAGTCTGATCTGGCTGCCTCAGGATGCCTCATCCCTCTGCTGCCCAAGGACACATCTCTGCCTGGGGTAGTTCTCTGGGGCAGGGCCAGGGAGGTGCCTTAGAGCAGATGAAAACCGTTATCTGCAAGTATTACAGCCCCTTCCCAGAGATGTTTGATATCTTTATTTCCATTTCAATTAGCTAATGAGGGCAACAAAAGCAGAGAAGGAAGACTTTGGACCGCATTAAAAATGCCCCCTGAGCTTGTGGTCCTTGCCCTCATGCCGATTCCAGGTTTGCTTGGAGTCAGGAGCTGGCTCTCAGCTGCTGGTTCCTTACAAAGAGGTGCTCAGCCAGCTGCACAAGTCCCCATGTCTTCTTCACAGCCCTCTGGTCCCCAAGCACACCAAGAAGTGTGTTTTCTTACAGAGATACCCCACTCAGTCATCCTCAAGTAGACAGCAGCCCAAGGCCTCGCTTGCTCACCCACCCCTCCTGCAGCCACTTGCTGCCAGATCCCTTGGCAGTAAAAGGCCTGACTGGGCTCTAACAGAGCACACAGAACAGCTTATGCTGACAGATACCAGGGCCATGTCAGCTGGAACCCCATCCTGCAGCGTGGGAGGCTTGCCCTGATGCCTGTCAGCAGCTCTTCTGTGCCAACAGCTGCCCCAGAAAAACCTTGCAGAAGAGCACCACACCACTAACAGGAGGAGCAGATTGCTTCAAGAGCACGGCACCGTGTTCAACCCTACCTCATGCTGTGGGTGGAAACAGCAGCACTGCTCCTGGCTCTGCCTCAGCCGCAGTGAGAAAGGCTACATGCTGCCCTGAGGTACCAGGGGTGCAGCTGTGGCTGGCACTAGCAGTTGCTTCCAGCAGTGGACCTCTGCACACCTTCACTTCTGTGCCATGGAGAAGAGTTTTGATCAGTGGCAGGGCGCTGCGCTGAAGGTGTGCAAGGTTCTGTGGTGGAAGGAAGATCTGGGGTTGGGTAAAGAATCAGTGACAGAAAGATGTGGTGAGCCCACCCCTTCCTTCACTAGACAGACAACCAATACACAAGCACTGGTTCTGGGAAGGAAGGGTGTCTTGGCTCTGTTATGCTAGGTGAGATGAGTGGCAAGGAGTACCCCTGCAGGCTCTTCGGTGCAAGATCCTTGCTTTCTGTGCTGCCATATCTATTGGCCTGAAAGCAAAATAACTTTTCTCACAGTGGCATGCATCTTTGGGTCCTGACTCTGCCACTTGCCTGCAGTGGGAATTAGACCCTTTTTCCCCACGAAAATTTCAATGCTAGACAAAGTGCATGGCTTCAGTGCTGGGAGGGAACATACGAATATCAGGGCAAAAATATAACTGGACTCATTTCAAGTATCTAGAGGAAACAAGCCTGCACAAAAATCAGAGCTATATGTGATCATGTAGAGTGGAATGTAGGCCCAGGACTGGAAGACAGATGCACTGCAAGGGATTGAAATTCTGCTAGATTCCTGCACTTGTGTCAAATATCTTGTGCATTCCCACTGACCCTCTGTCTGTGTGGCACCCTCAAGGGGCTCAGATCCTGGGGTGATTTCTCCATCTGGGACCGGGTTGCAAACTGGGTTGCAAGCCAAAGAAAGAGTCTTAGAGGCTGGGCTCCAAGAGATGGAAAATCCAGATCCATATGTTGAGCTCGCAGAAGAAGATGGGACTGTCCACTTCTGCCAATGACACCCACAAACTCTCCCATTTTTAGTACTGCAGCCTGAAACCGCAGGTATCAGGGACTGCAACCTTCAAGTCCCAGGCACAGAGCTGGATTAAAAAATCAGCACCCAAAGATGGGGCAGCAACAAAGAAAGCCAAAGTGTGATTTCCAAACCAAGCCTAAAGTCTTGCTGGCCTCCAACTCTGTAACAATTTTGGAGTAGCTTTCATCTGGCAGAGTAGTTGTTATTCCTGGTCAGTGTTTTTCATCACTTGTAATATTTTAAAAGACCTAAAATCAGATTTATCACCAAGGTTATTGGAATGTATGACAACTCTATTATGCGTTTCAATTAGCACCTTCCTCTCTGTGATAATGGTTCAAACATTCGTTCCTCTAATTTCCTGGTCACTGCACCATTTTTAAGCTAAACTGGAAAGGCAGCCCTTGTGAAAAGAAAGCAGTAAATATTCTACAAACCACACACTATGAAAGTATTAATCACCAGAAAGCATTGTGTAAGACTCATACTCTCCAACATGTTTTCAAGTTTTTACAGACACACCTGCCATGTGGACAGAGTTCATAACACAGATGACAGACCAGTAACAAGGTGTTAGATACATGCATTTCTCTGGAAACCATTGTAATTTCTGGCTCTCAGAGATATCCCATGTCACAACCACTGAAAAATGCCCCCAATGCTTTTGAGTTGCTTGGGCTTGTATTTTTTGATGAGTTGTGACATTTCCATCCTAATTTATATTTGCTTGACCAACCTAGTCTCCTTTTATGAGAAGGTGACCTGCCTAGTGGATGAGGGAAAGGCTGTGGATGTTGTCTACCTGGAATTCAGTAAAGCCTTCAGTGCTGTCTCCCACAACATTTTCCTGGAAGAGCTGGCAGCCCATGGGTTGGACAGGTGCACTCTTTGCCGGGGTAAAAACTGGCTAGTTGGTCGGGCCCAGAGTGGTGGTGAATGTGCCACATCCTGTTGGTGGCCAGTCACTAGTGGGGTTCCCCAAGGCTCAGTACCAGGCCCAGTTTTGTTTAATATCTTTATCAACAACCTAGAAGAGGGGATTGAGTGCACCCTCAGTAAGTTTGCAGATGGCAGTAAGGCTGGAAGTGTTGATCTGCTGGAGGGTAGGAAGGCTCTGCAGAGGGACAGGATGGATTGATGACCTAAGGCCAACAGTACAAGATTCAGTAAGGCAAAGGGCTGAGTCCTGCACTTACTTCACAACAACCCTATGTAGTGCTACAGGCCTGGGGAAGAGTGGATGGAAAGCTGCCTGGTAGAAAAGGACCTGAAGGTGCTGGATGACAGCAGCTGAACAAGAGCCAGAGTGTGTCCAGGTGGCCAAGAAGGCCAATGTTAACAGCAATAGTGTGGCCGACAGGACCAGGGCAGCAATTGTCTGTACTTGGCACTGGTGAGGCTGCACCTTGAATCTTGTGTTCAGTTTTGGACCTCTCACTTCGAGAAGGACATTGAGGTGCTGGAGTGAGTCCAGAGAAGGGCAACGAAGCTGGTGAAGGGTCTAGAGGGTAAGTCATCCAAGGAGCAGCTGAGGGAGCTGCGGTTGCTTAGCGTGGAAGAAAGGAGGCTCAGGGGAGACCTTATCTTATCTCTCTAAACACGGCTCTGCCCATTCTGACAACGCAGGCATAGATATCCACTTTCTTTGGATAGAAAGTCTATGCTGAATTGCAAGATATTTTTATGTACACACATTTTTCTCTAGCCTTTAAGCGCTGTAACCTCTAACAAATATCCAATTGCAATTTAGTTGTGTTTGAACATAGTTCTCCAGTGAGAAAAGATGAAGAATACAGTCCTCAGAACATCTCATCGCTTTTCTTACTCTTCTGGAAGTTATGGTAAGTGCTAAGAATTTAGATCCTCGTTTACTGGTAGGTCTGCATCGCTGCTAATAATTTCCTATGTACCTTTTTCAGTAAGAATGGGGTACAGCTAATAACTGCTGTTACAGATACAAAAAGCTCTTCAGGGTAGTAAAAGCAGGAATTAATGTTAATGAGTCTGCTGTTAGCAAGCAATACTATTGGTGTTATGCTCACGCCTCACCAAATGCAAACCTTCAGTTTGTTAAGCAGATGCTGGTGTTAACAGCCAAATTCTCTACCCATGGATAAGTTAGTGTTAGTTAAATGTACCATTCAAAATGATCATTTAAAATGTTAATGAAAAGAGAGGTTGTGCTTGCCAGGGTTTATCCCATCTTCTCTTTAGCCTTAGCTTTAAGGTGGTGGAGGTGAAAAGGCAAGGACAGCTTCTCCAGGTGTGTTCAGAGCAGACACTGAGGTGGAGCCCTGGCAGTGCTGGTGTCAGTCATGTACAGCATCACAAACCTGGCCTGTTTCCACCTCATCAATCAGCCAATAAAGCTCAGTACTGACTTTAATATCCATACAGCACAGTGATACTCACCCGTCCCCAGGACTCGCCCCAGCAGCTGTGCCAGTGTTTGTCCATGCTCTGCTCCTTGACTCACCCAGCACCACGGAAGAGAATGATGGTGATGGAGGAGGGTTCATAACCCATCGCTTCTCTTCCGTCTCAAGTAGCAAAGGTGTGGTAAGGGCTAGTCATGTTCATGTTCACCATCCTGCTTGCCCCTACTGCTCAGTGACAGTTCGGGTTTTTATTTAATTTCATGCAATTTAAGAAACAAGTCTGTACTCTACTGAAAACCAGGCTTTCATTGTCCTATGTGTTATGTTCTAGAAACAAAATTAGATAAAACTTTTCATAGAATATACCCTCTTTTGTATGTAGGTCTCGAGTCTTTACCCCAGTGAACTGTAAATAGGCAACAGAGAAGGTAGAAGGTGACACAGAGGCAGTGAAGGTACCACTGGTACCACAGGTGCTGGGCAGAGCAGACCCAGAAATAAGAAGCCCTGATTTTTCACGCTCCAGCAGTGTGCAAGGACGAGACCACCTCCCTCTCAGAGCTGCAGCCAGGCTCCCGTGCTGCCCAAGCTGAGCCCAGCCACGTGCAGCTTTATTCTGTTGCTGTCGTGTTGGGTGCAGACACACGCTGCCCTGTTACCTGCTGGGCTCCACCCTTGGGCTGCCCCAGCCCTGCTGCACCGCTGCCCTGTGCAGTAGCACATTAGCTGTGCCCCCAGGGCCCACCAGGACATTCAGGTTCTCCCACTGGGACAAGGACAGTGACGCCAGGCTGTGACCGCCAGATGGCACTTAATTCTGGAGAGATGCCACCATTGGAGTTATTTGGCAGTAGGTGATCTGGGTTCTCCAACCCTCACATTTAAAAAGCCCAGGTGCTCCTTTCTCCTTTCAACAGGTTTTCTGGATCCCATTTCTTGGTTTCTTCATCCCTTTGGCTGTGTTTCCTTGAAAACTTGCCTGGGCTACTCTGCTGCCCCTTCCTTCCTGCTCCCTTTCTTCTAATCTGTTCCCTTTATCCTACTTGTGCCCGTGGTACTAGACTTCTGCCCTTCTCCCCTTGTCCTGGCTGCCCTCACTTCAAGCCCCAGGCCCTGTCCATTCCCCTGTCTCCCCACTCCCTCCTTGATATAAAATCTCGTCTCTCCAGTTCTGTGTCCTGCTGTTTTCTTGGCCAGTTATTTCCCACCTCCTTCCCCACCGGCCTCCTCCTCTGTCTCCACCATCTCCACCATCACGCTCTGTATTTTGGCGCTCCTGTTCTGTGCTCGCCTATGCAGCTCAGCCTCAGCCCATCCCTTCCATCAGCTTCCTTGTTCTTCCCCTGCTGGGACTGCAACCCTGATCCCAGCCTCTATCTGCACACACACATACAATCATGCTATTTAATTAAAAAAAAAAAAAAAAAAAAAAAGATTTTTTTTGCAGGAGCCAAAGGCAAGTGCTCCCTACAGGGCTGGGCACTGCACTTTTCACCCATGGCTCCTTCCTCCTCCCCTCCCCTCCTCCTGGCAGCCCCAACTCACACCTATTTACAGCCAGTCTGCTCCCTTCACCCCCAAGCACTGCACTGTAGGGGCCAGTCTGCTGGGGGTGACCCAGCACCCTCAGTCCCAAGGCACTGGCCCATGCCTCTCTTACAGCCCCATACCACCTTGCCCTTCCAAGAAAGGTGAAGGAAGGGGCAGCCTGCCCCCCATTCCCCAGGTGGGCTGGGAAGTCATCACTAGACACGATCAGAGAGGAGGCAAGCCAGAATATGCAAGGAAGGGAGGGGAAATCAAGAAACATTACCTCCTTTTCACATTTATTTAATTTTTGTATTTTTTTGTATTTTTTTTTTTAAGATCACAGAAGAGCAGAGCATTCATACATGTAAAGAAACAGAAACGAGATAACGGAAGTTAAATACATTGAGAAAAGAAAAAATAAAAAGCTTCTTTTTTTTTTTTCCATCACTGGGTTTTGTTCATTCATTTGTTGGGTTGTTTAGTTTTTTTGATCGGTTCTTTTACACACACACTTGCGCTTTTAAAATTTTCTTTCACAGAGCTAGTTTCAAAAACAAACCAATGGCAAAAAATTAAATGGCCATTTTCTCGTTTCATTAAAGAGAAGTTCAGCTCATGTCTACAGTGCTGGGGAAAAATATATATAAAGATATAGATATATATATATATTTATATGTATATAACACTGTTAATGAGGAGAGTTCTAACCACCCCACCGTGTAGCAAGAAGGGACTGGCCTTCATTCTCAAGGTCTAGAGGATGAATCTTGGCTCCAGCTGGGAAAGCTGAATGACTATGGGAGGTGATGGTGGCACTGAGGAGGCAGGTTCCCACACTTTGCCTCCTCCTCCCTTTCCAGGCATACACATGTGCTCCTATATGCACAGGCACAGGCACACACACACTTTCTCCTGGTTTCCTCAGCAGGTCACCAGCAGCTGTGTGGGTTACAGACAGAGCCAGGCCAGGAGCAGATGGATGAGTGCCTGTCTGGCTGCGTGTGTGATGAAGAGTGTGGGAAAGGAGAGCACCTGTATGGTAGCCGTGAGGACTACCGTGGCATGTGCGCGGTGGAGCTTGCGGGGGTGTGCGTACGCGCCTGTGCATGGCCGAATGGGGAGCAAATGTCATAATTTTGGAGGACAGCCCTGCTTGGGAGGTGCTCCCCTGCCTGCTTGGCTCCTAGGTAGCCCTTGCTCCTTGTCTCCATCCATGGCCCCTATGTTATGTACAGAAACATCCACATGCCTTTTCTCAGGACACGGCTGGAGCCACCGTGGTGTCACACTGCATCACTCACATTGCAGCACAGTGAGCATGCCCTGGTGGGAGGCCAGGAAGGAGCTCCTGATGCACCATGAGCATAGGAAGAGTAGGAAGGGCCTGCTCTATCTGGGAATGGCCCTTCTGGGATGCAGTCTCTGTCCCTTCCTTAGCCATGCTACCCAAGGAGCCCTGCTGCTCATGCAGCCCCACCACCTACACTGCAGTCATGTCCTCCTGACTGTCACTGCCCCTTCCTCCTCCTCTGCCTGGGCACTTCTGCAAGACTTGCAGGGCGATCTGAGTTGCAGTGGCACTAGTTAACCTGAGCCTGCAGCAAGTGAAAGATGTTTTGCTTCCCATCTGCCTGGGCTAATCAGATCTGCTTCTCTTTCCCAAGCCCTGCCTTGGTAGGTCTCCTTCCTCACACACATCAACCCAAGCCACAGAGGTACAGAGGACCATACCAACATATCCTAACCAAGATGAGTTCTGCTTTCCTGTTACGGTGAGTGAACCAACAAGCAAACACCATATATTGCCCTAATGGGAGCCAACCATCAAGTAAAATTTTGGGGGGCTGTAGGAGTTTCCCAATTACCATTCTAGCAAGTTACAAGAAGGAAAAGTGAAAGAGGTTTTAATGGTGTGACGCAGCTCTTAGTCAGCAGGAGTCATGCAGTCAAAAAAAAATCATCTTCTGGGCATCCCACTGGACATGAAGCCACTCTAAGATTAGTGTTGAGAGGCTCTCCTCACTGGTGAACCTGAGAGTTCTGTGCATGGACGACGGACAGCACTCATCCCTACCCTTTTTCACTGGCACCACATCTTGGAAATTACCATCCAGGTTCTCCATCACTTCCCTGCCTGAAATTTTCCTCTTCCCACAGAACAGTTTGCTCCCGGCATCCCTAAATCAAGAAGTTTTGTGTACTTGAGTCAGAGAAGCAGTAAGATTGTGCACCATCAGGAGAGAGAAAGAGAGAGAGAGAGAGAGAGAACTGCTCACCCTCCTAGCACCTCCTCTGTAGGACTGTCTTGGTCAGCCATCCTCCGTGTCACTTGCTACATCACATCAAGCACCATCATGATTTGGGCTGCAGGTCAGTGTGCTTGGAGGAGAGGAAGCAGAGGTATGAGAGGGGTTGGGAGGAGAAGAGCTGTTTCCCTGTGCCTGTAGATTCCCTCATCAGGGAAGGGTGAAGCGATGAAACACTGCACAAAGATTGAGCTGAAACATCACCTGGTGGTGGGGCTGTGAAGGACTCTAGCATAACTCCTCTGACTTCCCAGATCTTCTTCCCCAAATGCTTTTGTATCATCGAGACTCACTGCTGTTCCCCCAAATTTGTTCCAGATGTGTAGCTACCACTCGGTCTGGAGCCCATGCAGCTATTGACAGTGACTTTGTCCATGCTGTGTGCTTGGACTTCCAAAATGGGGTTGCTTAGACAGGTGGCCTGGGGGCATGGTCTGGATGCACCTGGAGCTAAGAAGAGCTGGTGGGGCTTGGATATACTTTGACCAAAAGTGGGGCAAGCAGCACCACACGAGAGATCTGCCCAAGTGGTGAACAGTCAGTGGCGTGAGAAAGATGTACAGACAAAGACTAACTCTCGACACAATGCATGTCACCAATGAAATCTTCATGAATGGCACATTAACATGCACTTGGTGCTAGCATGGGGCGACACAACTTCACTGGAGAAGAAAGCAGGTGGGGGGAGGAGGGGAGTGCATCACTGAGCAACATGCCCCCAGGCTACGGGGCTGCAGACAAACAAAAATGAACACAACTGCCAAGATACAGGTGTCGGCTGGAGCATCCCATGTTGCCCTTCCCAGCCGTTCAGAGACAGGCGTTTGCTTCGTTTTCCATCTGACCAGGCACACACTCCAAGCAACATGCTACAATCATGCATGGAGTTCATGTGGCTCGGGGTGGCTGCATTTCCCCTGTCCAGCTCCTTTCAGAAAGACTTGCCTTCATCCCTCCTCTCGGTCACCCAAAAAGGGTTAGAAATCTGCTAGCAAGTATGGGGCCATATATTAAATCTAAGTTTTTGTTCCTCTGCTTGGACATTACCAGACATCTCATGTAGTTCTTGTAATATTTACAAACAAGTTGAAGAAATGCAATTTTTTCCTCTTTTTTTTTTTTTCCATTTTGTTCATTTCTCTTTTTATAACACTAAATGTTAAATCTCCATCAATCAAACACAATTACACTGACAAGCTCAAGGAACTGGTGTCCCATTCCAAACTCCCATCTTTCCTGGTCCTCAACCAGCTAAGAGGCAGCAGGAAGTAAGAGCCCAGCTTTTTGGGAGGGAATGGGAAAGATAGCAACATGAAAGCAGAGAATAGATGAAAAGGAGAAACAATTTCAGAGAAAAGAGACTGAGACATGAGAAAAACCTTCACAGCATCTCTGTCAGAGGGTGGAGGGGAGAAAGGAAGTGGGGAAAAAGCATCTGACCTTGCCTGTGTTTCCTATATTCATCTGGCCTCACCTCTTGACATATGCTTTGAGCAATCACTGCCTGAGTTCAGGAGAAATTGGGGGATGTTTACAGCATCCTGTGATGCACACTGGAGCTCAGAGGATTAGATTCTAGGAGTAAATCAAGCTTCAGCCTACACTTGACACCCCCAGCCGTACCAGGAACAGACACTGCCAGAAGTGGGGTTCCCAGCACTGCTGCAGACAACAGGCATACTTGTTATTGGTGGCTTGTCTCAGACAGGTATGCAAATAATTGGCTTTAACGCTATTTCAAAGCCATGCAACAGAGACAAAGATCTGCCAAGGGCCTGCAGGAAAGACCAAATCCCTCAAACACAGCACCAGGGCTGTGTCCATTTCCCCCAGCTAACAGGCAGGTAGATTCAAAAAGTGGATGTCCTGCTTTTAGTAAGATATTTCCCTCTAACCATAAGCCTCTATGCCTTGACATCTAAAAAAATATCCCCTCAAACGCCTTCAAACCAAAACAGATGCGAGACAATGAAGTATTGGGACTTGTGACCACCACTGCACCATAGGGCTCTGACCCCACAGTGACAAAAATACATGCCGAGGATAAAACATGGGACTGACGCTACAATAGCAACCAGGTTGACATCAAAGAACCTAAAGTGGGCCTGACCCAGCATTTAGGAACAGCCTGTGACAGCAGGACACAGCAGACTGCCCACCTTTCACACCAAGCCTGCAACAATAAATCCAGGCAGAGGTACAGCCCTGAGAATGAGCAATGTGGTGTTTTCCCTTGTGCCAATGTGCTTGAAAGGGTGCAGCTCCCAGACCTGGCTTCTAGAACCAGCATCAGCTCGTGGCTGTAACCAGGGGAAAGAGGAGCCCTGTTGCAGCAGGAAATCTGAACATGTTACTAAAACACCGAATTACGTGACCCTCCTTAAGCATAGGTACAAGGACTGGGATGTTTGAATGCTCTGAAGCATTTTTTTCCTGGGCCACCACAGGCACACCAGTCTCCAAAGGAGATACCCAAGTTCCAGAAATGACCATCCTATCTTGGAAGAGGGTAGCCATCCCTGGATGCCTTGGGTGGATTTCAAGCACCAGTTGCCCAGCTTTCCCCTCCTGCACCAAAGCACAAACACCTCCAGGTATGGCTTTGGGATCTGGAGAAGCATAATTTACCACCATGCAATCCCACAGCAGCTCTGTAGCAACTCTTACAATGCCCAGACTTCAGCCTCTCGTGTCTCCAATAAATTTCCTCGCTCATTCTGGCTGCCTGTGAGGAGCCCTTGACTGCCTGCTTAATTGCATGCCTGCTGCTGCCTGAAACAGCTGAGCTCAGCAGCGAGGGGGCAGGGTCGGCAGTGCCGCAGTGCAAGGCGAGAGCATCACGCTGAGCAGCAGAGAGAAGCCTCATCAGACTGTGCCCCACCCATGCAAAGATGGGGACGGTCTCGCAGGCAGCAATTTCCCACTTTCCTTCCTGGCAGGGGACCACTTGGTGGGTATCCCCTCCAGCACACTGTAGAGCGGCAAGGCCAAGCAGTTTCCCCCTTGCTTTCAAGAGCGTGCGAGCATGGCTGCCCGCAGTGCTGCTACTGCACCAACTTGCAGGGCAAAGACAGAAAAGCAAGCTGGCTTGTGCTTGAAAGCTCAGTGGTGCTGAGCACCTGTAAAACACTGTACTGTCATGGGATGGTCACTTGACTTGTGTAGGCTAACTCAAGTTCTTCCTGCGCATCCCTCTCCCCAGAAAAGCAAGTGGCTACCTGATGAACAGTTTATCATCTTTGCTGCTGGTCGATACTAGGGCTAGTGACTGGCCTGGAGACACAGGAATCTTCTTCCCACTGCTCCTGCCCACACACATGCACTGCAGCCACTGGAGCATACGACTGCTGTCTTGCCCTCTCCCCCTGCAGCAGACCTTGTGCTGGTGTGGCAACTTCCAGCCATCACACAGCATTTTCTTAGCCCTCTTTCTAACAGCCTGTTCCCTCCTTCTCCTCACTTGGGAGCCACAAAGCATCTCCTGTTGGCACCTCTGCATGTGGTTCTGCCATGGGAAGTGTGATGGCAAGCAACAGCACTCTCCAGCAAGACCAGCACCCTTGAGATGAGAAAAGAGAAGAGCAAGGGGAATTGTGCTGCCCACTTCTTTGCTGAACCACTTTAAGCTCCTTCTTTATAAGTTCAGGATTTTGGACCTGAGATTTGTTTTACTTCTTCCACTCACAGGTCCTGGATATTTTCTGACCCAATTTGTTTCAAATGTGGAATTTGCAGCGAGCTTTGTAGTAGCAATGGTGTACATCACACAAACATGCACACACACACGCACCCTCTCACACAGCCTACATTTCCTTTTATACCAGGGAGGACAGTAAGAATGAAAACAACAAAACGACAAAAAAGAGTATTGGCTCTATTTTTGCATGACTACCAAAATGGTTAGGAATGACCAGATTGTTGTTTTCATGTTGAGGCATTGCTCCTATGCACACACTATACCTAAAAGGAATGGCTCCTTGGTGATGTCCGAGGTCTCATCACTCACATCCCACCGGCTCAGCCTCCCATCCCCAGGAGGAACGGGTGGCTGCACTCTTCAGTCCATAGTGCCGCAGGCCAGTCCTGGTTTCTTCTGCTTGTTTGGACAATTGCACATGAGTGCACACCCCCATGCACGTGTGCGAGCACTCATGTGTAGCAGAGGCTGCTGTGCTGGTACTTAGAGGCTGAGAGCCAGACAGGTTGCAGGTGGGAGAGAAAAAAAGGGTAGACAAGGGTGCAGACTGACTCTTGCAAGCAAGGTGGCCAGAAGTTAAAAAGCCAGTGAGGACGCTGGAGAGGACACCATGGGAATCTGTGTTGCAACTGCCCCTCTCTCCTCACCCCTCTTCTCTGCCTGAGTGATCTCTCTGCATCTTGTCTCACACTTACAAGGCAGGACATTATCTACAGAAGGATGAGCATATGTACACATGGACTGTTCATTTTGCATGCTTAGAGAGAAGAAGAGAAAGAGAGAAAGAGTGAAGACGGAGCGAGAGCCACACATGCATGCACGCACGCACACAGGCATACACAGGAGAAAGAGAAAGACACCTGGTTGAATAGAGGGGGGAGAGAAAGAGGGTTTAAAAAAAAAAAAAGAAAAGTAGGCTTTCAGTAGAGTTGACACAGCTTTAGTTCAGGCCAGCGAGGGCGATGTTGCGTGAAGGAAGGGACAGGAAAAAAGGTGTTTAGCAAGGGCTGGGTGCACATGAGCGCAGGGTGAAGTGAAGAGAGGAAGAGTTCTTCACAGGACACCAGTGTGCAGAGAGCTTCAGGTGACTTGCTCTGGTTTGTGGCTTTTTTTTCTCTTTTTTTTTTCTTTTCTCTTTTTTTTTCTTTTTTTTTTTTTTTTTTTTTTTTAATTGTGTGTGTGTGGTATGAACTGGCTGAGCATTAGCTCACAAAAATGACCCAGGGCATCCAAAAAGTTAAATGGCTATAGACACCGAAGCAAAGACCTCTTTCTGCAAAAGAAAGAAAGAGGAGGAAGGAAGGAAGGTGAGGAAGTATGGAAAAGAGGAAGGAGGAGAGAAAAGAAAAGGGATCTTCTGTTTGATTGGCTCTGTGAGTTTTGTTGGATTGTTTACATTGCAGCATCCTCCGGCGATGCGATCCTTGCTGGTGCCCCATTCTCTCCCTCGGTTCATGTTGCCTCCTAGACAGTCAGTGACTTGACAGCCGGCTTTTCAGGTTTTGGATTAAATGTTGCTGAGTCTTCTTTGCTGTAATTTTTCCTCTCCCCCCTCTTCGCTCCTGAACACACAAAAGTTGTGAAAGAAACAGTCGTCTCTCTCTCTCCCCCCCTCTTTTTTCTCTCTCCCCCTCTTCGCTCTGTCTCCTGTATAACGCATTTTGTTTTGTGTGTTGTTGTTGTTGTCGTGTTGTTTTTTTAATTATTATTAATATTATTATTTTTAATTCTGATTTGTATTAACATTTGCTGAGTAGGCAGAGCAGGGACGCTGCCAGCAGCCACAGTGGGACGGCCAAACTCATGGAGCCGTTGTCTACTCTCCCTGTGCCAGGTCCTGCAGGGTGCGAGAAGGGAGAGAAAAGAAGACAAGATTACACACAGCTGGGTGAGATGGGGATAACACAGGAACACAACAGTTTGCTCCTGGGCTGGGACTGCAGGGCACAGCTGCCTTCCCATTTGAGTGAGCTCCCTCCAGCCCAGGTGCAGGCTGCTGCCTGGCAGCTGCTCAGCATCCTCCTTCCCTCTGCCCAACACTCCAATGGCATGCGGTTTTCCCTAAACAACACTCAGACTGGAGCAAGCAGGAAGGCTCAATCCCAGCTGCTGACCACATCCCATCCTTTGCTGTGCCTCCAGCTGGGAACTGCTGGCCTTCCAGCACAAGAACACGGTTCACACCTTTGCAGACATAGTGCCTGGTCACCAGCTCCACAGCTGCCCACTCCGCCACCTTCCCAGTGGTCTCCCTGAGATGCCAGGACTTGTAATTGTGTGCAGTGGCCAGTGCTTGTCTGCAGCGAGACACCAGCTCTGCAGGAGCTGATTCATCACAGTGGTCTGATCAATAAAACATGGGGCCAACACGCGGACGTCTCCCCTCCCTCATATGGGCTGTGCTGCAATTATGTGTTTCTGAATCGGAGTGAAGGCAGGCTTCACTGCTGTATATATGTCCCTGTGCCATGACACCTATGGGGTGAGGGTGCAGGGTATGCCAGGGAGTTTGATTTTTCATAAGGGTGGGAAATGAAGTTGCATGTGTGTGCATGTGCATCCACAGGCTCTGTGCATCCACAGGCTCTGTCAGAGCCGGCAGGGAGGAGTGCACTGCTGCAGCAACAAATAACACAGCCTTGCTCCAGGAGTATTAAGCGCTACTCCTGACATCTTCTCATTCATCCACTCATTTATGGGTCCCCTTTTCTAGATGGCTTTAATGGTAGTGATACTGTTTTAAATTCACCCTGCAATACCAAGCCTTGGCAGCCTTTTCTTCATAATAGGGCGGGGAGATGTACGTGGCTGTGGTTCTGCAAATGCATGCCCACCATGTATATGTGCACATACAAATACACACATATGTACATTTATTTATATGTATATGTGCACATGCATGCATGCACATGTATATGTACACACCTGTGTACATGTACACATGTACATATAAGTGTATACATTCACATGTATGTGTGTATGTGCAGTGTGTTACACAGAAGGGGTGCTGGAAAATGCTGAAGTGTGGAGATGGAGATGAGTTTTTGTGTTGGAACCGATTGTGCTGTAGAAGAAAGAAGTCATGCTTACTACCATGAAAAGCAAATTCTGATGTCTAAGGGGTGCCAGGAAAAAAATAAAAGGCCCTGTTCAGGACAGCCCCGTGAGACCAAAGTGCAACTTCCCCACTCACAACCTGCAGAGTTTATCAGGCAAAGACCCCCACTCTACTGCGTGGTGCACGGGTGCCACAGGCACGCTCAGCAGCACGGTCACTATTAAACTTGAGCTGGTGACTGAAAGGCAGCAAATCCAAGAAGGATATCTCCAGAGCCTCTGAAATTCTTTAGCACTTTCATTTGTCTGATTTCTTCCTAATGTAGCCTGTTACTCACTAGATTAGCTGTTTGTGCCCCAATTCTATTCTTTCATTATTAAGTAAGAATGTGCTGGACTGTGTGCAAAATTTATATTCCATCTGTGGCTTTTTTTTTCTGCTAGTCCATGCACGTCTTTTCTGGCTTGTCACGCAAATCCTACAACATTGGTTTTTTTACTCCTTTTTTTGGGTGACAGGAACTTATTTCCCCCTCTGAGATCAGGAACAAGTTTAAAGTCAGCTACTACCCTTACCTGACCTATGTTTCAGAGAAAGCACCTTTCACAGTCAAATAATTGTAGGGAGGCTGTTTGTGACTGTTTGCATCCCTTATTGGAAGTGAAGAAGTTCCAAAACACGACTCCTCTGGTCCATCAGATAATCAAGAGCACACCAGGCAGTCTGTGTTGCCCACACAAAATCTTCTGCCATCACATTTTTACTATTTGTCTTAAATACTATTTGTCTTAAACAGTATTTGCCTTAACACATACACTGACATGTATGTAATACATACACACGTGGCAGCAATCCCTCTCCTTGCCACTTTTCCAGGGTACCCATACAATCAGAGCAAAGGCATATGCACCAATGGTGGCTTGCAACTCATACCCAGCACAGCAGAGGCAGGGGGACATTTGGCCTTGTCTGGGTACTGCTGCCTTAATATATATAAATGGTGGCTTGGGGTTTGTGAGCTTGGTGGGGGCCAGAGGCATGGTATGGTGTGGTATGGTGAAGAGATGCGCTTCTACAACACTTACGTATAAGAAAGGACACGCAAGGAAACATGGTGTGATGAAGGACTTGGGATAGGGTCATGTTACTTCTGTTCTGCTTGAGCTTGTGTGTATATGCTTGAGGGTATCTGACAAGCCAGAACTCCCATCTCCAAGACTAAAAAATGGTGTGAGTTACGCGGCCTCACGTTTCCCCACTAAGCTCCTGTGTGTGCCAGTAAGGTGGTGAGGCTGGCTGCAGACAACTCCCATGTGCAGTCCTGATCATCCTCTGCACCTCACCTCATGCTGACATCAGCAGCTGTCTGCTGTGTGTAGCTGTGCAGGTGTTGGGCAGCGTTATGCTGACTGAGGCCTGGCATCCAGTGTGGTCCCTGCTCGTAACCCTGGGGGCCACATGTGATCTCTGGGTTTTGCAGCAAAACTGGTTGCCACGGATGCCACATTTGTGGTCAGACATACTGCGGAAATGGGGAAAGGTTACAGATCGATCACAAAACAAAATTCTCAAAGGCTTTTGGGGGACACTAATTGCTCAAGTGCAATAAAGACTGAAAATACAAGAATAAAATGAAATATTAATTTCGAGTGAGACTTTGTGCAGAAAATGGTACCCATTTTCAATTCACCCTATCACTTATCGGCCTTCCTTCCCAGACACAGCTTGGGCTGGTGACTTCCCTCTGTGCGGGCACGAGCAGCTCCTGCTGCGGGACGCGCGCGCCTCTGCCGCGGGCCCCACGGCACCCACACGGCCACGGGTGCACGTCCAGCCCCCGCAGCGACCGCCGTGCTGCCGAACACCCGCAGACGGGCGCTCACCCCCACGCCCCGCACCCGCACGGGGGTCCGTGCACACGAGGCCGTGCCCATCGGCGCACAGCCGCAGCGCGGAGGCAGCGCTCCCCCCGCAGCCCCGGCCGGCCCGCTCGGCCCGAGCCCCCCGCGGCC